>CM055268.1:74086493-74133612 GCA_029237695.1 Conchocele bisecta
CCGAAATTGCCGAAAAGAAATAATTCTCTGACGTTGAAAGTTGACCAAAATATGTGAGCTCCTGCCGTTGCTCAATTTTCAACAATTCCACATAATCATAGAATTGTTCATCAACTTTGACGTCATTTACGGCAAATGTGGCTGGATTTTTAAATCAAATCCTTCGGAAAACGGTGACACGATAAGGGAGGTAATTCCAGAGACTGGGCCCAATTACAAGATGATCAGGTATGGAAGATTCTTCCAGCCAATTCCCATCCGTAACTATAATATAATGAATACATGAAGGACATGAAACTCGTCATGTTCACTAGATAAGCAAACAATTGGTCTTGTCATGCATACCAGACCTGCGCATTCAAACACCTTCAACCTATCAAATGAGGTCAACGAAGATTTATTTTGATACGTACAGATGATGCCTTGATAAACAAGTATATCCGCATTCTAATACAACTTTTAGCGTTTTGCAATCACGAACAGTCACTATTACAGTGAAACGTTGGTGTGGAAATTACAACACTGACACGAACTGGACCCCATGTCTACTGAGGCCGTTTCAATAAGCTTCTACGAATTAAATGTTTGTAAGTGCAAAACTTATGATAGTCTGTAAATTTCACATTAACAATGTTTTCTTGTAAACAATTATTGGATTTACATTTATTGAGCATGCAACATATGCTCAATAAATATAAATCCATCAATTGAAATTTTCAGTCGATCCTAAATTTGCACTTACAAACATTTTAGTCGTACTAAGTTTAATGAAACGGGCCCCAGTAGGCATGTGATCCATTTCGCGTCAGTGTTGTAATTTCAACACCAATCTACATTGTAGAAAAATAATGAATGTGAAGTTTGAAAAATACACACAGCAAACGTTTGGAAGGAAATAATGTAATTTGGAAACGGACAATACCGAAGTGCGGATACAACTCACCGTTGGATAATCAGTGATTGTTTGAAGAAAATCTTTCAGATACATGTATACATGCAAAGCAGCCGATTTAATCATTTCAACACTGCATACATGCACTGTATAGTGATATAGGCAAATAGTGTAGATCCAGATGAGCCGGCTCGCGGTTATGAAAAAAAATAAAACAAAAAAAAAAGAATTCAACAGTGTATGGATTAACCCAATTTGAACCCGAAAGTAATTTTTCATATTTTTGAGAAACAAAGCCACCCCCTTTCATAAATGGACTAGTCTGAAAATCATTTTGTGACGGTTGGATTGGTTGCAAAATTAACATATCAAAATCGATTCCAGTTACTTAAGGGTGAACTGGTTAAATACGTATGTCGGTCGCTTCTTGCAACCTGATAGCTAAATGTATGCTTTTATGTTTAAAGGTACATGCATGCCCACTCAGTAGGCATAAGCTGTTCGTTATATCAGAGACATCATCTGAGACATTTTCTGGCAAAATAAACATTTATTCACCATTACCCCACGTGTTTTCGAAATGCGAAGTTTAATTTAGCATGTTTAGCAGTGTTGATCCGATGAGCCGGCTTTTTAAATAAAGCCAGGTTCATTTTCCATATGTGCCTATAATGTGGTTGTGGCTAGAGAAATTGATTTTGTGACCAGTGTAGATCCAGATCAACCTGTGCATGCGCACAGTTTGATCAGGATCGGCATTGTTCGCCATTCCATCAATGAAACACGCGTCATGCTTCTAAGAAACATTATCACATCTTTGATACATTTTCGAGTTTTGTTTCTGCATTTACACAGCATATTGGCAATGTTATGGCCATGCTGTTGTGATAACTCAGTTTGATCACGTGTGTCCGCATGTGCGATAGATAAACCATTCGCTAAAGCTCGCAGATTATCTCCTCGTACATGCGGACGAACGGTGATCTAACTGTGTCTTAATTATCTAGTCCGTGTTTAGTTCTTTCGACGTGGCATACATATCGTTATTGCTATTTGACAACAAGAGAATAATCGTAAACAGGGAGCGAAGTCAATGGAAATAAACTTGGAGCGGCTTTGGAATTAACTCCCTTGTTCCATCAGTTTTTCCACGCGCATTATGATCATATGCTATATGTCGCCATCCAATAACAAGCGTTTTCGTGATTATATGATCATAATTATGTGGCTGTGACTGGGGAAATGGGGCTTACGAGTTTTGCTATCAGTTCAGTCCCTGATCAGCCTGTGCATCCGCGCAGTCTGATCAGGACCTGCACTGTTCGCTATTAGGACAATGAAACACCCGTAATGCTTCTAACTTATAGTTGTGGTCCTTTTCAGACATCAAGAGTGTGCTAGAGTCCAAACGTTGAAAAAAAAACCATAAGCCCCATTTGTTCAGTCACAGCCACATATGGGCGACGTGCTCCGCCGAACCATATCAGTTCTGTAATTGGCATGACAGTTGGACGTCTCTTGAAATGTATGCTAACTATTTCTCGCGAGTAGCACGTCCAAGTACAGTAAGCGTGGACACGAACACAGACGGTATTGTCTAACAGGAACCTTTTGCATACATTAAGTTGATATTGATGTTTTATATCATAGGCGGCGGAAGCCGAAGATTATTGGGGGGGGGGGGGCCAATGTTGAGGGCCCGAAGGGCCCAATAGCGCTTAGGGGGGTCCGGGGGCATGCCCCCCCCCGGAAATTTTATTTTCAAAATCCAAGTGGTGTGAAAACGCCATTTCCTGCATTCTCAGCAAAGTTCTCAGCAAAGTTACCAGTACTCATGATAATGATTACAGAAATATATTAGAATAAAAAATAAAAAATCTACAGAATTATTGGGGGGTGGCTAGGCCCCCTGGGGGGCTAGGCCCCCCCCCCAACAAAATTATTAGGGGGGGGCGGGGGCATAGCCCCCACCCGCCCCCCCCCCCGCTTCCGCGCCGCCCCTGTATATTTAAGAAACATATACAATTGGCACACAAACTGTATATCCAAAATGGCGGCGAGTATACTCAAGGTGTGGGATCACTTGTTTCACATGTTATTTCCTTCAATATCTTTATAATGGAATGACATACCTTTATTAAATATACCGCAACAAACCCGGTACACGTTGCCCTTTATTGTATAGGCGGAGTTAAGCTAATAATTATGTCGTTTTGACAAATAATCGGTTACCGTATTAAAATGTAAATAAAAAGTAGAGCACGTGGATGTAAAAAATAAACGGTACTTGATTCTTTGTGATAGTTATAAATTATTGTAAATAACTTTCAGAGCACCCATAAAACACATAATTATGCCATCGTATTTGGTGCGCAACATATTATCAAAAACGGTCTGTTTGTACTGTAAAAATGACGTAACAGATTACGTCACGTCGGAAAGTTGGGTTCGGAAACCACGTGATCCCACATACTGCGTAATTTAACCGACTACATCACTTATTTTAAGTTGTAAAATGATGCCATGTTTTAAATCCAAGTTGGTCACCAAAATGAATAATTGTGTAATATTGTATAACTAAATCTATTTCATAGTATACAGTTATTTCATGGTCATTCAGAGGAATAGTCAAAACTATTGCTCATCGGTGCTGTGGGGCAATATGTTTTGACTGTTCATCGAATGACCATGAACTGACTGTTTTATTACCCAAACTGTAATGTACTGTATGTGATACAATGAACGTGCATCTGTTTTTGGACGTATCTACTGATCGATATAAATTGCGTATAATTTTATGACGTAATGTTCGACAACATGTCATGACGTCATGCTTTTTAGGGGTGAAACTAATTGTGCTTATTGCCCAGGCTCGCGGAACTATTTCCCAGGCACGTGCAACTATTTCCCAGTCACGTCAAAATCCAGGGCAGTATTCAAAACTATGTAATCAACTTATATAGGGAGTTGGGTAATACTATTACATGTATTTGTTTGTATGACGTCATGATTTAATACCACTAATCAGTGTTGATTACTATCCAAGATGGTCGTCAATAATATAGGAATACACAATCATATGTAACCGAATATTACAGCATATCGATGGTCTAGTAACATAAGGTCGTAACTGCTATGCTTACGACCTTATGTTACTAGACCATCGATATGTTCCATAGAGAACATGTTGTAGCTGTAAAACGGTGTACTGCGTGATTATATATTATTTTAAAAGCAATTCTAATAGCCTGGGCCCGGTTGCTCAAAGCTTCTGTTAGCTTAACAGACTGTTAAATCCTTAGCATTGCTAGGATTTAACAGTCTGTTAAGCTAACAGAGGTTTTGAGCAACCGGGCCCAGATTTGTAGTTAGGTATTGTCATGTGATATACCTACATGTAAATGTAAATGAAAGATGGTCTATTTTGTGCGAAATTTCCTCTCCTCTATAAGACATCCATATCAGCTATATGAGGCAATATTTGAATGTTATACCGAATGTCCGGGTTCGGCAATATTTACGTCAATTATTACTTTACCCTTGATAAATAATGAATACAAACGTATAGTGAGCTTTCCTGATACTTGAAGGACATTGGTTTATTACTGATACGTAAAGCAATCTCACTTTCATGTGCTCCAGTCACATACACGTATTAAACCGAAGATAAATGGCATAATGATTGCACACGAGGAAACATTCGATTTGGTTAATATTTAATATAATAAAAAATATAAATACAGTTACATACACGTATACTTAAACGAGACACACATTGACACACGCACACACACGTGTACAAAATGCACTAAATTGTATTTGCTAAAGTCTGCATGCATGGTGTCCTGTTACAGTCACTTTACATTCACGCATGTTTCCATACATGTTCAAGTTCAAGACTTGTACACGAGCTGGGAGATTGCGAGAACGCGCGGCGAGATACCGAGGACGCTAGGTGATGATCTCGCCATTTCGCTCTCGCATCGCGCTCTCGACATCTCGCCTCGCGTTCTCGAAATCTAGTGATCTCGTGTAAAAGTTGATAATTTGAGAATGTAAAGTGGCACTGACAGAACACTGTAGACAAATCATACTTACAATATCACTTAAGTTATGTGTGTCGATACATTATACAATTATTTCTGAAAGTTTAAATGTTGGCCAACAGGTTATCCGACATACAAGTGACAATTGTTTTCTGCATATGTTCATTATATCATCATTAACAAAAACACATCAAAACACACAATAACTCTTACTGGAAATTAATACAGAAATTGCAAGATGGCGTCCAAGATGGCTGCCATAATATATACATTATATGTTAAGCATATAAACCTGACCAAACTGCACATATCCTCTCAAGTAATGCCATCATGTCGCTGTCGCAAGTGAATATTGACATTTCCTATATGTCACTTTGTATTTTATTTAATTTCCGAAATGCTACAAAACATTGTATGTATCATGGCAATTCCCTGAATACATATATAGCCATGATTGTAGATCTGCCTGGTCAACATGTGTACTCTCATAACGAACCGATAGATTAATCGTAAACATTATCAAAATTGTTTATTATGTGACGGAAAGATCATTATTATTTATTCATTAAATTGACTGAATAGCAACCGGCGTAGTCCCTGACCAGACTAAGCGTACATAGAGAATAGTAGGTGAGTGCCGTGAATGGGAACAAATATCTGGCAAGGCTCAGGAAACGGGATGGGCGAGGCTCTGCCGAGCACATCCCGTTTCTGTGCCGCGCCAGATATTTTTTCCCATTCACGGCACTCACCTACTATTCTATTTATCCCGTCAACACCTACAAATGGCTGTAAAATGCAAAAATTGTATTGACTGGATATCAAAAATGTTTCACGGCACCGTGTTTCACGGAACATACGCACTGTGTTGACTGGATAAATATACGTGTAGGCCGATCCGGGGCTACGCTCAACGTATGCCTTGTGCATTCCTTTTCTCACATTGAATCCCATCATTAGACCGTGTCTGTCCACTGTCGATACTTCTGAATATGCTGAGCAAGAACGAAAAATGCACGGTGTGCGACCGCGTGGTCTATTGTTTTGGTTTGCATAATGGCGGCCCATTAGTTGTGAGGTAAATCTTACATTTCATCAATATGACTGTGATGTCTTCCAATTTATGATGATCAAGTTTCAGCCGTTAACACTACATGTACCGGTCCAGCAATACCAAAGCTAAAGTTTGTATAGTCGGAATCATCGGTCTATTAAACGTTGGAACACGGTCATCATTACCAGGAGGAAACCGTAGTCGTATTGGAAAAACAATAAACCACGTGATCCCCATCGTGAAATTGTCAACTCAAAATTCTATGAAAATGCCACATGGACATTAGTAATATAAATTATATTAACATACAGTAAATACAAAATATAAGTAATTTATCTTTGTTTATATATTTCTCAGTTCCTTATAGACTATGATACGTCATGTAACAGTACACTTTAGTGTGACCTGGCATAACAAATTAACAAATACAATAAAGCATGCATGTACATTGTATTTATAATATTAAATGCATTCGTACAATTTTGTTTTATCCTTCCAACCTACGATGAACATTGCCACATAGTGATACATGTAAACATATATGGCTATGCTGGATACATGGGGGCTTATAGACTGTGACTAACGCACATCCTGATGAACGGGTGCATCCACACTGATCGATCAGGATCTGCACAAGTTCGCCATTCTGTTAATTACATATACAGTATACACTCGTTTACTTAAAGTCAAATTGACTGGTGAAAATACTTTGAGTTAACGCAATTTTGAGTTAATGAGTGTTTTTGTTATGCGAAAACATGTAATTGTAACCAATGATTTGACTTTGAGTTATCAGTAGTTTGATATTAGAGAGTTCGAGGTATCGAGTGCAGATATAGAGAATAGTAGGTTAGTGCCGTGAATGGGAAAACATATCTGGCAAGGCTCAGTAAACGGGATGGGCGAGGCTATGCCGAGCACATCCCGTTTCCGTGCCGCGCCAGATATTTTTTCCCATTCACGGCACTAACCTACTATTCTATTTATCCCGTCAACACCAACAAATGGCTTTACAATACAAAAATTGTATTGACTGGATATCAAAAATGTTTCACGGCACCGTGTTTCACGGCAAATACGCACTGTGTTGACGGGATAAATAGTTCGTAATCAGACTATAATAAATGTTCTATTTGATCAGGAGCTACACTGGTCACGAACCACAAAACTCTCATTTCTCCAGGCAGGGCCAAATAGAATAGCAATTAGAAAGTATGTGATATCAACATGCAGACATAAGTCCCCAAATAGCTTTAGATCAAAGAATGTTCTGATTGACGATTGTATGCCGGAACATACTTATTTATTTAACCCTTACACTGTTGAATGAAATGTCGTCTGCTGTTTATGTTTTATTTTCGATTTTTCACATTAAAACATGCTTTGACAGCATTTTAGAATCATTTCCAATGGAAATTATTCTAGAGTGCTGTCAAACCATGTTTTTATTGAGAAACAGGGCAAAATATAAAGCAACAGCAGACGACAGTTTTCGCACTCAGCAGGCTAAGGGTTAACACTTGTTCCTTCATGGGAAATTTATCATGAACATCTGCTGGTCATCTTATAATGTCACGATCAGCTCTTTATGCAATCGTGTTACATATTATTGTATCTATAAGGGTCAATATGCTTATTACAAGTACGATGATTAAGTGAGTTGGCAGTTCCAAAATATTTCACAAGCTTTCACATGCATACTGTGCTTGAATTTGGAATGGCCGGTAATACATGCACAACACCAGTAGCCGATTTTACCAACATTGCTAAGCATACTTATCTTGCTAAGTACACTTTGAGGAAGACATTTTCAAATTTAAAGGTGCATGCCCACTCAGTAGGCACAACATGTTCTTTATAAGAATTAAATAAGTGTATAATTGTGTCACTATTCCACCAGTTCTAAAAATTACAAGTGCCCGCTATACAGATATAATAATTTAGTACTATTTATTTTACTGACAGTGACTCGCGGTGGTATCAGGCTATTTTCATAAAAAAATGTATGCCAAATGAGGCATGATTTTGTTAAAAATTATTTGTACTAACTAAATGCGTCACCTGAAAAAATAATATTTTCTACAGATTATAAAGTATGATCATTGCACATCAACAAATAAATACAGAGAATCAATAGTAATGTTCGTTAACATTTTAAGGAAACACGGTTATCGCCCCTTGTATCAGTGTGAACATTTACTTCTGATATAAAATGTATAATACTGTCAATCAATACGTGGGGTAATGGTGAGTGAATGTTTATTTTGCCAGAAAATGTCTCAGATGATGTCTCTGATATACAGAACATTTTGTGCCTACTGAGTGGGCATGTGCCTTTAAGGATAACTTTATGAATGTTTATTATACTGAATTTATTACATTATCACAGATAGTTTGGCTGTGATAATGTAATACATTCAGGAAATAAGTCTACATAGTTTTAATCATCAAATATATACAGTCGTTAGTTCTATATGAAATAATCCATTTGGGGAAAAATAAATTATTACTCCCTCAGAGTATACTTTGCTAGATAAGCATGCTTAGCAATTTTGGTGAAATCGGCTACAGCCTTCCCGGTTGGCTGGTGCTAACGATGGGACAACATTAAACTATGTCGGACTCGGATTACACGTTTCACTGTTTATTTACATACATACATAGGAAACACACATCTGTGAAATGGACACATACACAGTATAAGCATTTCAGTACACACTCCACTATAATACATTACAACACAGGTACGATGCAATTTGATAAAATACGATAAAACAATAATATTGGCTGTCAGGGGCGTAGCTAGCAAATTGCATTATGAACGCCCGATCAATTTGTATGAGCACCGCCTGGAAACGGCTAAACCCTTCCCGACACCACATACAGTTTTAGAAAAGAATATTACAAATAGTGCATTCTGATATATTTTAAAACATGTAGGCATACAAAATCACTGTTTCTGGCTACATTTGTACTTATATACTACATACATTCATTTCGCAGTATTTCACATTACAATAGACCAGCGCGGTGAACGTAAGATTGGTACATGGGTACCTTATGTGAGTCAAAATGGTGCACGGGTTCAAAATGGCAGCGCCCAGTGGTAGCAGCACCACGAGGTTGGTACATTTTGTATTTATTTTCAAACTTACACTAAACGTTGAGCAAAGACATATATGCGAGCTTATGGCGGCATGATTTATTGAAGGTACAATGGACGCCGATGTGTTAACAAACTTGTTTCTGTGACATTTCCGACACAGTTTTTAACACTTTTTTTATCAGAAATATCGTATTCCATTGTTTATTGTATGACAGATTGCCTACACATATGGACTATTTGACATATTGTTCGGGAAAACTATGTTCGTATAGCTCATACGCCCGAGAAAACTACCACACGGAAACGCGAACACGCACACTCATGTCCCACTCGACACCCATAACGTATTTGGTATACAAATACCGTCGTCTATATATTATTAGCAAGCATAAGCCTCACACTGAAAAATGTGCACGGGTCTCAAAATGGCGGCGCCCAGTGGTAGCAGCGCCACGAGGTAGGGAAAGTCAAACAATACACATCCTAGTGAAATCCTGTATGGTTTATTACACTTGTATTAGAGAAATAACGGAAACTACCCGCGTAACTACATTCACATTGTACTGAATGGAATTTGCTATGGCATTTTCAGATTTCTTGGATTTGTGTACACAATAGAGCGTACGTGTAAGAGGTCTCTATAAGGGGCCTCTATGCTCATACCATTTCCGTACAGCTATCGCATATACGTACGAATATCGTATATTTGTATAATATTCGCATAGTATGTTTGTATAATGTAAACAAACGGTATAATACGATGATACGGTACAAATTTAACGTACCAATACTATACGATCATACGATATGCTCATTAAATATACCAATAGTATACGCATACGATATGTATACGATATTTTACATATACAAATAGGTAACCAGCAGAAAGGCGCTACTGTGTGCACCCTTGAACAAAGTTTCAAATATTCAAAGATGATACGGATGATATATCACCATTCAAAATCAGAACGGAATATTTACATCGAAACACAAATATATTCAGCCCTGAAATTAGAATAACCTAACATGGTGCCAAGTCCATACCGCATCAAAGTCACTTGGCCCCTTCCCCTAAAAGTAACAGGATTAGGTGTGAATGATGGTCATACAGGCATCAAATACCTTCAGGATTTGTACAAAATCATTAATTTTGTATATTAGCATAGTTTATAAAATACTATGCTGAATAGATTTAAACATGTTTGGACTATGGTTCGACTAGTAGGCATTCTTCCACTTTAATGGCGTTTAGAAAAGTCAGATCCACAATGTTGATTTATCAATGAATTATAACAATATTTATGTTTTCAGACACTTTGTAGTCATACTTTCTTTAAAAATTGGCTTGGAAACTGTATCATAATGTCGTTGAATTATTGATGGTGGATTCATACACCGATGTTACGTCTTTTAGCCGAATGCAAACAAAGATCGTCATCAATAAACAGTGACGTCACTTGTTATGCTGAGCATATCTGGTAAATTAAACATAGAATGGGAAATACATTCACAGCTTGATATTCTCTGAAAAGAAAACGGTTCAATATCTTGAAGTAACACAGTTATAGCTATTTGAAGTAGGTCCCCGTTTTTTTGGGGACACCCTATATTTCATGGAGGATCTTCACGTTACATTGTACTATCACGAGAAATGTCCCAACGAGATCATGTCAACTATATAAACAGAAATATTGCTTGTCGGCACACGGATGTCCCCGCTAAAGGCACATTAGTATGTTAGCGCCGGTGACCTTGCACATGGACGGACACACTACATGTTCAATAGGTTGCGTTCCACATGATACATCATGATACACCATGCTAAGTGGTGAATTGTCTTGCATATTAGGCGTACATGTGCGTCATGGTGATTGCGTGTCTCCATTCCTGTTTAACATGTTTGTAAATAATCTTGAGGCTGAATTCGAACTTAATGGTATTGAATGTATAAATATCGGATTTGCAAAGATAACGTATCTATTTTACTCTATGCTGATGCCATTCATTGTTTGGTTATTTTCTAAATATCGCAACACGGGATGCAAACAGTCTTAATCTACTTTCAGAAATAGTATGTGAGATGGAAATTAACTGTCAAATCGGTAAGAACAAAAAATACTTGTATTTTGAAAAGGAGGTATATTGCCAAGAAACCTAGCATTGTATTATTATCGAAATTATAGTACATGAAAGCCAATTCACGTATCTAGGCATATTCATTACTACAGGTGGTTCTATCATCGAAACACACTCGCTATTATCGGGTCAAGCACAACAATCTATTTTCAGCTAATGCTGCAATGCCACAAATAAATAGAATATCATAGATTAACCCAAAATCTTTGTATATGCTTGTTGTGTATGGTATTCCACCGCCGGATATTCTCCGTGTGCTATGGTCAATGTTCGACGGTGGTATAGCTGCATCAAATACAATACACAGTACCTGTATTCTTAAAGTTACGGTTTATACACCGGCCGCGGTCTTTGTCATCCATAATTGTACGTTGTTACATGTACATGTGTTTGCTTCAGGGGCCATATGGCTTAAAGCGTTAATATTAATCTGATTACACATACATTTACCATCAATGTACATTTGAGTGGTACATATTGTCGAGCTTAGTTCAGAGTGCATAACTCTAATTACATTCCATTACACTGCATTACATAACCTGTTGCCTATAAAGCGGAAAACGTGCAGCTATGTCGAGCTTGGACTTACTGTGCGATAAGCAAAGTGAGAACAACATATATGTGGCTGTGACTAGAGCAATGGGGCATGTGATGTGATGACTGGCATGTGACCAGTGTTGATCCTGATCAGCCTGTTCATCCGCACATTCTGATCAGGATCTGCACTGTTTGTCATTCCATCAGGTGCTACACTGATCAAAAATGTAATAAGCCCAAATTCGCCCAAATTCGCCCAAATTCGCCAGTCACAGCCGAATATTTGTAGCACAGCTCACTTTGAACTAGGTGCAACGTACACCATGTCCAATACATAGCTTCCCCTGATCGATATCAATGCAGCTCTGTAGCCTATTTCACCAACATTGCAAAGTACACCTTTCTAGCAAAGTATACTTTGAGGGAGAAATTTTCAATTTAGGGATAAATTTATTTATTTTTATTATACTGAATTTATTACATTATCACAGCCATTTTGGCTGTGATAATGTAATAAATTCAGTATAATAATTCTGCATACTTTTAATCATCAACTATATGCAGTCGTTAGTTCTATATGAAATAATGCATTTCGGGAAAAATAAATGATTACTCCCTCAAAGTATACTTTGCTAGAAAAGTATACTTTGCAATGTTGGTGTAATAAGCTACTGAAGTGTGGTGGAAATCGGCCAACAAGTATTCAACTTATTGTGCGCTAACGAGCAAAGAGATAACACAAACACTATACATGATATATTTGCAGGACTGCGGGCTTGTTTGTCCCAATGACTGTTCGTACCGGGACTTTTCGCCACGTTTGGTCCCGCCTGTATTTGAATGGGGAATCTGAGGTGGGACGAACAGTTCCACACGAATTGGTACGAACGGTCTCAGTATGAGGACTGTTCGTGCCAAGCATTAGCACAGAAATAATGTGTATCTGTACATACGTATTAGGAGTATAAATATGCGCGATAGTTTTAGTATTTTATATTTGCATGTTCGAACTTCGAAATACGACGCCATTACTTTCTAGTATTTTGTCAGTAGACGTAATAAACTCAATCGACCAAATACTCAAGCGGATAATGAATAAATTCACGAATGAATGAATCAATCAAACCATTACATATACTATGTATATCGCTGACCAATTTGTCATAATGGAAGTCCTGATTGACAAGAATCAAAGCGGAAAGTCATAGGCACGAACATTCTCAGGGGTGAACAGTCATTGGGACGAATGAGCCCGTAGCCATTTGTAGCACATGTCAACTTGAAATAGGTACAACGAACACACATCCAATACGCATCCCCTGATGGATATCAAAATACCTATTACGTAGTGTGGCAATCAGTATTCAATGTATCGCACGGAAACGAAGTCGGACCTTCGGACGGATGGACTGACGCATCGAATGACAAGCCTAAGTTACAAGTCCTGGCACCAATCGATACTTGGACACACGACAAAATGCACATGTACAATCCTGTATAGACGCGCTAGAAGAAGGTTACTTCTAAAACACACACACGCACACACGCACACGCACACACACACACACTTATTATAATGATCTAAATGTTCTGTCTGTAACGCAGGGCGACTATACAAGTCGCTATGTGTTACAGACATAACTTATTGGCGTATCGTCACATTAAGCAACAGGGGCCCGTTTCACTAAACTTCTTACGACTAAAATGTTCGTAAGTGCAAACTTATGATAGTCTGTAAATTTCACATTAACAATGTTTTCTTGTAAACAATTCATGGATTTACATTTATTGAGCATAGGCTGCATATGCAGCCTATGCTCAATAAATGTAAATCCATGAATTGAAGTTTACAGACGATCCTAAATTTGCATTTACGAACATTTTAGTCGTACGAAGTTTAGTGAAACGCACCCCTGATTAATTGGGTTTCTCGCAAGCTGGTGAGCAGTACTCCATCTAGGCTGACAGTGGTTGCTGGAAACCAGATTTCCCAGGCGGGTTATGATTATGATGTTCATAGGCCGGTGGTTGTTGTCCAACAACATTGCCAGGACTCGGATGAATATTCATGATCACAGGCCGGACAGTTCTGAAATAGTACATACAGACATGCACGAGACGAGCCATGTGATTTTGTACGTAAGAATGTGTGCGATTTTCATGAAAAATCTACGATATTTGCCACAAATGACAGCGAACGTTGACAGAAAGTTCACAGCAACGTTTCCGCATTTATTCCGAACATTTCGTCAACTTTCGACGTAATTTACGAAAGTTTCGACGCAATTTACATAGAATATCACCGTTTCTGTAAATGCATTTCACGAAAAATCGCACATCATCTTTGGTACAAAATTGCATACATGTAGCTAGTCACATATGCACACGAAACACGGATGGAAGAGTTTGCAATGAACACTCTTCGGACAGGTTAATATAAATATACATGCTCGTCTCGTGAACTTACATGCATGTACATCAACAATGCTAGTTGCGAACAAAATCTACTGTTCGTAGCTCTAGCAACAACAAGGTATGAAATATGGTTCTAACTATAACGTAACTTTGTACTTATGACAAAATTATTCATTTAATAATTATTCGCCAAAGCGTCACATATAGGCGATTAATTGAGACGAAATGTAGTGCTTTCACTGGTCGACAAACTAAGGGAAACATTAATATGCATCTACAATTAATTTATCCAACAAAATCTAGCAACATTAGTGACAATTATGTCATTCTGCTGTAAAATGTAATTCGCATGACAAAATTCATAACAAAAAGCACATGAATGATTGAAGCTCCATTACACCACATTTGTGCTGAAAAAGCCAGCAGGTGGATATTTTGTTTTTTTTAAACAATATCTAATAGTTATAGTTCAAATATCAGAAATGAAATTTGTTAAATCGCTAATTTTTGATGATGTTAAATTATTGAAATTGTTATTTGTCATAAAATCAACATTAACAAATCGATAGAGTTACTATTTTGTAAATATTAATGAAAACTTGCTTATATTTATATATTTAAATAGCCGAAAGTAGGTCGGCATAAAACATGAACACAATAATAATTAAGGCATCCGCTTTGCAACTGCTATGTTGAAGGTTTGAGCCTTCGATATGGCTGGTTGGTGAACCGCCAGGTACTTATTAATAACTTAATAGCATTGTAACATAATAGAACCTGAGTGTAATTATAACCCCCATGCAAAGTGAGTGGGTGGGGTACACGACTCAGTTTGATAAGCTAAATATGGTATTATTATTTACATATCTACACTCTGTAGCTAATATAATGGTAATTCAGCCATATAATTTCACATTTTCACTAAGACAAACATGCCTGATAGCTTTTATGGTCACAGGAAGAAATCTGGCAACTTGACAGAATTGTGGAAAGACTGACAAACATGTCTGGCAACCTTGCTGACATTGTCTGGCAGTCTTATTCTTAGGATGATGGAAGTGTTTCAATGACTAGTTCACTCTTTCTTGCAAAAAGGAATAGCTTATGAGAGTCTTGACCCACATCCTGCATGCCTATCGTGTCCTATATTTGTTTACATTCCAAGTCTGGCAAGTTGACATGTTCATGATTTCTCTCTGACAGCGGCCATGTTTGGCAGATCTGCCAAATCTAACAGATCCTGAGAAGCACATTAGAATTGTTAAATTCAGGCTATTTAATCAGATATTCACGAGGTTTGGTTTGTAAATCCTAATTAATGTGTAAGACGAACATTTACACAAAGTTTCAGACTGTAAATTCCTGTTTTGGTTGATTCTAAGCATAAAATCAAGTTGAAGTGGCGCTCAATTTTGAATGCGAAAACGACAGCGTCTCCGCATCAAAATTGTCCCATAAAGTTATTACATCACTGAACCACTCTTGATTACATGTGTAAATACCAAGATAAATATATAAACTACATATTTGGGATGTGTCAGATAGGTTTTGAGCTGTTTTAAAGGTGACATTGTTAAAAGTCTCATGGTGATGACGTCATTTTTGGCGATCTCGCAAATCTGGCAAGATGGCTGACATTTTTGACAGATTTGCCCGACGCCCAAGCATCATGATTGGTCAAGTGACGTCATGTGGTACAGTTTCAGAACCTATAAATACAACCCAATTGGCTAGGATCGAATGGTTCAGCTCGTAAGAGCAAGGGATAACATCTATGTGGCGTATTCTCGCCAGTGACCAGTAGTCGAAAACAATTGGAAATTGACTCCCCATGTTAAATTCCCATAGGAAAATCGTTTTTTTCGCAATAAAATCAATATTTGATGGAATTTCATCAAATAATTATTTTTGGGGAGGGTGACTTTTTTGTTATTGATGAAAAAGTACTTACTTTTAAATATATTTTAGATTTCATGTGTTTAATTGCCAAAAGTTCGTCGGCAGCAAAACGTGGAACAGACAGTAGCATTGTAGTACAGTTTATCAGGTAACGAGTTTTGTATTGGCCGACTACGTACTCACTATTATCATATTGCTGTATCAGCATTGACCTGATAGGAAAAATCCTTGTTATAACAAATTGAAAACTGACTTTTCATTGGTTGAACAGCGTCGCATGACCATACCGAATTACGTCAGTATAATGACGTCATGGAAACAAGTCGGCCTTCTTTTCAACCAAAATAACGTCATAATTACTCAGTACGTAGCCTAAAACATTTCCCGATAAATAGAATACTATGCTAGTGTCTTGTGATAGATATCTTGCTTATCAGGCTCGTCTCGGAAACGGTAGGAATTTCTCGGCGAGCCTCGCAATTCCTATGCGTTTCCTAGCATAACCTGATAAACGTGATATCCAAAGACTTGAACTTGTTTTCTTCTGTCAATACATCATTCGACAAAAATAAAGATCGGTGAACGTGTGTTGAAGCACAAGTGACCAGGATATTCGTATCTAGCAATGTATGATACCACAGTTCGTTATCATTTCGTGCAGTGTGTCACTGCAAAGCTAATTACCTGATAAATGGCAATTGATAGATACTTACTGTGGCTTCTGGAAAGGCTTGAAAGCAACTAGACAGCTATGGCGACCATCACGAGTCCAGCAATAGCACAAACCGTTGCCAGGATAATCGTCGCGCTGCTAGGATGATCATGCTGTGGTGCTGCAGTTGTTGTTGTTGTTGCTGCGGCTGTTGTGGGACAGTTCTCTGCAATATGTCATATACGTTTTACGATATTACATGTGTATATCAATCAGCGATTATAATAAAGTTAAGGTCGCCCAGTGTGTTCTGACCAAATAGTATACTATTGTAGCCTGCTAACGCTCTTTATTGTTTGTTAGAAGCATGGCGGTTGTTTCATTGGTGGAACTATGAACGGTGAATACCATGATCAGACTGTGCGGATACACACGCTGACCTGCATCTACACTGGCCGCAATGCAATCTGGTATGTCAATCTCACATATCACCGTAATGGGATTATCGTGAACCAGTGCATGACACCGGTGACTAAAATGGTAAATAACAAGTTGCGAAATGTTAAGATCCGCGCTCTCTCAATGCAATCACTTCTGTTAGTCCACATTTTTCTGCCGACTTACTAATCACATTCAATCCAATAAATATTTACAGGTAGGTACTTTTTCATCATTAATAAATAGGTTACGATTCCTATAGTTTATTTTGATGAAATTCCATCAACTAGTTTGCGAAACAAATAGTTTCCATTGGTATTTCCAGATGGAGCAAAAAGGAGCTGGAGAATGACGAGGATGGTAGAAAAGCGATAGAAACAGGCTCCAGTTCTGTTTGAGCAATTCCAGTTGCTCACAATAACGACCCCATATGCATAAGGAGGTTATGAAAAATGCAGACTGGACTTGACTATGACAATTATCATATTGTTTCATCACATTTTTGTATCCGACAACTGATTGGTGTCACCATGAACGATTACATATATTTCATCTCTCTACGATCTCCTTCAAGCGTTGTGAAAATTGCTCAGTAATCACCAGTTCAACCACCGTTGTCACCCACATTTTGATGCCACTATAGACATAACATTCCGTTCTCAGATATAGAATAGTCATTATGAAAATGTCCATAAACCATATTATCCCTTTAACTATGAACATTTGCATAAAATGTACTATCGCTCTCACTATGAACATTTTCATAAAATGTACTATCGCTCTCATTATGAACATTTTCATAAACCATACTATTTATCTCACTATGAAAATGTTCATAACATGTAATCTCGCTATTAAAAGTGTTATTGTGAGAGGGATATTACGCTTTATACGCTTTAATTATGAATACTCTTCATAGTGAACAGAACATAACAAACACGACTGATATATCTATTAGTTAATGAACGTGCCGCAATTATGATATAATTCAGACAGCCCGTTAATTTGACAGATGTTTGGAACATTAACATAGTGGCAATTAACCTGCCAAAAGGAATAATTAGTAAACCTACTGCATTTTATCAACACGTTCATAGTGACTAATGTTTGTTTCAGAACGAAAATCTTATGAACCATTTCATATTGACTGCACAACATGTATGTGATGAACAACGTTACAATGTTGCAGAGCATTTAATTTGATACAAGTTCGTATAGTGATTGAGAAGTTGCTGTGAACATATAATTGACAAGTTCCGTAAGTGCGTTTTATGCTTTCAAAGTGACGTTTATGAACATTTTCATAGCTGCAAAACTTTGTCAGAGAACGGAAATATTAATATGTAAATTTCCATAGCGACTAATGTTTATCTGAGAACGGAAATATTAATATGTAGATTTTCATAGCGACTAATTTTTGTCTGAGAACGGAAATATTAATATGTAAATTTCCATAGCGACTAATGTTTGTCTGAGAACGGGAATGTTATGAAAACTTTCATAGCGACTAAAATATGGGGAAGTGATGGTGCGTTTTATGAACATTTTCATAGCGACTAATATTTGTCTGAAAACAGTAATGTTATGAAGCTTTTCATAGCGACTTCAATATGTGAGGTTGATAGAACGGTTTATGAAAATTTTCATAGTAAGAGGTATATTACATTTTATGAATATTTTCATAGTGAGAGGTATATTACATTTTATGAATATTTTCATAATGAGAGGGATATTACGCTTTATGAACATTTTCATAGTGAGAGGTATATTACATTTTATGAAAATGTATGAACATTTTCATAGCGACTAATATTTGTCTGAAAACAGTAATGTTATGAAGCTTTTCATAGCGACTTCAACATGTGAGTTATATTACATTTTATGAATATTTTCATAATGAGAGGGATATTACGCTTTATGAAAATTTTCATAGTGAGAGGTATATTACATTTTATGAAAACAAATTATAGTGAGAGGTATATTACATTTTATGAAAATTTTCATAGTGAGAGGTATATTACATGTTCTGAATAGTATATTACATTTTATGAATATTTTCATAGTGAGAGGGATATTACATTTTATGAATATTTTCATAGTGAGAGGGATATTACGCTTTATGAAAATGTTCATAGTGAGAGGTATATTACATTTTATGAACATTTTCATAGTGAGAGGTATATTACATTTTATTAACATTTTCATAGTGAGAGGTACATTACATTTTATGAAAATTTTCATAGTTACAGGGTTAGTACGGTTTATGGATATTTTCATAATAACTATTGCCGTCTGAGAACAATATGTGAGTAACAACGGTGGTTGAACTGGTGATTACTGAGCAATTCTTATGAAACTGTTCATAGCGCTTGAAGGCAAAGGATACTATAGAGTGATGCAATCTATGAAATCGTTCATGGTGACACCAATCAGTCGTAAATGTGGCGAAATATTATAATACTTTTCATAGTGAAGTCCAGTCTGAATTTTTCATAACCTCCTTATGCATATGGGTTTGCTATTTGGGGAAACTGGAATTGCTCAAACAAAACTGGAGCCTGTTTAAATGCATGCCTATTATATCAATAATTGATGTTTAAGAAAACGTTTCGAAGCTTGGATTCTTCCACAGTACCTGGTGTCCAGTCGAACAGTGCCGTGCTGTATCTACACACCATGCACGTGTTGCCGACGTCCGTTGCACTATTGGGGACACAACTGCCTTCGATATAGCAATAACCAGCCTGAAATGTGGTCGTGACAGGAACATTGGGGCTTACGCCAGTGTAGCTCCTGATCAAATAGCACTCTCATGTAGCCTGATAATTATCTACATTGTATACTACATGTAGTATTGCTTGTTATGAGAATAACCGGTCACAGTAGCGATTTATGTGTATATAATTATTTGCTATGGGAAACCCCAAAACAAATGGTGTCAAAACAGTCACAATAGTATTTACCAATGGGGTGGAGCGGAAACAACTGAATGGAAAGTTTGGGAAATCAATATAATTTATATCTTCTTGTTACGATACACATTGTTAAAAATTGCTAATATCCATAAAGTAGAACTTGAGTCATGACACAGAAGTGGATACATAATGCGAACATTCACGCACTGTTTCCAATGCAATACATCACTGGAAAAACTTCAATGACGGGAGGGAACGTGGCTACAACTATCAGTCCGGTATTAGCATGTTCTCCTTTTTTTGTTAGCACTGATATCGGCACAATATATACTGCTGGCTTATTTGCAAACTAGATGTTTTGTCACCTCGTTAGACCCACGTGCTACGCCGTACACTGAATCATGTATACACGTCTAACCTTAAGCGCTACGACTCCCGCGCCGTTGCTGTCAGTCAGTGTCACCATACAGGTCATGTCGAGCACGAACACGTATAGTGTGTTGCCAAAGGTGATGCCGTCATTGCTCGCGGACAGTCCGACCTGCTGGCCCACTACTACCGTGTCCCCGGCGGCGTGACGTCGACGTCTGCTGTCCACGTCGGATGGACAACAGTACACTTCGTTCAGGCTGTGGTACCTAGCACCTATACCAGTAAATGTCTCTGTCGTTGTCGTTCGCGACCCGTCGGCACGGTCCTGTAAATAGTAGTATAAAGCAACTTCATGAAAACAGTTATACCCTTAATGTCACCAACAACTGTAAGACAATGCGACTACTGGCGATTGATTGCACACACGACGATTGATTGGACGATCCGCCATTACACCGGTAGTTTTAGCAGACCCGGGTCTACTGTCTGTCTCACGAAGCCTGCCCAAATATTACGGACATATCCACAAGGTAAAAACAAGATTTTGATTTCGATATTAAATTATTTATATAGCAAAATTTTAGGAATGAGCATTTTTTCGCATTTCATATTTCGTGATATTTTGTCAAATATTTATTAGGAAAACAATATTTCTCTATGGAAATTTAACAAGGGAGAAAATATCTGGAGAAGCTGCAGGAGGCGTCGTAAAACGAACTATCTTGGATATTGACTAGACAGCTTGGAAATGATCTAACTTAGAAAATAAAAGCTAAATCTTGAAAATCCGCAGGATAAAATTTCTGAAATTATCAAAGTGTCCCCATGTTAAATCCTCATAGACATATTCACTCTATGGACCGATAAATCAAAACTTAATGCAAGTCAGTTGGCCTAGACTTTAGACATGCAGGCCGCACGTGTTCGGCTATGGAATACTTGTACATGTATATATGGCAAATATTAAAGACAATCCATGACCGCAGATTAACATTATTTGTATAAGATGTTGAAAAACAATAGATGATTTAAGTCTATAAGACAGCCATGACATAAGTGAATAACGCTGACGTTGGGGTGAATATGGGGTGGGACAATTTACACAATTATGTGATGTTGCATGAAGGATAACATAAGCTAGAAGAATTTTGCGAAATGTTAAATGTACATGTATAAGGGAATAAAGCCATACAGGAATGGCCTTGACCTTTTGCATAAGGTGGGATGGGTCTTGTTGTGTATAATGATGCAATATTATGTAGCCAGGACATCATCCAAATTTAGGAAGTCTCAAGGTCATGAGAGAGCAAATACATATTAACCCTTTCACCCCTAAGTAACTCGAATGGATTTTGATATGTTAATTTTGCAACCAATCTAGCTGCATGGATCTGCACTGTTTGCATAAACCGCTATAGCGGGCTTTAAGGTTCAAAGGGTTAAGTGAATGGTCTTGACCTTGATAGGAAGGCGGATGTGAATTGTATGCAAACTGATGAAGCATGGTATTATGAAAACACCCGCCATATATGAAAACATTACATGAATGTTAAAGGTACATGCACACTCAGTAGGCAGAACATGTTCTTTATATCAGATACATCATCTGTGACATTTATTTTCTGGCGAAATATATACATTTTATATCAGACATAAATATTCACACTGATATCAGTGGCGGGGGGGGGGGGGGGGGCGGTAACCATTTTTCCTTAAAATGTTAACGGACATTACTATTTATTCTCTGTATTCAAATGTTTGATGTGCAATGATCATACTGTATAATCTGTCGAAAATATTATTATTTCCAGGTGACTCATTTAATTAGTATAAATAATTAAACAATAGCATACCTCATTTGCATATGAAAATAGCTTGGTGGTCGTTGATCATGACTGTCTCTTTTGTCAGTTACATGTATGCACATTTTCCTTACTTCTGGTAGTAATTCTTTCGTATATTGAGTTTCGTTTAAGCAGAGGTTATGATGCATCCGTGTACTATGACAATAAAGCTTAGTCCGTGTCACAATTTAACGGGTGCAATAAAACCGCACCTGTAATGCATATTTGTTCTGGTAGCTGTGTTCGGCGATTATCATTGATTTCGTGTCCATGTGTTGTAATTATTGTTGACATTGGGAGAAAGATGGAGGTAAATGACTCATGATGGTGTAATGATGACATCCGCCAAATATGAAAACATTCCGGAAAACAGGAATTTGACTATTGGACGACCAGGCCGAAAGGCGAAAAATAAATACCCCTCCACATACTCCGTATGTCGGGGTATTACAAACAAAACATTTTGAGCTCCAGCAATAGAGAATACCAGACTAGTGTCCTTTGATATCAAGTTTATCAGTAAAGGCTAGCAATTCTGAGGCTCGCCGGGGAATTCCTATCGTTTCCGAGACAAGCCTGCTGCACTTTATATCAAACGAAACTGTCATGGTATTCTATTAATTTTATCAGGTAACGTTTTAGGATACTCAGTGAACAATTATGATGCTTTCTTTGAAAATAAAACGGATTTGTTTCCGTGACGTCATTCGATAACGGCATGTGACGCCGTTCGATCAATGAAACGTTATTTTTAAATTCGTTGTAATCTGAATGTTCATATCAGGTCAATGCCTGATATCGTGATATCAGTCATTAGTTTAGCTTAAACATAGTTTATTGCCAAATAATTACAATGGGCTTGGGCCACAAGTTATACCAACATTAGTTACGGCCCTTACCCTAATCAGCATAACAAGTTATATAAACAACAATGGCCTTACATTTCAATGCATTTACATACAAATCAGCATTTGGCACACACACACACACGCACGCACGCACGCACGCACACATACACGCACGCGCACGCGCACGCACACGCACACGCACACACACACAGAGAGAGAGAGAGAGAGAGAGAGAGAGAGAGAGAGAGAGAGAGAGAGAGAGAGAGAGAGAGAGAGAGAGAGAGAGAGAGAGAGTCACAAGTAGACTTACGAGAGTCACAAGTAGACTTACGAGCAGGTGAGCGTAATCTAGAGTAGCCATGCCCAATGAGCAGTTGAGCCTAATCTAATAAGAATGTATCCCCAATGTACTGACAAAGCTTGCATCGAGTGCATCAGTCAACCGTTAATCAAATCGTTTCGTAGTTTTAATGTAATCATGTACTGATTTAAAAATAACCGTTGTACTTTCTTGATTTCCATCAGGTGTACCTTTTAATAGCATGACCGTATTTAAAGGATAAAGCTGCAGCAATGATTGGCGCAAAACTATACGCTGTGCACAGTAGTTTGGACACTGGAAGAAATAGTGTTCTGCATCTTCTACTACTTCACTACAATCGCGATAGGGAGTGTCTCTAATATGGTTATTACAAAGATCATCATTTAGACTACTACATTTATTACGAATTCTCGCATGCATTACGGATAAAAATCGATTTCCTTCCAAATAACAGGGAATAACATCGTACTGTGTATATAAATATTCAGTCCATACTGTTTTGAATTGTCTAAGGCTGTCAGCATTTCTCAGCATAGGATCAGTATCATTCCAAAGGCGTACAGAAGATGGTATGAAAGAACGTTTGTATACCTCTAGTCGTGTGTTGGGAATATTAATATCATTTGGTTTCTAAGATTATAACTAGTTATGTTATTAACGGGAGGAGGTATAAGATTCGAAACATAACTAGGTAATTGATTGTTGTTTGTCTTTGTACATAATTGACAATTTTTGTGCACTTCGTCGAACTGATAATAATTGCCAGCCTACTTCTTGTTTTATGTTTTCTAGCGATACTGATCGTGTTAAGTCAGTTACTATTCTAGCGGCTTCGTTTTGAATCTTTTCCAATGAATCCTTTTCATATTCTTCACAACCATCCCAGACTGATGAAGCATACTCTAGAATAGGTCGCATGTAAGAAACATATATTTGGTTAAGATAAGTCCTTAGTGACCTTGATATTGGGCGGTCGTATGCAAAACAAAGCATCATCCGTAGACACACATAGTGACCAAATATTATCAAAATCGGTGAAAACTAAAATATGTTACTAACGCACGCACGCACGTACGCACGTACATGTACGTCCGTGGACTAACGCTTTATCACCTCTTGCATGTCGGCGATTGATAATAACACACTATACGAGCATACTTACATACATGAATTTAGTCTCTGTAATATTGCACTGCGCTACACGATCAAAGCCGCTGCCGACCAGGAGAATGCACGAACAGTCTCCATATACACTGACATCACAGATGCCGCCGCCAGTAACGTAATTGAGTGTCACAGGCTGCGCTCCATTCAGCAAACACTCATCAGTCACGTAGCCTTCGTCACATACGCATTTGCCTGTAGTAAACAACACACTGAACACACAATGAACAAGGTGTAAGACGACAGATGCACGGATATCACAGGAACACAGCCGCCTGCCTAAATCATCAAAGTGTATGCACATATATTGGTACTACCAACTCGCAATCAAGCAACTTGATTGTGTAAGCCTGAGCTGTAGCACAGCCCAGGCTCAGACAATCAAGCTGCTTGATTTCAAGCACACTATTCACGCCGTCTGAATGAAAACGATGTACAACCTTTGTCAAGATTAGCGCGTAATGTTAGGATGGATACATGTAGATGTATGACTGACAAGGCTAGTGTATTTTGATCAAGTACAGTGAATTAATGGGCTTACAAACAAATCAGCTCGTTGTTGCGGTCATTGATAACCAACGCACACCCAGTAAGAAATATAACTCCGCCAAAGAATAATCCATTTCTAAATTGAGATTAACGAGACCTTTTCTAAAAAGATATATAATGTCCTCGATTTAAAAGTTTATTTTAACGATGTTATTGTTTTCTATATGAAGTGACACAATTTATTTGCTTGCGTTCATTTAAGAAACATGCAGAACGTCTGCCTAACAATTCCCAGCGATTGCCATAACGGAAATGTAAACAGCTGTCAACTGAAGTTCCCAGCAATTACGCCTAATGCAGGTGATTACCAATCTACAATGCAGTTTATCATGCACTGTCATGTATGTTAAAATTGGAAAATAAAGCTGCTTGGTTTCAATCACAATATTCATGCCTTCTGAAAGAACACGATGTATAAGCATTGTCAAGATTAACGCAGAGGGTATTTTAGCCACGTTAGGATGGATACATGTATGACTCACAAGGCTAGTGTATTTTGATCAAGTACTGTTACAGTATCAAGTATGTTTGATTAGGCTGTCGTGTGCCAGTCGCGACAGTTAGTATTGTGTTTTATGTCCTTCTTTGTTTTTCATATAGCTGTTACATTTAGCATGCCAGGTTAGTGTATTTTGGTATCAAGTTTAGAAATTAGGGGACAACCATATTGAGGTTTTCTATTTAAAGCGATATGTGGGAGGTGTTATGGTCTAATAATTATATTTACGGCTACGAGTTCGCGTATATGTACGACGATGTGTCACATATACCGCTCCAAACCGAAAATTCAGCATGTTTCCGTATTCAAATGCATTATAATGTGTTCCACGTATTTTTTGAAACGATGGAGCATATCACGATAGTTTACAAACAAATCATCTGGTCGATCCGGTGATCGATAACCGAAACACAGAATCAAAGAATAATCCATTTTCAAATTGAGATGAACGCGACAATTTCTAAAAATATATATACACGTACTCGATTGGAAAGTTTATTTTAACGATGTTATTGTTTTCTACATGCAGTTACACCATTTATTTGCTTTTATTCATTTAAGAATCATGCAGCAATTCTGTCGGTTTCCAGTGATTTTATGACAGAAATGTAAAGAGTTGCCAACTCAAGTTGCCAGGATGTGCGCCTAATTCAGGTGATTACTAGTTTATTATGCATATTAATATATGTTCAAATTGGAATTCGTAAAATTGTAGGTGGATACTGACCTCAGTTTGCATTCGAGCAATTGAGTTGATCATTAGTTTATTATGCATATTAATATATGTTCAAATTGGAGTTCCTAAAATTGTAGGTGGATACTGACCTCAGTTTACATTCGAGCAATTGAGTTGATCATTAGTTTATTGTTTATACATGCATTTTAGGGTGAATAGGGCAACATATATTTCGTTCTGTTTGTTGAAGCGCCACATTGAAGTCATCTTGGTTTACTCTCTCTCTCTCTCTCTCTTTCTGAGTTGGGCTATACAGGTTACAGCATAGATAACCGAAAATGTGCCGAAAATGATTTGCGACACATTGCGATTCCCCCGCCGCCATTGTTTACAAAAGCGGACAGGGATACATTATATGTCATAAAACAAAAAAAACTGACTACATTGTTTACGGTTCACCATATTCAGTGTATTATAATCGCACAGTCATGCGTTTCTTTAATGTGATCATGTTGAGTAAAGTGTGTTATGGAGCTCACAGACTTAAATCTGAATTGTAAAAGCGCGGAATTACACTGATACCGTTTGCTGAATAATGGCGCTAGTTCATGTTTAAAACAGGAAGAGAGGCAACTACATAAAGGCTGGGTTTTAGTACAGGCATACATGTAAAGCATATCCAAATGTTTCTCATGTGTTTTACGGGTGAATATGTACCATAAAATATGCACCTTGAAATATCTCGGGGTACATGAACTTGAAATTCACGTCGTTTCTGCATATAATGATTATGTTACACAAAACGCTACCTGATACAGTACATGCAAGTATAATACCACGCCGACTCGCCTCAGAAACTGTATGGTAGGAAATGTTCGCTCGCCTCGAGCTCGGAATTTATACACGTTTCCCAGCCTTACCTGATGCACTTGATATCAACAGACATAAGCCTAGTATTTTATATAAAGAACGGTTGGCGTAATGACGTCCTCACATACCATGAACACAGGCACCGCGACTGTTACACGTGGGGCAAGCGATTTCCTTCATGTCCGCCGTTTCCTGAACATGAGTCTCCTGGAACTCTATATTCCTCTCCAGCTCGCCGGCCACATGCATCACGTATACCTCGCAGTACGAGCCTTGCCAGTCCACGCTAGAGTTCACCTAGAACACGATAGTGTGATGCAAACACATAATAGAATACTACAATATGTCAATCGATCCATGATCATCACAGAGAACGACTAGCAGAAGGACAATCTATATTTAACAATGTCTGTTTAAATCTACACACTCTGGTCCATTTTGTATGTGGTGTTTGTCAATATAAGCGCTGTAGTAGCGTCGCTATGCGTGTGTCCACCAACGTTTGAGCTTTACAAAGCGATATATAACATATAATAGTTAACATGCTATGCTTGAGTGTCGTATGCTACGCGTACACGTAATATACGCTACTGCCGTGCATATACAACTACATGTACATGTACTTGAATGATTACTTTAAATAGTAGGCTTTAGGTTTGCATGTATTTGCAAAACAAAGTGGATAAACTCTGTGATAGAGAGCCGGTATTTCCATGTAGTATGTTTAGTGAATTACACTTGTGTAATCATCAGTATATTGACCCAATATAATATGATTATCAGATACACTGTATTTTAGAACTGTAGATGCCAGCGAAACACTGCTGCTATTATAATAACAACGTGTGCATTCAAGTCATGTGGTTGCGGCAAAACAAGTTTGTTAGTATATGCCGTGTACATGGCGGACAGGTAAGGACAGTACACACACACTGCTGTTACAACACCGCCTCCGCTAATCTTGCCAATATTTGTAATCATTTTTATTTCGAAATACTTGAATATTCTGCTTAAAATCAAACAGCTTGATTGGATGAACATGAGCTGTGCTACATGTCAGGCTCAGTCAATCAAACTGCTGTATTACGACTTGAGTTTGCTAATAGAAGGTCTGACATGTTGGTATCTGGGAAAAGTTAACGCATGCGGCTGTGTATTATAGCATAGCAACGTACAGCGACATCCTGTGCACATTCCTGGAGTGTCTCGTTTGTGGCCGCGAAGGGGGCAATATCAGCATATCGGTACGTGGGACAGTCCGACGCAAAGTACCGTTCGCATAGTTCCAGTGCGTCTTCTTCACTGATGCTGTCTGGGTTTTCTTCTGCTCCGCGCTGGAATGGATTAACCCTGAATTAAATTATGTCGCCTTCTGTCTCAACAAAAACATAGTATCTCTCAAGCATGTACATTTTCTAGTTTCTGACATAATATACTTGAACGTTTGTTTTAACGATCAAATACAATAGGCCGATTGATTGATACACCATGTATGTGGCTGTGACTGGAGAAATGGGGTTTATGAGCTTTACGACCAGTGTAGATCCAGATCAGTCTGTTCATCCACACAGTCTGATCAGGATCTGCACTGTTCGCCATTCGCCATTCCATCAATAAAACAGCCATCGTGCTTCTAACAAGCAATAAAGATCGTTATCAGGCTACAGGAGTGTGCTATTTGATCAGGAGCTACACTGGTTACAAGTCACATAAGCCCCATTTATCTAGTCGCAACCACACAATTATTATATCGTTTACTGTGCATGAAGTGCAAAAATTCGCATTGGAGATATGCATCATCTGAGACACGGTGTGCTTAATGTTGTAAATTGTAAATGAACTCCCCATTCGTAATTACAGAGTACATATTCTTGTGGACGAAAAGCGGAACCACAATCTGACTTGAATAAGACGAATACACCATCGACCTTTATTGTTATCACCCCTGTAAGCGCTATTGTAAGTGAGAATTTGGCTCGATATAATAAAAGGCGACATGTCATCTCTTGTATATTTTTGTATAAACGTCCTATGAACATGACACTATGCTTATCCGGACCGCCAATGATTCCGATTACGGCAGGATATTCATACTGTTTGCGAGATTGCCTAGTTTCCCAGATCATTCGAGAAAACTACCGGACATGCCTGTCCAGGAAGCGATTTTTGATCAATTTTCTTTTTCCCAATGTGCATTGTGAGATGTTAAAACAACATTCAGCAGTCGACGAATTCTCGAAAACGTTTGAGCTGTAATATCGTTGACAGAAAAATGTATTTTCAATTTGATGCGCGGATATAATGCCCTAGTCACACACACATACGGATTCTGCGGATGCTACGGATGGCTCGTCCGTATCTATCCCTTATATCCGTAATGGTCCGTATCGCATGCGCAGAGTCCGTAACTGTCCGTATCACATTCGCAGGGTCCGCAGGATCCGCGTCCAAATTTTGAAAAGTTTCAAAATTCAGGCGCGGACGAGTAAACCGTAATGATCCGTAACTGAAGGCATTCATCCGCATTTATCCGTATCTAATCCGTATCTAAATCTATCATTCCGCGGTCCACCCCAAGTTGTGGACTGATACGGTTTCATGCGGATCGTTACCTTTAGTTACGGTTAGTTACGGGTCTCGTTCTGCGTATTGTTACGGACTGTTACCTTCAGAAACATTTCAAGACGGATAGCTTGCGTTCCAATACTGACAGATAATGTGTGCGGATCAATGCGGATAATTGCGAATAGCTAATTTCAGATACTGATAAATACGGATTGTTACGGACACCTGCGTTCCATTAACTTCTTGTGCGACGATCTCTACCACTTTGGCAAAATAAATGACACGTGAACCCAGAATTCTGGGGTAGGTTTCTCGATACTGGTTGGTCTTTTGACATAACCATTGGTGTCTTCTTAGTTGCACATCCATGGATAACGATAACGAACGCAGACTACTCTTGCTGAGACTCAGCCAGTCAAACATGAACCTCGCAATCATCTATGCACAGCTCTTGCGCATCTGGATGGCACGCCGTCGGGAGAGGAGGTGGTGGGTCCGCCGTTGGATCACTTTCAAGCCGGAACAGGGAGCGTATGGCAACCTCAGGATGCTCTTGAGGAACGAGGATGTGGTGGCGTTCCGCAACTTCACCCCCGAGATGTTCCGAGACGTGGTGGAGCGACTCACGCCGAGACTACAGAAGAAAGACGCATGGTACAGAGACTCGCATGATGTTGGACCTTCAGGTGGCCATCACATTCAGGCACCTGGCCACAGGGGACTGCTACAAGTCGATGATGTACCTGTTCTATGTGCCGCACAACATCATCTCCCATATAGTCCGGGACGTCTGTCAGGCCATTTGGGACGAGTACGGCGACGATGTGGTCACCAACCCGACGACAGCGGAGGGGTGGAAGGAGGTTGCTGCAGGCTACTCCAGCCGGTGGAACTTTCACCATGTGCTAGGTGCCTTGGATGGCAAGCACATACGCATCCGGTGTCCTGTCCACGGAGGGTCCCAGTTCTACAACTACAAGGGGTACCACTCCATTGTGCACCTAGCCCTCGTTGAACTACAGGTTCACATGGGCCCAATTCGGTGCCACAGGGGCAGAATCTGATGCCCAGCTGTGGAACGAGTCGGCTATACGAGACGCGGTAATCTCCAACACCATCGGCATCCCCGAACCTGAACCTCTGCCTGCCTACGACCGTCAGATGCCGTATTTCATCATCGGGGACAACGCATTTGCACTCAACGAGTGGATGATGAAGCCCTTCGCTGCTACGCCTCTGGAAGAGAACGAACGGGTCTTCAACTATCGCCTTTCTCGTGCCAGACGATGTGTGGAGAATGCCTTTGGCATACTGGCCAACCGCTGGGGCTGCCTACTCACAGCCCTCCGACAGGAGCCGCAGAACGTGGAGACCACGGTGCTGGCGTGTGTGACACTCCACAATATGCTGAGGACGGCCTGCGCAGATGATGGTGCACTTGGCGACCGTGAGAACGAGCAGCACAACCTCATCCCCGGCTCGTGGAGAGATGATGCTGTTATGGATGATTTGGAGAGGCGGCTGTACGGCAACACCAGCAGGGCGGTGAATTGACAGAGACAGTATCTAAATCACTACTACAACGGAGAGGCCGGGTCGGTGCCATGGCAGTGGAGACCTGTATTTATTTAGTTGTCCAATTAAGGACAAATAAATAAAGGTTTGTGAAATAAAGGTAAATAAATTAATGGTCAAATAAATCAATTAATATCTCTTGGACCTTCAATGTTTTAATCTTGATCCCATCTATAATTGAAGGTGAAATAAATAAATGTCCAATAAAGGTCAAATAAATATAGGTGTAAGAAAGCAGTAATTCAATATAATATACCAATAATTTGTAGATGTAACTTGTTCAAAATGCAAATGGCGAAAGGACGCTATCCGTGACGTCAGCCCTTCTATCCGCTAGGCATGCGCAACAGTCCGTATCTGAAGGTATCTATCCGCATCTATCAGCATCTAAAGGTAGCAGAAGGTAATGTAAGGTAAGTAGTCCGTATCTATCCGTATCTATCCGCATCGTGTCAATTCAAAGGGAACGTATATAACCGCTGACATCCGCTGACATCCGCATTTATCCTCAACCATCCGTATCTATCCGCATCTATAGGTAACTGTATCAGTAAATTCATGAAGAAAATAGGCCACGCCCACAAATTCTGCGGCAGTCTGCGGATTTTATCCGCAACTATCCGCCCTATCCGCAATGTGTGTGTCTAACTGGGGCATAAGGTGTGATGTGGAGCATTGATGACGTTCAAATTAAATGGAAATAATGTGTGGAAACTGTTCACCATGACGCTTGTTTATGCACATATTTTAGCTCACCTGAGCGAAGCTCATGTGAGCTATTATTACCGCAATGTGTCCGTCCGTCCGTCCGGTCCGTCCGGGCCAACATCGGGGGTTTAGGAGCTTAGGGTAAGGGTTAGTAACAAAGGATTCCTTTGTTATAGTCGGTAAGCTCCTAATTCCATTGATCTTTAGGAGCTAATCCTTTGATCTTTTAAAGAACAAATAGCTCATAACTCTCAAATGTTTGAACATCCGTCCGTCCGTCCGTCGTCCGTCCGTCCGTGAACATTTTCAAACGTCTTCTCCTCGGTAACCATTGGGCCTATAGTCACCAAACTTCATGGTCATGGTCCTTAGGTAGGGGAATTACAAAATTGATAAAATGACGTAATCCAAGATGGCCGTGGTCTAAAAATAGCACAAATTCTTCCAAAATCTTCTTCGCAAGAACCGCCAACCGGATTTCGACAAACTTAGTAGGAATGATCGATGTACAATGCTCTTTCAAAGTTGTTAAAATGGTGACACCAGGGTCGAAAATGGGCGTGGCCCGTGGGGTCAAATTGGGGTCAAATTGTATTTTTGACAAAATATGGTCATGTCATATATCAAATCAAAGGTATCAACGTGGCAATCACTCTGGTGCATTTTTTTGTCGAAATCGGATGGTTATGTCATCCAAGATAGCCGCCGAAAGGTCAAAAGATCGTTCTTTTATTAGAGATTTCAAAATTATTCTTCACATGAACCGCTTAGCCCAAGGTAGCCAAACTTAAAAGTTATGGTCCATGGGTGAAGCCTTTCCTGATTTGTTAAAATGGAGGTCATCGCTAATCCAAAATGGTAGGAATGAACTTGGTAGGAATGATCGATGTACAATGCTCTTACAAAGTTGTTAAAATGGTGACCCGGGGTCAAAAATGGGCGTGGCCCGTGGGGTCAAATTTAATTTTTGACCGAATATGGTCATGCCTATATCGAAGGTATCAAAGAAGCGATCTGTCTGGTACATTTTTTGTCAAATTGGATGGTCATGTCATCCCAGATCGCCGCCGAAAGGTCAAAAGGTCGTTCTTTTAATAAAGATTTCAAACGTCTTGTTCTCGTGAACCGCTTGGCCGATATTGGCCACACTTCACGGTAATGGTTATTAGATCAAGCCTTTTCATTTTTTTAAATGGTGGTCATCGCGATATCAAAGATGGCCGCTGTTGAAAAGTAGGCCGAATTTTACGACACTTGGTATGAATGATCGACAGTTAACGCTGATTTAGATTCCTTCAAATGGTGGACCCCGGGTCAAAAATAGGCGGGGCAGGAGGGGTCAAGTACCGAATATGATCATGTAATATATCAAATCGAAGGTATCGACTAGATGGTCACTCTGGAGCTTTTTAGTCGAAATCAGATAATTACGTCATCCGAGATGGCCGCCGAAAGGTCAAAAGGTCGTTCTTTCAATATAGATTACAAACGTCTTCTTCTCGTGAACTACCTGGCCAATAATAGCCAAAATTAACAGTAATGCTCAGTGCGTCAAGCCTTTTCATATTTGTTAAAATGATGCTCATCACGAAATCAAAGATGGCCACCGTTGAAAAGTAGGTCAAATTCGCAAAAAGTCTTTTCTCACGAACCGCCTGGCGGATTTCGACGAAGCTTGATATGAATGATCGATAATTAACGATGTGTCAGATTCCTTCAAATCGTGGCCCCTGTGTCAAAAATGGGCGGGGCAGGAGGGGTCAAGTAGGGGTCACATTTCACATTTGATCGAATACGGTCATGTCATATATCAATTCCAAGGTATGGACGAAACGATCATTTTGTGTCGAAATCACATGATTACATCATCCCAGATTGCCGCCGAAAGGTTAAAATGTCGTTATTTTATTAGAGATTTCAAACGTCTTCTTCATACAAACCGCTTAGCCATTGGTTGCATATTTCGCAGTTATGGTTCATTGGTAAAGCCTTTTCAGTTTTGTTAAAATGGCAGTCATCGTTAATCCAAGATAACGGCCGTCTAAAAATAGATGAATATTTCAAAAAATCTTCTTCTCACGAACCACCAGACCGATTTCTACGACACTTGGCAGAAATGATCGATGTACAATGCTTTTTCAAATTTGTTAAAATGATGAACCCTGTGTCAAAAATGGGGTCAAGTTTCATTTTAGACGGAATATGGTCTTATAATATATCAAATCAAAGGTATTGCTGTGGTGCTGTTTTCATCGAATCGGATGATTACATCATCCAAGATGGCAGCCGAAAGGTCAAACGGTTGTTCTTTTATTAGAGATTTCAAATGTCTTCTTCATACAAACCGCTTGCCCATTGGTGGCCAAAAGGTTCCTTGGAAAAAGAATTTTCAGTTTTGTTAAAATAGCGGTCGTCGTTAATCCAAGATGGCTGCCGTCTAAAAATAGCATAAATTCTTAAAATATCTTCTCACGAACCACTAGACCGATTTCAACGAAACTTGACAGGAATGATCGATATACAATGCTTTTTCAAAGTTGTTAAAATGGTGACCTCTGGGTCAAAAATGGGCATGGCCCAAGTCAAATGAGGGAAATTTTGTTTACGGAATATGGTTACATAATACATAAAATCTAAGGATTGCAATACAAATATAGGCTGGAAGCATCCTGTTGTGGTTTCCAAACCTCTCAAAGTTGTGTAAGATATATCTGTACATATCGCGAGACAATTCATACCCTGGTCACTTCTTAAGTTTGTCGCATTGACATTTTGTGCCTGTCATGGGCTTATTTTGATGTATATATAGTGACAACTTTACATACCAGTATTTGCTTGATTTTTGTGACATTTCACAGGTGAGAGACATAGGGCCATCATGGCCCTCTTGTTTATTGTTCTGTTTGCTTCAGACAATTCACTTGACAGTACAGTTAGTACACCTTGACATACGCATTTAATGTATGGAAAGGTGTAATCAGACAATAAATTTATTTTTATTTGATTAATTAACTGTTAAATGTTATTTTATTTCATAAAATTGATCATATTCAAATATTAAACATCCATTCCCATAGTATCTTTACCACAATAACACAATAGCCGATTAATGTATAACGCCATTTCAGGGTTGCTTCCAGAAGGTAAATATATTGTTTTATGATGCGATAATAAAATTGAATGAATCTTAGTTTACGCTAATTTTACGTAAGCGGCCTTGTCCATCAACCACCTGGTGCCGTTGATAAATGTCGTTAAGATTAATGACGTCAAATAAGCTATTCCCAATCAACAATGTCGCGCTACGTTATGAGAGTAAGCATTATTCATAGAAACTTTAGCTCAGTGGTAGCGTCAATATTTAAACGGCAATGAAACTTCAAATTCTTACAGCGAACATCGAATATATATTTATCCTGCTAGCCTCACTAGCAAAGCTACATGGATAGTGTCCAAGCACATCGTATAAATAGCAGTGAAAACGCTGCTTATAATATACCTTCACGATATGAGAATGCTTCCAGCCCTGGCTCGATTTTTTCAACCTGCGCGTCATGTCCGGATTGAGAGACCTGGTCGATCTATAGTCTCGTGTTCCCTTATCTTTCTTATCTCCTCCACGGTCAACATCGGAGGTACACGTGGTGTCTTCATTGATGGAACACAGGGGTTCATCGAGTCCGTCGTTTGGACAAACACACATTGATGTGTTTGTAACACTATCCCATAAGTTGCTTTCAGCATTCTCAGATAGCAGCAGACTTTGTGATTCCAGAAGTCCTTGGTACCCCAATCTACAAGAAAATATAAATGATAGCATGTTCCAAAAAGTGAATTAAAACTGCAACTTTTTGGACATCTGTCTTCCTTTTAAAATCGACATTTTAGGTTTTGTATAATAACTTATGTAACGTTCAGATATCCGAGACAATTGCATGAAGTGATACAATGATAAATTAAACTGTAACATAATGCATAGTTTCTGAGATATGACAATTTGAAACTCGGGATAAATTTGTGTTGTCCACCTAATAGTCGTATCATAAAGTAGACATCTAAATCGGACAACCTGGAATGTTCTAAGGCGGTCCCACTGAAATGGATACCACTGTGAAGGTAATGTAATAACATTGGCTTTCCAATACAAATGAGGCTTATGGTAGTATTAAACCAGTGTAGCTCCCGATCAAATAGCACACAGCTGCAGCCTATATTGATTGTTACAGAAGCATGGCTGGTGTTTCATTGATGAAATGGCGAGCGATGCAGATCCGGATCATACTGTCCGGGTACACATGCACATCTGGATCTACACTGATTGCAAAATCCATAAACCCAATTTCTCCAGTCGCAGCCACATGCAATCTGTCCTTTGAAATCACGAACATATATGACCACCATCGATGTATGACACCAAACGTCCGGTTTAGAGCGGTTCACCGTATTATAATACCACATACCCCCAAGATTTCGAAAAGTCATTCGGTTCACCCCACGACCACCACCAGTAATCTGTGTCTATAGTCCCGTCGCTGTGGGTGAAATCGTCCTCCGGTCTGCCATTAAATTCACCGCACAGGCCCTGTATGTTGTCTACGTCATATGGTGACGCTGTTATGATGACATTGACGACAGATGTCCATGTGGAGACGGATATTTCCACCACTGTTCCGTGTTGGAAGACGACCTACATGTAGGAAGACAAGTTAAAATGATGTTGAACATGTGCAGTTGGAATAGACGGAATTATTCTGGCCATTATTCAATATATAATACATTTAAATCCGCCTTTACTCGAGTGCCACTATCAGTAAGTGTACATAATTATTGTTCCCTATTTATTCACAACATCGTAATTCAAGTGAATGATTATGCCCAAACTTTCAAATACAACTAGATGCCAAACTATATTTGATTGTGGTATGGTGGTTGTACCTTTCTTGCGGCCCCCATGTAAATTCAATGGAAACGCAATAAAAACCTACTAATATTAACAATTATAGTGACTGACATAAAGTACCATATGAATGAGATATGTAAGCCATTATGCAGATACCGATACCAATAGAAATGCACACACACACACACCTGCAATATGCAAATAGTAAACCAACAGTGATGTAGCACATGTATATTAACTTTTACTTTCCTACACAGGTGTGTAGAAACCAAATTAAACAATGTAAAGCACAAACTACACCATGTGGTGTGATTACTTCGCTTGCAGTATCTGCAAAAATATATGATTTATGGATGTGAGTAGCTAACGGTTTATGAGTAGGTTTTTCCATTAAACAGTTAAATGTCCATATATTTTACATGGGGCCACATGAAGGGTACAGCAGCCTTAAACAATGCAAAAGGCCAATATGTCCTAATCTCACCGAACATTCGCCTGTATGACATCACAATGAAGAACATTAAGGAACGCCGCGGCCATGGCGCCATTAAGTCGCTACTTGAGTAATGATGCACGGATTATGTGGCTGTGACTGAAGACATTAGGCTTATGGGTTTTATTACCAATGTGGATTCAGATCAGACTGTTCGCCATTCCATCAATAAAACACCGTCGTGCTGTTAGCAAACAAATTAGAACATTACCAGACTACAGGTGTCACAAATTGTAGCCAACTGTCTTCTTTATCAGCCATCATTTGTAACACGTGTTACACAATTACACAATACTCGAGCATACTACTCGAATAACCTTGTAACGACTATCGAATAGGTCTTCGTGTGTGAAATATCGCTCCCGTGGAATACACCGCTGGAGAGAATAGCGCGAAACCATGCACGTACCACCAGTATTGGATTTTGCACCGGTTATATCTGGGTGATTTACACTGTTTATGCAGACGTGGATGCTGACCTGAATACCGAGTAGGTCATACCTACTAATGACTGAATTATTTCAGATTAATTCGCCAGATATCTCAGGAGCTAGACTGACTGTTAGAACATTAGTCCACTTAAGCAAAATTGTAAGCAAAATTTATATTGACAAGTGGACAATTAGAGGAAACTTATGCACTAGACTATGTGTATAAACTATCGTATCCATATTCTAGGAGTCGGACATTCAACCATTCCTGTGATCACTTTGTGACACAAGCTTTCACTGGGAACTGGTAAGTACATATGTTTATTATTTACTTTCAAATGCTGCAAATAACGCCTGACTCAAGCCAAGACCGGCATTTGACCGCATTATTATCGTATCCTCGATCATACTGCCAAATTTCGTTTACCTGAGCTATTCGGACCCATTTCGACCAAATGCTTGGTTAATGAAAGCCGTATGGCATGTATCCGCTGGTGCACATTATCTCCCTTGATCAAATCGAACTGAATGATTAATAATTCGTGCTTACGTGTAAATGATAACGATTACAGGTTTCACATGTGGCAGCATTCCGTGAGTATTGTACTGGCATATTATTCTCATGTCGTTTGTGCGTGTCACTCAGACTAATTGAAGTAGCAACTTTTTTTCTATTGATAAACGAAGGGCGAACACGATTGAAATGTTTACTAAAATTTAGATATGCATTTTATAGTACTATTCAGTCCAATATCAGTCATGCGCCCTGTACTATACCATGTATACATGATAATATTGCCAATTTTAACTTGTAACAAATGTAACGTGACTTTTCCGGACGACTTTCATTTACTCTATGTTGGACACATGTAAAACTCCAATCTAAGTCGCATGTACATTCATTTTATTAAGTCATGTACGTTCACAGTGAATTGTAAATAGTGAAAATGCTATTGCGACCAAGATATACCATATCAGACAGTTCTGCTCTAAATGCACAGATTTATATGTCAGAAAGCTGTAATAAGGACATGATGTGACGTATAATTTATTTCAATCACTGATGCTTTAGGTCAGCCTGTGGAATCCTACAGTATGATTAGAGACTACATTGTTTATCATTAATAATGTAATGCTGCGAGTCTGAACAGGAAAATACTTGGCATAGTTGCTCTTTATTAAATTAGCGCAGTTGGCCACGGGCAGTCTGATCAGGGTAAGGCCGGGTCGCAATTAAATGTTTGTTTACTAATGGTAAATAACTGTGAATGACGTCGATATTCACATGTATGGCTGTGAATATATATATACCGTTGGGTACACTATATATAGTGGCTGTACATTAATGTGTTCCATCGCATTCTCCGACATATGAATTCCATCAGTCCCCTTCTTCCAATTAGTGAAAATATCTTTGTGTACATTGCAATTTATCAGGTTTCATCATTGTAATTTATGATGTTGTTTAGTATTGCCATGCAATCATAATATTGATTTCATGTGCACTACTGTGACTATTATGCAGACTATAACACGTTACACTCTGGTAACAACACCGTTGGTGTTTTGTAGTCCCAGCCAGCCAGCCAGGCAACCAGCGACGGCACGTCTATCGGGTGTTCTTGCGTATACGCTGCACCGATACTATTCTGGGGTCCACTACACGACATCGTGTACCAGCTGGGACTCAGATCCGTGTGGACCAGGGCGTATCGAGCGGGGCTTATTATTCCGGCGGGGGTTATTATTCCGGTGACGCCATTCCGTCTATGACATTGTAATATAACTTAACGACGTCGTATAACGTCACACTCATCATGGCGGAAACCCGAGTTGGATGATATAAACTTTAAATCCGTATCTTGAAAGTGAGGAACATTGTTATACGATTCTTACCTGTTCCAGACTGTACTGTCTTGATTATTCATTATTTTTGTATATCACCATTTGTAAATACACCATCATTGTAACTATGTACCTTGTTGTCTCTTTCAACAACGTGCTTGGTGTTCCGACACAACAACGAACTATCCCAGTGTCACCCTGACGTGATAACAGGGGTGTGTTATTTGATCAGCAGCTAGACTGGCCATAAATCCCATACCCATTTCTCCAGTCACATCCAAATATATGTTATTTTGGATGTCATTATTATCATCGCTTGGCGACTTACCTTTGTCTTGGTGCAAGATATATCGTACACATCCAGTGTATTGTCAGTATCTGAGATATACCCTGTAATGGGGCTGTCCCCGCAGTAGTTTACCGTGTAGATATCCCGCCCCTGTCTAGCAGTTACCGCGCATATACAACTGGCCCAACCGCCGTTACACGGCACAGTCTTTATCTGCACCTACAAATAAAATAAGTGTAGGGTCAGTGAAAAAAGGGACTAACTCCATGAGGGAGTTACATTTATTATAGTATCCCTTGCATTATTGATATGACTTGACAAATGGGTCTCCACCGGTGTAGATCCAAATGATGACCAACTGGTTCAAATTTTAGATAACAGCATAAACTGTTACAAATGTTCACACCGTCACGTATCAAGTGTCTAAATATATACACACTATACTCATTTCAATATTCATAGGAGATGTGTAACGGACGGACACACTGTCCAAACAATACACATACGTGTATAATCGTACAAGTCATCAGTTCAAAATGGAACGACAAATATACATAAAGTCAAATCATTCATGCCCACTCAGTAGGCACAACATGTTATTTATATATATTACATAAGTGTATAATTGTGTCACTGTTCCACCAGTTATAACAATTACAAGTGCCCTCTATACAGATATAATTGTTTAGTAATATTTATTTTACTGATAGTGACTCGCGGTGTTATCAGGCTATTTTCATATGCAAATGAGGCAGGATAATTTTTAATTATTTATGCTAATTAACTGCCTCATCAATACGTGGGGTAATGGAGAATGTATGGTTTTTTTTGCCGGAAGATGTCTCTGATGATGTCTCTGATATAAAGAACAGTGTGTGCCGACTGAGTGGGCATGTAACTGTAATGCTATCTCTAAATAATTAGAGCTAGCTGGACAGGTGGAAGGCCCAATAAATGGCGTAGGCCCCCAAATAAATTTACTTTAAACATCTGTGTTTGGTATATTTTTTAGTTACACCCAGTTTAGCTACCATGTTACAGAGACATGTATCTTTCCGAAAGAATGCCACACACTGAGCTTCACCCATCGGGCTGAAGTATATGTAATGCTCCAGTTTAGATTTTCCCATGACGTCATTATTGATCATTCTGCAAATATAACAAAGGAAATCCGAAAGTAAAGTTCACAAATCAAAATAAACGCACGTTTTATATTATTCAAGGTGCATGGCACTTAATCTGGGAGTTCAGCCAGATTGTACACGTACTTTCACATTCTTTCGTACACACAATTATCGCCTTGTCTTTGGTAGCTAATTTGACCGTAACTAACGAAATGGTAAAAGCAGATGCTTGAAGTGAATATATTTGAAGACTTAAGACATCGATTACCAGATGTAGAAGTCAGCAGAAAAATCGAAATGGGTCGTGCTTGAGTCCGAAACAACGGCATTTTTCCAAGCTCTTGCCTACCTTGAAAAGGCTATAGTGTCTGTTTTAGGGAAATCGGTTGGTGGGGTAACGGTTTACAAATAAGCCATTTATCGGGTTCTTGGTCCGAGACTTTCACCTGTGCCCAATTCATGCCCAATTCATGTTCTCTCTAAATCATTTACAAGTAGCTTGCAATGAATTAGAGCTAGCCTCAAATTATTTAGAGGCAGATCAAATCGATTTTAAGAGGGCATAATATATATATGTATTTTTAACTTTCCTCAAATAATTTAGAGATAGCTCTAATTGATTTAATGCTAGCTATAATTCATTTTAGCTACCTCCAATTCATTTGAAGAGCTCTCTAATACATTTGGAGCTCAATCAATTCGAACTAGCTCTAAAAGCCGGGCTAAGCAACGCTCAGTCAAAATCATTTAGAGCTAGCTGGAAGTAAATTAGCTAGCACCAAATGCTTTGGAGGGCTCTTCAAACAAATTGGATCAATCTCCAAATGAATTAGAGCTAGCTACAAATGAATTAGAGCTAGCTCCAAATGAACAGGTAGCTCGATATGATTTTGAGCTAACTCCTAAAGGAACAATAGAGCTCTTCAAATGAAGTGGAGCTAGCTGTCAATCAATTCGAGATGGCTCTAAATACTTAAAGATAGCTCTAATTATTTAGAGCTAGCATTAATCAATTGAGTTTATGTAGATTTGGCGTCGGTCAAACGCGACGGCGTACATTAAAGGTACATGCCCACGCAGCAGGTTACACAGTACTACTACTTTTCATTGTCTGTCAGGCCTTATATGAGCCATTTGTCTACCCACTAACGAGTTATTTTTAATTACGGCGCGTGTTAATTGGTGTTAAATCGCATTTTATATGCCGCGACCAGAAAGGGTATTTTCCGACCTCGTGCTATTTTTACCAACACTCGTCACGTGACACGGTCAATTATATCACATCTTTGACATGCGCAGTGAAGTATCGGAAGTTGAGAAGAAAAATCTCTGTTCGAGTCGAAATCTAAATCTCCACGTAACTCTTTCCATTTGGTGATCTGGTCGCCAATATTAACCACTCTCTCTCTATGCCTGTCCCTCAGACATTTCGCTTTTTTTTGGCTAACGCCGTTTCATACAATTTCCGTCCTGGACGTTTGGACATGTTGATATTCTTGTTTACATATTGGGAAGCCTACTGGCACGCGTAGTATACTGCGCATGCGCACCGCAAGCCGTGATGTGAAAGTCGTCGTCCCCGCACATTATCAAAATAGACTGTTACCGCCGCGCGTCGCTAACAGTAAATTGATAATTAATAAATGATTATATTTGTATAGCGGGCACTCGTAATTTTAAGAACTGGTGGAATAGTGACATAATTATACACTTATTTAATTCCTATAAAGAACATTTTGTGCCTACTGCGTGGGCATGTACCTTTAACGGTAGGGGTTCCTCTTTATAGGAATCACGATTTGCCTGGTTTGGTACGTTTTTTATCTTTAATGTGTTTGTTACCTGGCAGTTAAATTGGGTTATTGCCCATTATAAAAGTAGTAAGATTATTACTGATCCTACTGCTTTTGGGAGGGGGCCAAGTGATTCTTGTGCGACGAGGGCCTGGCATCAGATCATGATTATTCTGATTTCAGGGCTGAATATATAGATTATTTATTATAAATATTCCGTTTTGATTTTGGGATTTTCCACCCATTTGTATACTACAGGTTATATTTGGGATTTAATACTAATCCCATTGACCCGGCCTTAGATGACCTTAGCTGTTGATAGGCCATTGAATCCCAACAAACAAACCATAGCTCTTCCGCCCGAGCATGTTTGAACAATAACATTACACTAGTTCAATGAATAGAACAATGAGAAAGCAGCATAAAACACGTTATCTTCCACGTACATGATGCAAAAACAGAGTGTAACATGTGCGTTGATTTAATATGATATTTATTTAACTCTTTAGTTTAAACATATTCTATTTGCATAATGTTTACAAGTTCATTGGCTATGCCAATGTTACTATATACAGTACTATACAAATGGGATTGGATTGAAAGGAAGCTTATTCAAATTCTCTCCCTTACATGTGACTAGATATCATTGGATGCCGAAACCAAGACATTCCCGCCATGAGTTTTAGAACACTTTATATTCTGTAATTGATATTTTCTGGATTATAAGTTGTTCTGGTTTCAGCATCCTCCTATACACGGCAATTACATTAAAGCAATTCAATTTAAAATTTCCGAAAAATATAGTACTCTTTGAATGAGTTCATTGTAACTCGGTGTATACTAATTTCGTACGAAATAAGTAAATTCATATAATTTATTACAGTTATAGTACCTCTATTGGTAATATCTTGTGGCGATACATGATGAATTCGTCCACTAACTGCAAGCTGAAGTAACTGAAATAGAGAACATAGGCACAAGGCCCTGAATTACATCTCTAACCCTAGACACGTCATCCATATTCGGTTTCCGCTAATCGACATCCATTTCCACTGAAATTGACGTACATTTTACGTTTAATCAGACGAGAGGATTATCTTGAATTAGTGAACGAGTAAGTATGTTCTTACTACGGTCATAAATCTAGATGTATTTTGGGGTGTGTGGGGTGGGGGTGGGGTGTTAATAGTGATAGCGCCTCTCTCGTGATTCAGAGGGCGACTATATTTTCTGGAAAGGTAAAACTATATTTCCCAGCATATCATTCCCGCATGATAGCAATTTAGAAGGCTTCGTTTAAAGTGTGTGTACCCCTATACGACAACCCCCATAAAAAGCAACATGTTCAGCTCGGAAAAGGGCTGTTTTGCGAACAATCAAATACAACTGTCGCACAATCGCATACACACATTGTAAAGCGTATTGAAAACATTGGCACCGGTAATTTTGATTGACATACAGGTCCAACACCACCAAATATTGTTTTCTATATAAACTAGCCAATGACCACACATTTTGCTATTCTCTGCTACTTTCGTTTTTCATATGAATTTTGTGGGGCCTATTCTCCCATAACCTGCAGCCATTCTGCTCTGGATATTCACTAATTAAAATATAGCTTCAATTACTGTAAATATTTATAAATTTCACTTTCCTTGTGACCACCCTGGTGGTGGCGCAAAAAGTCAGCGGCTGTAATTGAAACCGCCTCACATGAAAAACATTATCCGACTTACAAAACAATCCAAAAGCATATGCTTGAAACTGATGTAAATGATACATTAACATGTCTGTGAAGTGGATTAATGCATCGATTGACTGGTTTCTGCAAGCAAACTGTGTATATGGCATAACAAGTCTGGCTTATTTTTGTTAACGTACTACTTTTGACTACACCGTGCATGAATGTCAGATGATTTAGTGTGGTTGAACCTATAAGAACAACTTATGCTTATAGATCTGGCAAATTTGGCAACTATTCACAGCTATGTCCTATTCCCTGATATAGTATGACGTTTGGGGCCAAGGTATCCAGTAGTTTTAGTATAATGACCGTTCAGCTCCAGCCAGTGACTTGTCGCAATTCGCGCCAACTCGAACAGATAGACAAATGTGAAGCTTTCAAGAGATTAATGCGACAACCACTTCACTATCTGTGATGCAATATGAAGAATTGCGCCTACATAAGAGCACGTTTAACATGTCTACAGGCAGAGACGACGTACACAAATCTAGCAACATAATAACCACTATAAACGTTTTTGTTGGAAAAGGTTCCGCCTTGGAACTGTCAGTGAGAAAAATGCATGGGTATTGATCATATATGTGAAAATGACGTCAGGTTAGCTATGTTTCAATACTTGGTTGGCCAGTTTGTGTCACCAGGGCATATTTCATTTATTCATCTGGCTTCCAGTGGATGTCGATTTTGGCCGAAAACATAAAAAAACATTATATCGAGTAACAATTGTTGATGTTCATTAAAAATCACCTGCATATTAATTATACACACTCAAATGACACGTTTCAGTAAATAATGTAGTGATAATAGAGATTTCTCCTATTTTTACGTAAGCGGTTCAGAAAAATGTCGCCCAGCGAAGCTTTATGAGCAACAGTTTATGTGACGCAATGTTTCACCGCAAGTTTACGTTGATGCAATTCCTATTCTTCTCACTGTATCGACATATTTAAGAATTAATATCCCTGAACTAATTATTCTCCAGACAGCTGAATTCACATTGCGGGCCTTATTGATGCTTAAAGGTCCACCACCACCAAATATTTTTCCTATACAAACTAACCAATGACCACACATTGGCTATGCTCTGCTACTTTCATTTTTCGTAAGGATGTTGTGGGACCTATTTTCCCATAACATGCAGCCATTCTGCTCGGGATATTCACTAATTAAAATATAGCTTTACTTATTGTTAAGAAATATAAATTCAATCTCATGTGACCACCCTGGTGGTCGCGCAAAAAGTCAGCGGCTGGAATTGAAACCGCCTCACAATACAAACATGATCAGACTTACAAAATAATCCCAAAGCATATGTTTGAAACTGATGTAAATGATACATTGACATGCCTGTGAAGTATATTAGTGCACCAATTGACTGGTTTCTGCAAGCAAAGAGTGTATATGGCATAACACATATGCATTATCTTTGTTAACGTACTACTACACCGCGCATAAATATCTGATGATTTAGTGTGGTTGCACCTACAATCGAACTAGAACATTGTCAAACAAAATCCGAGATTGCCATCATTACCTTGCCCCACCACACTAAACCATATATAAATATATTTTATTTGACCAAGTCTTGGTGTCTAAATCCAAACATGGCAGCCAACAATCACAATACCGCCCATTTGCCATCGTGTCGATTATATTACATTATTCAACATTTCAAAATATACGTACATACTATCATATGTACACAGTAAATGGTCATGAGTGACAAAACATCCTTGAATACATGTTTTGTTTACCAAAATCCAAGGTGGCCACCAAATATCACGATTTACTATCAATTTCTTGTTATCTGTTTGATGGCACTAAGCATTTTACAAAAGTAAACAGTATTACATGTACGCAGTAAAACAAAAGTAACACATACTTGGAAAACCAAAATCGAAGATAGGAGCCATAAGTTCACATTGTACCGCAAATATGTATTAGTATGCACTATTTAATATTGAATAATTTGGTTATTAAAATATACCATAGCAATTTGTCCGTTGTATGAAAATGACATAACCACTTTGTTTCTTTGGTTTTGGTATATTTGAATTCCCAAAGCACAGTACCTTTCGATTTCATGTAAATTATAATTACCGGCTGTCACGTTTTCAGTGCTTTTTTCGATGTCTGGATGCGAGTTTATATTGTTGATTGTTGTTTTTTTATCACAACTGCACAGTAGAAAAAGTCGTGTTAGGGGTCATGTCCACTTATAGGGCATGCAATCCTTAAACAAACATACAAATTTCTATGATCATACTATAAGTGCAAGTGGTAATGATAACCCTATTTTCATGGGTCTGACTCACCCACTAAAATGTAAGAAATGCATATAAGCGGTCACCAGCATACGCTTGGTAAGCATGGTATGGGATCACATCGTCTATTGTTTACACTTGATTAATGGTGGCG
>CM055268.1:74134112-74199206 GCA_029237695.1 Conchocele bisecta
GATTAATGGTGGCGCCCATGAGGTATCATGTAAATCTTATTTTTTCAACATTACGACTACGGTTTCTTTCTTTTAATGATGCCCATGTTTCAGCCATTTACACTACGTGTCCGCCAATACAAACTTTAGCAACATTTCTTATGTAGTTAGTCTGAACATTCTGCAGAGAAATGTGAATCGGTCGAATTGTGGTTTTGGTGGATTCGTTGTGTTAACGGCTGGAACATGGTCATCATTAAAAGAAAGATAACACATGCGTATTGGTAAAACATAAGATTTACCCGATACATCATGGGCACCGCCATTAAAAATATGTAAACAATTGTCCAATGTTATATCGGAAGCCCGTGTTTTATTATCGAAGCTCATTGTTGTTGTACACATTAACTAGCTTTGGTTCTACTGCCTTTTTTTGGAATCTTTGTTATTATTTTCAACATAAAATACAATAGTAAATGTCGTGGAATGTTGACTTTCTTTTCGCGCTTTGAAATGTATGGTACCTTTGTAATTTGCTGAAAACATGTTGTTGGGTAATAATGAAGCTTGTCGATTATCTACTCGTACAGGCGGACGGACCATGCCTTAATATGTGCCACATTATGACCATATGTGGGTGCAAAATATGTTTGCTTAGCCATTTTCAGCACTTGACAGTATGATTAAATGTGTGATTCCAATGTTGTAACAGTATTTTTATTTGCAATCATCAGGAACCTCAAATCCTGATTTCAGAATATATCCTGAATATTCCCACCACTGATTTATGGAATGTACTCACATGCCGTCCATTGTCCTCAGACGGGGGTCGTTGTTGGCGTGGCAAGTTTTGTGTTGCCATGTCGTTTCGTCCACCACCGTCACCTACGATATAATATACGACACGTGTGGCTGTGACAGGAGAAATGAGGCTTATGGGATATGTGAGCAGTAAGGCTCATGTGAGCAGTGTTGCACATTCACGTAACCCGATATCGATATACACGTACATTGTTTATAGCTTCCTAGAAGTTAATACACTGCGAGCGCCCATTGTATGCAAAAATATACGACATAATTATGAGACATGCCATGTGATTTTGTACCGAATAACATGTACGATATATCATGAAAAATATTTACAGAATTTGATATTTTCCGTAAATGACGCCGAAAGTTGATGAAATGTTCAGAGGAAATGCGGATTTTCGACGTCATTTACAGTTTCGGTAAACATTTGTAATAAACACTCGCACATGTTCTCAGGTATAAAAGAACATGGCGTGTCTCATATGGGGTGAATAAATGTAATTGATATATCGGAATCTTAAGTGAATGATTTAATATGGTATTCGGTAAACGAATTCCGTGTTCCTTATGAAATAAGTCAACGCGTTAACTTTAAAAATATCCTAGTTTTAATAAAAGTCTACGCAAACGTTAGATTCTATGCTCTATAAAACTGGACCCACAGCATTACTACGGCTTCTTTAGATTATATAGAGAGTGTTCGTGTTACATGCATTTTGCATTCGAAAAACGATGCACACACGACGTCGCACGCAGCGGTGACAAATGTATATTTATTACATATTTATTACACTATTGTATTATGAATTGTATTACACCGTGTTAATGTACTGCGAGCGTCCATTGTATGCACTAATATACGACATAATTACGAGACATGCCATGTTATTTTGTACCGAAGAACATGTACTATATCTCATGACAAATATTTACAGAATTTGATATTTTCCGTAAATGACGCCGCAAGTTGGTTAAATGTTCACAGGAAATGCGGATTTTCGACGTAATTTCCAGTTTCTGTAAACATTTGTCATGAAAATCTCGCACATGTTTTCAGGTACAAAAGAACATGGCGTGTCTCATATGGGGTGAATAAAAGCAATTGATATATCGGAATCTTACGTGAATGATTGTATATGGTATGGTTAGATTCATTGCACTGTAAACCTGGAACTGCAACATAGCTACTGCTTCTTTAGAGTATATACAGGGTGATAAACGGTAATTTACATAATTTACATAATATGTAGTATCGCAATTCGAAAGTGCATTTATTTATTTTACTGCCAATAAAATGCGTGCGGTTGAAGGTACATCTCCACTCAAAGGCGCAAGCTGCCAGGTTATAACATAGGGAGACAGATATGTTTGTATATTCTGTAGATATGACATTTTCTGACAATAAAACATGCATTCACCATTATCCCACGTATTGATCGGCATTATTATAAATATATATCAGACGAAAATGTCCACACGGATATCAGTGGCGATAACCGTGTTTCTTTAAAATATTAACGGACATTATTATTTATTATCGGTATTTATGTTTTGATGTATAATGATCGTACTATATAATTTGTCGAAAATATTGATGTTTCATGTGAGGCATTTCATTAGTATAAATAATTAAATACTATCATGCCTCATTTGCATATGAAACTAGCCTGATACCACATCGAATCACTATCAGTAATATAAATATTACTAAATTATATATGTATAGCAGGCATTCGTAACGTTTAGAACTGGTGGAATAGTTACACAAGTATACAGTTATTTAATTCCTGTCACGTACGTTGTATAGGCTAACGTAGCTACTGTTCGTTTCACAACGGGCATGTACATGTCTGTTCCCTGCTACCCACATCAAACCTACATTTATAGCAGCAGCGAGCTCTCTGGTCCAGAAGGCCGACGCCTGTCCCCGTACCACCGTACGGACCCGCAGCCGGAAATGCTCCCGTAGTTTGTACTTCCTGTTATTCTTCGTCGTTATGGCAACGTGTATGACACTTTTGGCGGTGTAGTCATCGCTGGTGACATCGGCATAGCTAGTTATTCCTGAAACAAGTAAGATAGAGCTATGGGCCAGCTATGAGACTGCTTCATGCATGCATGTGTGCTGGAATGGCTCTCTATAAAACAGACGAACACGCGAATGAAATTAATATAATAGAACTATCAACAGCAGCACATTTGGTGTTTGCATTGTTTTCCATCATATCAGACGTTTTCCCAGAGGGTTTTTGTTCAGACATATACTGCATGTATGCATGTTTAATAGCAGTATAAAAACACAACGAATTATACAATTCTTAAACACGCAGCTAATTTCACGAGTTTGTAAACGTGCATGCCATAGCGACCATCAACATGGACTGACTGACATATATAATAGGAATATCTGCAACAGTTTGCTTGTCCTTAGCATATGTTGTGCACCAATGCCATCATAAATGGTCCACAGATGTGAATACAGAATGAGGCATAATTGTATGTGTGTATATGCCAACACGACACACAGCTAGAGAAGATGTATTCCAAATATCGGAAGCTGAATTATGCATACGTCTCATGTACATATCGAAACGACACACGTACACACGTAAACGTATAGATAAAATATGTCGCAAACAGCCAAATGTTGAAGTACATGTAAGCATCCATGTACGCATATTGCGCTATGACATGACACAGAGATTACATTTTCCAAAAATTGACTGCTTAGTTAGATTAAACTTGCATGTAGAACGGGATAAATAAATAAGTATTATGGAAACAGACCAGATTGTGTATATTGCAACAAGGCAAGCGGAGAACATAATTTTCCAAATATCCGAATGCTTACATGGATGTATATTTCAACGGCATCAATGTTGCAAGGGGCGTATGTACATGGTGTTCTAAAAAGAACGGGGACATAATACCAACGGCTACACCTTTTATTACATTGAACCGTTTCCTTTTCTAGGAATATCCAACTGTGGAAGCTCTTTCCCATTCTACAGTTACAGATATTAGCAAGTGGCGTCACTGGTTATTGATGGCTAAGATGGCTAAGATTCGTGTAATCGATGAATGGGTCGATCAACAATATTTCAGCGATATGTTTGCCGGCCTATTCTCAAAGGAGTGATGACTACAAATTGTGTGAAAACATGAATATTGTTACACATCATTGAAATGTCTTATAAAATGGATATACCTGGTGGACACTGATACTTTAATAAGAAAAATTAGGTCTGAGGACAATCAGATATCACTCCATATTCGGAAAGTCATGTATGAATCGAAATAGAACAATGGTGTATCAACCTTAAATGTCGACAACAGGAAGGGCAATACGTGTTATATGTCATGTGTGCACATTTTCGTAAGACATGCTCGGTTCGAATGAATTTAAACAGAAGACCTCCATATTTATTGGAAGATCAATAACACCAAGATCAATCAGAGATTGTGGAGTCTGAATTTTCCAAACTTAATAAAGGTAGAATAATGTCTGGTATTCGACCCATATCACAAACATATTGAAATATATTCAGCATATTAGAGGCTAACCTACCGGTATGCCAAGATATACAATCAACGAGTACACTTTTGAAGGTATTTGATGCTTGTCTGTCGATCGTTCACATAGAGTACTCTCTTTGTGCATTCAGATAAAAAGTGACATTGGCGAATATGTGTAACATTCAACTAAGGTACCTCTGGATAGCTTTGAACATTAGCTATATTATTCTATGAGTATTTGAAACTTTGTGTAAGGGTAAATAAGCAGCATAATTGGTATGGGGTATTCATTTAATTAAACATATTACAACTATTTGAATTAGGTCCCAGTTTTTTAGTGCGACACCCTGTATGTGCACACTATAATGACATAGTGTAAACTAATGTGTCAATTACAATGTACCTTGAACGTTAGCACCACAGCTGCTGTCACTCCGAATGGCAATAGTAGAGTTTTTACAATCGTAGTTGTCCTCGGGATCAAATATAATGATCTTCAATGCACATGTCGTATCCCCCCGCGTCGGTAGGCAGCCAAACGGGACGTTCATCTTAATGGATACTGTACTATCTCCCACGCGGCCTATACTAACGTCTCGGCTCATTACCTGTCGTATGTACAGTACAGTGTATCGTGCATATTACGGACAATAGCAGGACTGACGTATTATGCTAGAAGAGACAAGATGCCTGAAGAAATGTTCGGAGAGTCCAGGTTTAAATTGGGACATGAATTTTTACATTTTGTGAAATGAAGACGTATATTTGCATTGCATGTGTCCGCAAATAGTATCGCGTGCCAGGATATAATATAGTGAGATGTATGTTTTCTTATGTGACATCTTTCGGGCAAAATAGACATTCGGTCGCCAATACCCGATGTATTAATCGGTATTATTATATTTTTATATCAAACGTGTCCTATATATATATCAAAGTAACGTGAATTTCCACGAACATATCAGGGGCGATAACCATCTTTCCTTCAAATGTTAACTGAAATTACTATTTATTATCTTTATTTATTTTTCGATGTGCAGTGATCGTACTTTACAACATGTCGCTATTTTTTTTTCAGGTGACGGATTTAATCTGCATAAATAATTTAAAAATGTCCTACCTCATTTGCATATTAAAATAGCCTGCTACCACCGCGAGTCACTATCAGTAAAATAAGAATTACTAACTGATTGTATCTGCATAGCGGACACATAGTGGGTCGAATAGCTCAGTAGGTAGAGCGTCGGACTGCGGATCGGGAGGTTCGATTCACACCTCGACCCGCTGCGAATGGTCGATTCGGTGTGACCTTGGGCAATATAACTTCGTGCTAGCCTAGTCCTATCGAATGGGGACTTAAATAATCGGTCCCGACATGAAAGGTCATCGAGTCAGTGCCGTCAAAGCAATTATTTAAAAACTGGTGAAATAGTTACACATTTATACACTTTCCTATAAAGACAGTCAATGGGCATGATCACTTGGTTACAACAACAACAGCAACAATGTTGAAAGCGCGCCCACTCCGAAGTAAGTATTATTTGATATTTTCCTTAATAGGCAACGGATTTTGATGACATATAGCGCAGCAAACGCGTCTTCATGATCTGCATTTGGTGGTCCGTGAGTTTGGTACATACGTATGTCATTGTTTGGCCAAAGTACCAAAAACCAGCAAATGCAGCTTAACAAGACGCGTTTGATGTACCATATTTCATCAAAATCCGTTACATAATAACGACAAAATAAAATAATACGTACTTTGAATCGGAGGGCTTCTGGAAGTTTCAGTACATTTTTCTTGTTGTTGTAACCACGTGATCATACACCATACATATTGACAGTTTATGCCTAATAAATGTAGATCGGGCCCCAACTTTAAAGGTTCATGCCCGGAATTAAATAAGTGTATAATTGTGTCACTATTCCAATTGTTCTAAATATTGCGAGTGCTCGCTATATTTATTTTACTGATAGTGACTCGCGGTTATATCGGGCAATTTGCATATGCAAATGAGGCATCATTATTTAAGTATTTATACTAATTAAATGCGTCACCTGAAGAAATAATATTTTTAACATATTATAAAGTATGATTATTGCACATCAGAAAATAAACACAGAGCATAAATGGTAATGTCCGTTAACATTTTAAGGAAACACGGTTATCGCCCCTGATATCAGTGTGGAAATTTACGTCTGATATAAAATGTATAATAATGCAAATCAATACGTGGGGTAATGGTGAATGAATGTTTATGTTGCCAGAAAATGTATCGGATGATGTCACTGATATAAAGAACATGTTGTGCCTACTGAGTGGGCATGCACCTTTAAGTGATAACGATGGTCTTGTCAACGAATCAATGCATGGTACAATGAATAGTACATTATAATGCACCTTAATGAAATTGTCGAAATCTGTTTGGCTGATCGATCAATTACCTGCAAGTAAATCCACGATTAACATGTAGGTAGTATGTCATGTGATCACATTTACATAATTAGATGTATTCCTACGCGCCGTTTCACCATGAAAGTTCCATGATGTCATGCAATAGAGATTGTTCGGACAACCAGAAACGCGAGTATTCGGCTATTCTCCAAAAAATGCTGGAGCTAATCAAGAAGACGAGAGGCCTCCCAACTCTGTATCCACTCAACAGCTGTTACCTGTCCAGCATCAAGGTCATGTGCAGGGGCGGATCTAGAGGGGTGGGGGGAGTGATCCGAGGTTGCAACATCCCCGTGCAGCCACGGAGTTTACATAGATCACAGTTTACCACTAGTTGGAGTCTGAATTTAAATGCCGTAAAACACAGGAAAGTGCATTTACGGATAACATACTCGCTACACTCTGTGGAGCTCGAAAATAGGACAGCCTGCCGTTCCTCAAATGCTAGATCCGCCCCTGATGTGGTGCCCTGTCACAACACTGGCTACTGAAGTGGACTTCCACAATCACCCACAAAGGGTGGAAAATCACGTCATTGTACCGCCTACGACCCCAGCCGTTTACCAACATCCATCGCCATATAATTTCCAAAATTCACTGTGAATATACACAACCATAACTATGAAAATCATTAAGTGATCCACTTATAAAACTGTAAAATGTCGAGTTCGACAAGCAAGCATCAGCGATGTCGGCCATTTTTTCTAACTTTGAATGGGAATTCCCAGCAATGTAGGTCTTTGAACAATTATTCTAATATTCAAGGTAGTGTTGAACCATATATAAAATAATCCTTGGTGGATGATAAAGAATGTATAGATGAAATAAAAGTTTGTAAATGGTAACACAATTCTTCATTAGTTTACGTGTTTGTTTTGCACTATTTGTTTTCGTGTATTATGTAATCGGTATGCCCATATTGGTTGGTATTTGGTTCAGAAATCTGTAAAATGAATCAGAAATGATGGTCAAACATTAGAATAGAGATAACCGTATTTAAATTCGTAATTTGGGGAGATACTCGGTGGATTTACGATTGGGAACTTCGATTTACGGAGACGCCCGCCTGCGGCGTCTCCGTAAATCGAAGTTTCCAACCGTAAATCCATCGAGTATCTCCCCAAATTACAACTTTCAATACAGTTATCTCCTGATTAAGAACGTCGGCTAGAGGATTCAGGATTTACTAAACAGTTATGTTTGAATTAAATTAATATAATTTCATGTGGGCGGTGAGATCTTTCAGAGCACGTAGTAATTAGTGCAATGGGGTACGGTGAATAATAACAACACAACATCAAAATTGATTGACACTTAGGAAAAGAACAACGAAGTCAACTCCTTACAAACACAGTGATATATGTACACTATCGCAATAAACAGGCTGGTGGACTTATGGCCGCCATGTGGGTGGGCATGTGTCGCGAATACTCTGGAATTTGACAAAGAACTGACGATGAGAAGTAGAACTTCAAGTCACATATTGGTGTATTTTTGCCAACATTCCCAAAATGTACATATTAAGCTATGCTGACGTGTACACTTTTCCTAGACACTGTACGGTGCTATATGTAAATGCACACGGGATATATATGCTATCCCCATATGAAGCTCCACTGCAGTAGTGTAATAGTGTATAATAATAGAGTAGAGTACCGGGTATATGTGGTATGTATTATGTGGCTAGCAACTTGACTTTACTTGATTTGTGTTGTTACAAGACAGGCACAACACTGTGTAAAATAAATTGATAGGGGTCCATTCCCTTGCGGTTTTATGTATGATTAGCTAAACTATATAATAGGTTATACTTCTAATTATCAGTTCTTTGTTAAACGCATGAACTCGCTGATGGCTGGAATACACAACGATGGCAGAGTTTGGCCACTCAATGTGATAGGATAGGATACAGCAACGAGGAAGTGTTTACATATGTTTTACATATATCTCATCACGTCTACGAAGCAATTATCTTTGAATCAAACGTTGATCAGATATAGAATGGGTCAGAAATTCACTGATACAATTCCAATACCACGTACATGTACACGTTCATATTTATATAATAGCTCCTTTTTAAATCGCATTTGATTATTTCAGTAGCTCATGTAAAATAGTTATTACCATGCACAGCGAAAATCACCCATCCATGTGTAATGCCTAATAAATTATTCTGTATTATGTTATATAAACAGTTAAGTTGTTTTTATTTATAGAAGCATTACTATAATTGCATCGTCGGATGATAATGATTGATCTCCCGGTTAATCCAAATTATATGTATAGGTCATTAGATGTTTGAGGCAAATAGTTTCTGCTATTTTCGGAAATATTAAGTCAAAGCCAATGGCCATGTAAAGCGGTATTCAAGCAAGACCCAAACCAAGCTTTGCCTACGGTAGTTGATGTATATCATCCTATGCCAACGATCCTCCATCTATATGGTATATTGTATCCGTTTTTGTCGTTCAAAATGTGTTATGTCAGCGATGTCGGCGATGTCTTCCCCCGCATGCAGAGTGCATTATTATATAAATAGAGGATCTGACATGAGCTATGATTTAATATGATACATGTATTTATTAAACGAGTTAAATGATTTCATAAGAAACTCGGCAAATCAATCAACGAGTTTAATAAATATCATATTGAATCATCATAAATGTTAAATTATATTTAATACATAAGCATTACATTACACATGGAAGCTGTACTGGTCATCTATCATGTTTTCTGTAGCGGCCTAAATTGCAAATGTATTACACTATAGTCTGTTTCACGAAAGCTGCCCAAAGTTTACGGCCATGTAAACAATTCAAAAACCATATTTTTTTCGATAATATTAAATTAAAGGAAAATTTAAGAATGAGCCTTCTTTTTATTTCGTGAAATTTGGTCAAATATTGATTTTATTGCGAAAACAAAATTTCCCCATGTTAAATCCCCATAGACATCTTCACGGAGTGAAGATGTCTATGGGGATTTAACATGGGGAAATTTTTTAGAATTTCAGAAATACTGGACCGTTTTTTAAAATTTAACTTTTGTTTTCTTAGTTAGATCATTTCCAAGCTATCTAGCTAGGTTTCGGAGTACTTTTCCAAAATCTTTCGTTTTTTGACTATTCCCACAACTCCTCTACCTTTTTCACCCATGTTAAATTCCCATAGACAAATCAATTTTTCGTAATAAAACCAATATTTTACCATATTTCACGAAATAAAAAGAAGGCTCATTCTTAAAGTTTTCTTTAATTTAATACTATCGAAAGAAATATTGTTTTTGAATTGTTTATATTGCTGTAAAATTTGGGCAGCTTTCGTGAAACAGACTATAGTGTAGTATGATTTTCATTACACCGGGGTCGTACACTGTGAACACCCGTGTTATGTAATACATTGATTATACATTTAATTTACTAAATTGATCTTACCTCCACAGCAACAAACCCGGCACTATAGGCATTCGTTAACTGTAAATCACCCGCCGGCGAATACACCTTCACGGCGCATCGTATCTACAATGTATCGCATACTTGCATGTGTAGCACATATATTACAAGGGACTTTACACGTCGAGTGAATACAGGGTATGGGATTACGGTATATTATTATGTCTGGAATAATTGCGACGCCCATGATGTCTCAGGTAAATCGTATTTTTCATCAATACTTCGGTTTCTTCCTTTACATGATGACCATGTTCCAGCCGTTCAGACTACCAGTCCGCCAATATCAAAGTTAGCTGCATGTACGTGTGTAGTTAGTCTGAATATTCTGCACATAAATTTGTATCGAACAAAGTTTAAACAATGTTCGATTCCGTCCGATTCAAATTATTCTGCAGAATGTTCAGACTAACTACATATTAAATAATGTTGCTAACTTTAGTATTGGCGGACTCGTAGTGTTAACGACTGGAAAATGGTCACCATTAAATAGAAGAACCCCAGTTATATTGATGAAAAATAAAATTTACTCGAGACCACTATAACTCCACACAAATCAATAGATCACGTGATCCCATACCCTGGAATATTTATTGTGATATTTATTGAACGAGTTTTCTCATTTTACAAGAAAGGTAGCTATGGATCCAATCAAATTGCATAATAATACATCTCATAATACATCACCAAACATGACAGATTATATTTCTTGCAAACATTCAGCATCATACAGTGATGTTGTAGTGATCACCCAACGTATTGTCGGCATTATACACGTACATTTAATACACTATGATTGTATTATAATGTTAATACCGGTACACAGTATTGCATTTCTTTGTAGTCAATACATGTACTGAACTAAACACAAACAGGTATATACACATACACACTATATTATATGATATATGTGGCTGTGACTGGAGAAATGGGACTAATGAATTAAGTGACCAGTGTAGATCCAAATCAGCCAGCGCATCCGCACAGTCTGATCAGGATATGCACTGTTGGCCATTCCATCCATGAAACACCGGTCATGCTTCGAACAATCAACACATATCGTTATTATGCTACATGACTGTGTTATTTAATCAGAAGCTACATTGGGCATAAATCCCATAAGCCCCATTGCTCAGTCACATTCACATATTAGTTATGTATCTGCCTGCGTATGTAATCTCGGAACGGAGAAAAGATGATACAACAACCATCATTATGCAACACACCTTTATCACATCGTTGAGTTTCGCCGACATGCTATTCAGTCTAAAAAAATGAATCCGCAAATCCTGATGAAAGCTTACAACAGAAAATCGGAGCTAACGCGGAATGTGATCTCAAACTTTCGTACGTTTGTGATTTCAGGCAATGAATAGTAACATAAATATCGAAAAGCAAACATAAATACAGTTTTCATGATGCTACTTGCGTCGGTTCAGTGCTGTACAACATGTACATGCAATATAATATAACGACGGTAATTAGGCATGCACCAAATATGTGTGTTGCGGGAAACTGCCCAAAATATACTAGGATTTTTTATTATGTTTTTATTTCTGTGTTAGTACTACACGTTAGACATTTTTTGTGTCATATGGTATAATTCATGCTTGCCAACCTAGTTTGCGGGAGTGGTATAACACAAGTTATAAACCAGTATTAATACATTCAGACAGAAAGTGACCGGATGAGATGCTGCTGGAGTTTTCTTCAGATAAGTCGGCAATATGTAAGGTCGGCAACATATTACTAGCTTAGGACGATTGGGTCGGGTTTACCGCATCACAATACATTTTTAGGCCTAGGCATGACTAACACAGTATCCATAATGGATATTACGGTCAAACACGCAGAACAATGAATCTTTACAATAAAATAGTTCGTTTCACATGATTAAATTGTATAAATTATCCATATACTTACATATGTATACAAGGTAAATCACCTAGTATCTAATCAGGTTCCGGCATAGGATGATGGACAACGCAATCTGACAGACAATCATATCAGAAGTTATACAACTGTTCATCTTTGTACTGCAATGTATACAGACTTACGTAAATGCTGTTCGAAAGTGGACGAACTTAATTCCGCATTTGCTACGAAAATCTTGTCAGTTTCTGTAAATGTATTTCATACAAAATCGCACATAACAGGCTCGTTCAGTCCTTTGATATTATATATTATGATCGGCATCTAGTTTCAACATGCAATATGTTTGTACTGGTAGAGAGGTGTTGTCCAAGTTGAGTATGTTATCCAGTATTTGATCATGTTTCGTTTTCGCAAAATATGTAGCGTTTCTCTCCCTATTTCCCCGTATATACCTGCCTTATTAACTCCGAGAATTCGTGTACAAAATTGGGTATGGATTTCTACTATGTATTTCGCTGTATTAATTGTGTATACCTCAGATCCATAATTTAATGATGGAACCAGGCTGTCCAATACTTTAGTCAGGTGGATAGTTCCGGAAAAACAGACGGACATGACAGACGAACAGACAGACGGACAGGTGGCAACTATATGAACCCAGAACATGTGTTTGTGGTCCAACGAACATGAACATTATAAAATAAACGAAAACAACTGGAATAATACGTGCCTAGATGACATACTGCCGCCATACTATTTACTGGTATGTAACATGTTTTAATTACAGGAGTCGCGTGCAAGGGATTCACAAAGGCGTATATGAATTCATGATGCGACAGAGATCCAACTGGTAATCTGTTCCGAATGCCAGTTTCCCTCACACGACTTGATCTGTATCATGTATACAGTACAGTACACAAGGATCACTTACAATGCAGTGCCTTCTATGACATTCTAAAGAACATTCACGAGCTGCGCTTTAACAAGGTATACATGTAAATGAAATATAGTTAACTTTACGACAACCAACAGTGAAGAGTTGTATCAGCTAATAAATTGAAACATATAAAGCGCACGCATGTAAATATAAACACCGATTATCATGGTTAACTAACCAGTTTCTGGAACATTTAACCAAACCAATGCAAGTCGTCCCACAATGCATTGCAATACTAATTCCGGTTCCGAGTATTTTCGCGGCATCTGTCATTGCATCATAACGGGCTATTGTAAACGTAAACACTAATGCCCTCGTCTCCTTCAAATATGCCCATAGCGACGTGTTGTGTACAATTCAAAATGGCGGCTCCCGAGCTAAGTCTTTAAACTCGATATTAATTTGCTCATATCAGGCCGTATCAATGTTGTCTAAAGGTGCCGCATATCAACATGAACGTAATATGTTTCCGACATTAAATGCAACACTTTAACAATCCCACATGACTATTACGCAGGGGGAAATCATTTTGTTGGGTTTGGGTGGGGGGGGGGGGGGCATCGCTGTCGCGAATATCGCGAATGTGAACTGACTAAAAAAGGACAGTCGCCTGTGGGTATTAAGAAGTTGTCGATGGGAGACAACTCTGTAACTAATATTTTGATCATGTTTCAATGTTCTCAATGATATTGTCATTATTGATATTTGTAATGAGTTTGGTTAAGTTTGCTTTGCATTTATCCGTAAATAGTATAATTTCTAAATAGTAATCTTAATTCGCCATAAGTTGTAAAATTAATGTAAATGCTTTGATTTAAAGACGGCACTGGCTCGATGACCTTGCATGTGGAGCGCCGTGGCGTAATGGTTAGTGTGTCGGACTACTGATCCAAGGGTCGTGGGTTCGAGCCTGACTAGCGGCGTGCTTTGTGTCATTGAGCAAGACACTTTATCCACACATTTCATAGTTGCGCTGTAAATACGAATTACCGGCTTCTCTCAAAAATCTCTACGTCCGTTCTTTCTCCCATTCTTGGGAGACGGCATGCAAGGTCCTAAAGCCAGTGACCTTGCATGTCGAGACCGACTTGTTATGTCCACATCCGATAGGACTGGGCTAGCACGAAGTTGTCTTTCCCAAGGACACACCGAATTGACCATTCGCAGCGGTCGAGGTGTGATACGAACCCGGGGTCTCCCGATTCGCAGTCCGACGCTCTACCTACTGAGCTAATAGGCATGTTCTGTATACGGTATATATAATTGCCGATTATGATATATACCGTATGCAGAACATGCCTAGGGACAAACAATTATGATGGATTACTAATTCGGTTTAAAGCGAGTCCATGGATTACACAAGTGGATTACACAAGTGCCCGTGAATTATTCAAAGTGTTTATTGGATTACTTAATATAAAACTGTCGGATTAGTTAAAGTGCCAAGTCAAATTTGTAGACTTTCAAGTGTCGGATTTAATTGGATATCAAAGATTCTGATCGATACATGGCGGGGATTGCCTTACCGGTATTGATGTCAACTGTCTAATATATAGGATTTGTTAATACTAAGTACATGATTTGTCCGCATTCAAGTGTAGGATTTGTTAATTCGAAGTACATTATTTGTTCGCATTCAAGTGCAGGATTAAGGAATATCAAAGCGTCTTATTGAAACCTGGCATGGATTGCCTTGCCGGTTATTGAGTTAAGCTCAACAGACGACTGGGAGAAACAGGAATTACATGGAACAAACACATTCTGATTCACCAATACATGTTTAATAAAGTTATGACTGTATTCCCTATCTTTGTGATGAAACTGCCCGTATAACCGCCACACTCGCCCCCTCAATAATTATGTAATAAAGCACATTTTTCTCATCGTCAAACTTGCTGAGAATGCAGCACATGGCGTTTTACACCTTTCAAACAGATTTCAAACATTTCCGGGGGAGCATGCCCCCGACCCACCTAGCAACATCAAGCCATTTGGGTCCTTCAATACTGGGCCCTCAATACTGGGCTCTAAGAATGCAGGAAATTGCGTTTCACGCCTATTATATTTCAAACATTTACGGGGAGCATGCTCCCGAAACCCCCTAGCAAGATCGGGCCCTTTGGACCCTCAAGATTGCCCCCCACAATCATTTCAGGGGGAGCATGCCCCCGAAGCCCCTAGCAACATCGGGCCTCAATGTTGCCTAATCAATCATTTCAGGGTTCCGCCGCGTATGTCTTTGAGACGAAACATTCGCAGGTGCGAGTTGAAATCGGGACATAAAATCTGAGTTTGGAAGCAAACTTCACAAATACATGCCATTGTACAAACCAGAACTTGCATTATAGGTAAACCACATACCGAATATCAAGTCTCCATCCATCATAGTTGTGAATAGTATAGGGCATACACATTCCACTTGTCCGCTCGTCCTGACCAGACTAAATTGTAAATGCCTGCAGGACGAGAGTAATTTACAATTTGTGTAATGTAGATTTCTTAATTTTGCCATTCCAGTCAAAGTAAGTACGAGTAAATATTTCAAGAAATTTCGTGCCCTGTAGTAACTTGCAATTTACTCCTGTACCGCCCATCTATGGATGGTAGGGTAGTAGGTTGCACGAGTTGCTGTTGCCACCAAAATACATCATGTATATTATGGTTTAAAAGTTGTACCTCTGACAAGAAAACATGACGGACGGACGGACATACATGTACGGACGGGAGACGTATGTACGGACGGACACTTGTGACAAACATAATATACCCATTTTTCCTAAAAAGAGTGGGTACAAATTAGTTGCGGGAAGTTACCCTGCAGAACACTCTGCGTACGGACGATACAGGAGTAGTCTAGAGTTACTTCTTGGTACTAGGTACAAATACTTGTCACAGTACGTAACACACTATGGGGAGAAGATGTGTATTCGTGCCCGAATAGCTCACTCAGTTAGAGTGATGGTAGGTAAACCAGATGCCCCGGGTTCGAGCGACGGGCCAGTGCACATTTGTTCTGGACCTGTGACATAGGCATTGAATTAGAAATCTACAATAGTCATTAAATATAAAAAATATTTAAAATGTATTAAATAATAATTTACATCAATTTTGGGCTAGTTGTGGGAAGTAACTGTGCAAAATACATGTTAGAGTTATGGTGCCTTCCATAGGTTTCCCCTGCAGAGTAGTGAATCAGATCTGATTATCACTTAGCTCTTCATAATATGGTACAGTTTATATAATGATTCTACATAAATGAAGGTTAGTATTATGAAATGATCACGTTGCATAGTTCTGTCATATAGTTACAGATGTAGATTGCATGTTCTGTGAGCCAGTCAGTGGCATTCAAACACTGAATGTAAAATTTATGTTGGGTTCCAGTAACTGGAAATGCAATATTTAATTTTCTAGTCCGACTATTTACAATAATACATTTTTTAAGTTACACATTTGTTTTACTTTTACAATACTGACATTTCTTTCAATTGAAAACTAGATTTACAGTCTACAGACAATGTGTCACAATTAACAGCTAAAGTGTGAATCAGATATGATACCCAGAGTACTGACAAGACGGGAATATAATGTATTCTGCAGAATTACTTCCCGCAAGTAATGTTGGGTATACAAGCAATGTATAACTGGCCTGTCCCTCTCAATAATTATGTTTTCATAATGCTACTTGCGTCGGTTCATTGCGGTACAACATGTAAACGTACATGCAATCTAATGTAACGCCAGTAATTAGACATGCACCAAATATGTGTGTTGCGGGCTACTGTCCAAAATGTACTAGTATTTATAAATGCTGTTCATTCCACGTTATCGACAGGACTGGGTTACTGACCATTAAACACAAATCACAATATAAAATGCTACATGTACATGCAGCCACACGGTATGCATATGAGAAAACGCCATAGGATTTCGTACCTAGGAGATGTGCTATATTTCAAGAAGTATATTTACAAACTTTGCGATAGTTTCCATCAATGACATCGAAAGGGGACGAATTGAATTCCGCATTTGCTACGAAAATCTTGTCAGTTTTTGTAAATGTATTTCATACACAATAGTACATGTTCTTAGGTAAGACATAACACACGTTGTGCCTCATATATGAAGCATATGAACATAATTTGCGGTCAGTGTTAATCATCAGCGTACACACGTATCTGCATATAGTTGGCTGTGACTGGAGAAATGGGGATTATGGGCTTTGCGACCAGCATAGTTCCTGATCAAATAGAACACTCGTGTAGCCTTCTATATATTCCTTATTAGAAGCATGGCGGGTGCTTCATTGATATACATGGGGAAGCACACACTGCTCACGATCTGCACTGGTTGCAAAACCCATACACCCCTTTTCTTCAGTCATATCCACACATGTAGGTGCCTGTACATGTACCCATGTATACAGCGAGGATTAACCCATTCCTTTCGCAATAAACCATTACGTGTATGTCATTTAATAAAAACTTTATTGTTATTTTTGTTATTTGTCATGAAAGTATATGTGAAATATATGTTTCGAAGAGACGGTTCCACATGGTGGTCGCGACATATATATACTTCTGAGCTCATAGGAGGAAAATATTTAGAATTTTCCTCAAACATAATGGCATATTCTCAGCATGAAAAGGGTTAAAGACACATAAATAAAACTATCGACGATATAATGAGACATCGCGAGACATACCGGCGATACCAGGTTGTACACAGATCCATCCACGTATACTGTGTCGGCGTCCAGTCGATAGGCGAGCGCCGCGGTCGACGATATAACTCCAGATTCGATGATTATATCATCGCCACAGAGCCTGTAAACACGAGACGTTATAGGTAACGATTTGAGCGGGCTAATTATCTTTTCTAATGCACTCCATAAATATCACGCAATCTGCGTGGCGGGTTGTCATACATTACATGTACATATATAGCATTGTCTCTGATTTTCCGCAAGAGAAGACCGTGGTCGAGGGGTAATACCGTCGGACTGCCACGCAGGGGACCCGGGTTCAATTCACGGTTCAGTTCCAGGGCGTCAGAATTTCTGAGATACGTTGTAGTTCCTGCTCTACTATTCCTTTCGGATGGGAACTTTAAAAAGGCAAGCCAAAATGCACAATAATTCCTTAAACCATGGTTTGGAGCTCAAACCCTAGTTTAGGTTCCTCAAACCCTAGTTTGGGCTTAAACTGACATTTGAGATTCTTAAACCCTGGTTTGAGCAATTATGTGCACTTGGCCAGATACTGCCGTTTGAGGTCGTCATCAAATTAAAAGCCTAAACCCTAGTTTGGACCCAAACCACAGTTTAAGAAAACAACGCCAATCGTGATTCCAAACGGTAGTTTTCTTAAACCCTGGCTTGAGCAATTATTGTGCACTTGACGGCAGAAACCACCGTTTGCACTCTCAAACTAGGGTTTCTGGTAGTTTAAACCACGGTCTGTGCTCAAACGCCAGTTGAGACTGCCCAAACCCTGGCATATCTATCTTGGTTGATCAGACTATCGGTAATCTGTACACCAGTGTAGTCCCTGAGCAGCCGGCATATCCAGTTGGGTTAATCAGACCACCAGAAATCTGTACACCGGTGTAGTCCCTGAGCAGCCGGCATATCTACCTAGGTTGACCAGAATATCAGTAATATGTACACCGGTGTAGTCCCTGATCAGGTGGCATGTCTAGTTATGTTGTTCATACTATCGGTAATCTGTACACCAGTATAGTCCATGAGCAACCGGCATATCTAGTTGGGTTGATCAGACTATCAGTAATCTGTACACCAGTGTAGTCCCTGAGCAGCCCGGATATCTAGCTAGGTTGACCAAACTATCGGTAATCTGTACACTGGTGTAGTCCCTGAGCAGTCGGCATATCTAGTTGGGTTAATCAGACCACCAGTAATATGTACACCGGTGTAGTACATGAGCAGTCGGCACATCTAGTTGGGTTAATCAGACTACTAGTAATCTGTACACCGGTGTAGTCCCCGAGCAGCCGGCATATCTAGCTAGGTTGACCAGACTATCGGTAATCTGTACACCAGTGTAGTCCCTGATCAGGCGGTATGCCTAGCTAAGTTGTTCAGACTGTCGGTAATCTGTACACCAGTGTAGTCCATGAGCAGCTGGCATATCTAGCTAGGTTGATCAGACTATCCGTAATCTGTACACCGGTGTAGTCCCAGAGCAGCCGGCATATCTAGTTAGGTTGATCAGACTATCTATAATCTGTACACCAGTGTAGTCCCTGAGCAGCCGGCATATCTAGTTGGGTTGATAAGACTATCAGTAAGCTGTACACCGGTGTAGTCCCAGATCTGGCGGCATATCTAGCTAAGTTGTTCAGACTGTCGGTAATCTGTACCCCAGTGTAGTCCCTGAGCAGCCGGCATATCTAGCTAGGTTGAATAGACTATCCGCAATATGTACACCGGTGTAGTTCCAGAACAGTCGGCATATCTGGCTAGGTTGACGAGACTATCCGTAATCTGTACACCGGTGTAGTCCCAGAGCAGCCGGCATATCTATCTAGGTTGATCAGACTAACGGTAATCTGTACACCAGTGTAGTCCCTGAGCAGCCGGCATATCCTGTTGGGTTAATCAGACCACCAGAAATCTGTACACCGCTGTAGTCCCTGAGCAGCCGGCATATCTAGCTAGGTTGACCAGACTATCGGTAATCTGTACACCGGTGTAGTCCCTGATCAGGCGGCATGTGTAGCTAAGTTGTTCATACTATCGGTAATCTGTACACCAGTATAGTCCATGAGAAACCGGCATATCTAGTTGGGTTGATCAGACTATCAGTAATCTGTACACCAGTGTAGTCCCAGAGCAGCCGGCATAACTAGCTAGATTGATCAGACTATCGGTAATCTGTACACCGGTGTAGTCCCAGAGCAGCCGGCATATCCAGTTGGGTTGATCAGATTATCAGTAATCTGTACACCGGTGTAGTCCCTGAGCAGCCGGCATATCTACCTAGGTTGGTCAGACTATAGGTAATCCGTACACCGGTGTAGTCCCTGATCAGGCTCCATATCTAGCTAGGTTTATCAGGCTACCGACACTATATATTAGCCAATATATGAATATTTGTTTGTTGTATATTATGATTTTTTAAAATTTTAGTGAAATAATATCATCAATAATAATAAACAGCAAATAAATGTTTTATTCATCCCGGGAATTAATGAAGGTTTTTTTTTCCACCTTGTAAAAATCCTGACGGGGATTATGTCCACCCTATGAAAATCATGAAGGGGGTTTTGTCCATGTTGTCATTTTCACATGATGGGGGTTATGTCCAAAGGGGTTTTATCTTACATTCATATAGTATACGAGCGTAGTCCCTAATCAGGCGGCATATCTTAGCTAGGTTGATCAGGCTACCCACACTATGTATATCAGTGTAGTCCCTGATCAGGCGGCACATCTAGTTAGGTTGATCAGGTTATGGTTTAAGGAATTATTGTGCATTTGGCTTGCCATAACCTGCACAGGTTGCGAATTATGATTTTAGGTCACTTATCAATGTGACTCAGATCACCTCGTGCGTGTGCACAGTCTGATCAGGGCCTACACCTCGGCCAAATAAACATTGTGTATGAGTTATTCATTCGATTGTTTATCCGGTGTTTCTCGATATGTATGAATCAGATCCGTTTGTGCATTCGCAGTCTGATCTGGATCTACACTGTTTGCGAACATTCGTGTATGATTTATGCCTGATATAATGATCTATACAGTTGTGTTGATTATGATGACGTAATGTTGAGTTTATGCGACTCGAAGCAGATATGTCCGATAATTAGGTATGCGGCCCAGTTATGTCCCTTTTATGTCCGCATACCCCTTTTTGACCTTTCGTTATACCCGGACCACACCTTTACCTCATTTATCACATCCAACTTTCTGTTTGAACCAATTGATGGAAATGTTTGGTTACATCCCACTAAGGGATCATAGTCAGACTCTTAGTCTGATCTTGGTAAATGTTTATATATTTATCTGCACCTGTAGCGTTTCCAGCAATTGGTCCACATAGTAAACAGATCAAGGAGTGATTCAGGAATTGCCATTTTCCATAATTTTAATCAGGTTCTGAGCACGAGAACACACTCGAGTTCTCAAGCAAGTTCATAGTTTATTGTTGGTTATAAGTATATACAATATGCTTTTGTTTCTTGTTTAATGCTAGCTTCGTGTGCTTATTGTTTAATGTCAATTGTGCAGCCAAATTGTTGCATACGCATAGCCTCATATTCAGGTTGCACTTGGTGAACTGTCTGTCGCGTAGTTTTGGATGCATTGTTACATGACGGGGACGTAAGTGCCACCACTTGCTTATTTGTATTGTTTGTGTTCAATGTTATTATATTATTGTAACGTTTACCTTGTAATGTTACAGGCGTCTGACACATTTCTGCTGCTAGCCAGTGTAAATAAAGAGTGGACGTTTTCGAAGTATTGTCTTTACACCGTAACGCTATCACAAAACGTAAGCCTGCACCTGGCCTGGTAAAGATCTACGTATACACCTATATCCCATTTTCGCTACGCGATGGGAGAATAACAATGGCCGCGGCCCGCATGTCGCGCCCGCCGAGGCTTTGATAGTATACCGGAAAACTTTAACCAATTGCGCAAATTAGGACGCACGTACGTACGCCAATGTGCCGACTATATCGCACTGTCCGCAAGCGGGCGCGACAAAAGGAAATGTTTTTATACATGTACATGGATGCATTATATACTCGAAAAAGGTATCTAAATATTTTATACGGAGTGATGTACATACCATGTCACTGCATATAAGTAGCCTTCTGCGACAGACACGTTACACCGGAATGTCAGGACCGGCGGTGTGTTTGAGTCAAACAGCAGGTCCGGATAGACATCAATGTATTTGATACTATATTCCGGCATCAGGGAGGGCGCCCATTCTGAAGCGAAAGCGCATAGTTACATAATATACTAATTTAATACAACATTAATTAAACTGACTAACATATTTCATAACATAATCGAGTACTATACCGAGTTTCTTATGACAGCCATCGACGAGTTAACTGATAGCATATTTATAAACGTAGCTGTGAAGGTCTTGTCTTGTCTATCTTGGTCAGAGAATTACATCGATTATCTTACAGTATTTGCTCTTTCGCAAACTCAGTCACAAATAAAATATGTATATATTATCTTCTAACAGAAAGAAAGGAAACATATTATGTTCCTCACTAGCATGATAAAACATAGTACAATATAGCAACAATAAAAGGACATATGTCATAGATAGTTCTTAGTATTTGGTCAGTGTGGTCACATCGTCATTAAACACAAGAATAATTCTTGTCTGGCATATTTCCGTTTGATAACGATAACCCGGGTTGCTCGGTTAGCGAAATTGGTAACGAGCGCGCTTCTCACCAATGCGACCCAGGGTTCGATCCTCGGCAAAGGCAGTTTGTGAGATGGTATGGTGGTCGCCGGACAAGTGAGTTTCCTCTGGGTACTCCGGTTTCCTAAACATATTAATGATCGCCCTTACGCCTTCATCTATGACAACGAAATAATTTGTATAAGTGCTCTCGCGCTTGTTTGTAATCGTCGTAAAATAAATAAAGTTTAAACCCGGGCTGGAACTACTCTACGATATCTATGTCATCTAAGCGAAACACACATCAAACTGCAAGTATAATATTCATTATATTCTATAGACCCTGTCTCAATTGTAATGTGTCGATTTCCTCTAAAGAACATTTAATATCGAATGATTTAGTTATGCAAACTTAGAAAAGAACCAGATGCATTAATATATCAACATGAAAAATAACGGTAAATTGAAATACAACTCTTTACACGCTGACCTAATGGGAAGTATCAACCATTTCGGAAATGTGGTGGGTGGGATAACACTACAAAAGACGACCACACTGCTTGAACCGAATGCCAGCGAACCGCCAAAATATCAGAACCTGCAGATGTGCCCCGTGCCATCACGAGCAACAACACATACACGCAAAACTGTGCTACATTATACCCGTACTGACCACTCCAGTAATTTACCCTTCAACAGAAGGTGATTATAAATTGTTTTTGACAAAGACGACAAATAAATTATGAGTGATTAATAATCTAATCTGTGTATCTTACAGTGTCATACATGTATTAGATCACAGCTTTATTTATAATAAAATGACTCAACTAAAGTAATAAATATCATTATATCATTTACGAATATCATTCAATATATGCATTTGTAAATAATGTGTATCAGGAAAAACAGCATTCAGTCGGAGAATTTAAACGAGTTATCAGATGACAACGAATCGCGTTTGGTAGTGATTTAGTCTAAATAATATCGAGAAGCGGCGTGAAAGGAAACATAAATTATTAGGAAATGTGTTGATATAACACGAATGGCCCACATATCGTTTTGATAGAATACAAGACAAAAGTATATGTCCAAAAGGGATAAATAATCTATGGATCAGGGTCATATCAACAATTGAAATTCACTTTGTGCATCAACACACCATAAAGACGCTGCAACCAAAATATCAAGCATCCCGTTATTACGGTTTAAAAGTTTTACAAATTACATGGAAAAATGTTAATGTTCGAAGCCGAAAACAGGGGGGGGGGGGGGTGGGGGGGAGGGGTGAGGAATCATGACCCGGGGGCCGAAAGAAAAATCGAGATAAACTGTGCGCATCTACTCATCAAAAGGCAGTTACATGCCAAGTTTCAGGTCTGTAGACAATACGACTTAAAAGTTTTACGAGCTACAATGCAAATTTTCCAAATTCTAAGCCGAAAAGTTTGTGATACTTCACTACCCGGTGGTCGAATCAAAAAACGTTGCGCATCTGCTCATCATAAGGAAACTACATACAAAGTTTCAGGTCTGCAGCTATTACGACTTAAAAGTTGTACGAGTTACAAGGCACACTTGCCAAATTCAGTCGAAAATGGGGAGATAATCCATGACCATGAGGTCGAATACAAAATTCGAAACTTTTCGCATCTACTCATCATGGGGAAGGTACATACCAAGTTTCAGCTGTGTAGCTAGTAGGGTTTTTTAAACGTTTAACGAGTTACAATCCAAAATTGGAAAAAAACTTAGGTCGAAAAGGGTGAGATAATTTATGACCCGGGGGTCGAATCAAAACTAGAAATAAACTTTGCGCATTTACTAATCTCAAGGCTGCTACATACCAAGTTTCAGGTGTGTAGCTATTATGGTTTAGCAGTTTTACGAGTTACAAGCCAAAATTGCAAAATTCTAAGTAAAAAAGGGGAGATAATTCATGATCCAGGGGTCGAATCAAACATATAGATAAACTTCACACATCTACTCATCAGAAGGAAACTACCTACCAAATTTTAGGTCTGTAGGTACAACGGTTTAACAGTTTTACGAGTTAAAAGTTGGTGACGATCGGACGAAAAGACGGACGGTACGGAATGGGACGGCGGGACAGGACGGACGGACGGGGGACGGATGGGACGGACGGACGGACGATCGCAACACTAAATTCCCCCTCCACTGTCGTGGTGGGGCATACGAAATAATTCCCCCAATGTTCACTTTGTAAAAGATTGTGGCCCTGGCATAGGGGATATCGGACTCTGAGGGTTGATGGATTTGGCAAGGTACAACAAAGAACCATTAGTGTAAGGCATTCAGCGGCGATCAGACATGTGTGAAATATCAATAGTATAGTGGTTTATGGAAATGGTCGTTAAACGGTGGCAGAAATTACTAAATTGTACACAGTGAATACATTTTTTTCTGGAGGTGCTACCCGATTCTAAAGGCCAAGGTCAAGGTCAGGTCGAGGTTCAAGAAAGTTTATTATTTATTTATTAATTACATGTATCTCTAAACTAACATAATTTTTAATGTTGTAAAATACTAAAGTGTAATGGCTAAAATGTTATTATACATTTTAATGTCGAAGTCAACGCAAACGTCAAAGGTCAAAGTGTAAAAAGTGAAATATCTTGTTTACAAAAGCATATATAGACATGGAAATGAGATTGTTCGATGTTTTTAAATGATAACATGCATTGTTATAATAAGCGATTATGTTTTACCTTCTTTACCAAGGTCACAATAGTATAAAGGTAAAATGTCAAATAATTATTGAAAGTGTTTACAATCAAATGACATATTAAATGTTGTAACATGGTATAATGAATCAGCATAGAACATACTAAAGGTTTAAATCATTTTTATATAGAAGTTGTATGTCTGTACCAATGTCTGTGTCAGGTTAAGGCCACATAATGACATAAAATAATAATCCAAATAATATCATAAGAAACGGACGTGTTGTAAACTGGTAAAATAGGTTATACCTTCCGATATAAACTTGTTTTCATATACATGTATATATGTTGACGTATATTATTCACCATTAGGTTCCATATAATGTCAAATGTCAGATGATTATGAAAAATATTTGTTAACGTCATCAGTTACATAATATAATGCCAGCTAATGAGATCATGTGCATATTAATGATGAGATTTGTTCTGATACACGGGGTATTTTGTCAGCCACACAGCTGAGGATTCGGATTTATCATTTTAGTTGTGGGGGGGGGGGGGGAGGGCGGGGGGGGGGGGCTGTTCATCCCAGAAACTTGTCTTGACATTCAAGTTACCTTAGAGTGGGCCAGTGATATCTGACGTACTGGATTAGTTGAATATTGGATAACTTATTTATTACGTTTACAGAATATTAAATAAGTAGGTACGTAAATGTAGTTTACAACATACATTCTGTCATCAACAAATGTTACTATGACTCTTGAATGCGTAATATAATAATTAGCGTTGGTACTAGAGATTAAAGCGTAGTATATAACGCAAATAAAACGCACTACCCATGTAACAGATACTTGTATATGTATAAATGTACTGCAAAAACTCCCCTTGCTTGGCCTTACATTGACCCTGGATGTGTTTGTATTTGTATCATATGTTGGCTCTTTTCTTCTTCTATTGCTTTGAAGTGATTGCTTTTTATGAAGTCACTATCTTCGCAGCTATTTTTCATAGAACACCTATATTCTCAGGAATAGTTCTATGCATTATATAATTACAACGGCTCCAGGGGCCGAATGGGGTTCGCTGCGTGAAACTTCGTAAAATGAAAGTGTGCCAATATCAATAAGCTACATGTTCATTCAATATTGAAACATGCTAACACCTGTAGACATTCGATAGGCTTCATTAAAATAATAATACGCATGTGATTCTGTCCACATTGGCAATAAAAATTGGCAAAAATAGCAACCCAATGAAATTTAGTTTAAATAGATTCATTAATATGCAAACTCGCCTTATCTAGAAATAATAAATTAGTCAACTAGTTTCTGCTAGGGAAATAATCAATACTTCTACTGGAACTATTTACAGGCGAGCCAAGCGCTAATTATAGCCATTTAATTGTTTTGCTTTTTTTTTAATATAGTTAATCTATCTCCGGTGATATATACTTATACATTACTTGTTTATGTTATATTATGCATATTAGTACATGCATTTTGAATACTAGCTTATCGATGTAACGGTATCGTTGTAGACGGAGTTTCAACTGATTTAATAATTATTGTTACATTGAAAATTTGCATCACACTACTTCTGTACCGGTATTGGCGTCGTGAATGGCCCAGTAGTCGTGAGGTTAGAGTCGCGGACTATGATCATCGAACTCCCTTTTCCCGAAAGGGTAGGAGGTTCACACCTCGACCAAGACTAAAATTGGCAAAAACAGCTACCCAATGAAATTTAGTTTAAATAGATTCATTACGCAAACTCGCCTTATCTAGAAATAATAAATTAGTGAACTAGTTTCTGCAAGGGAGATACTCAATACTTCTACTGGAACTATTTACAGGCGAGCCAAGCGCTAATTATAGCCATTTAATTGTTTTGCCTAATCATTAATATAGTTAATCTATCTCCGGTGATATATAATTTATACATTACTTGCTTATGTTATATTATGAATATTAGTACATGCATTTTGAATAGCTTACCGCTGTAACGGTATCATTGTAGACGGAGTTTCAACTGATTTAATAATTATTGTTACATTGAAAATTTTGCATCACAATACTTCTGTACCGATATTGGCGTCGTGAATGGCCCAGTAGTCGTGAGGTTAGAGTCGCGGACTATGATCATCGAACTCCCTTTTCCCGAAAGGGTAGGAGGTTCACACCTCGACTAAGAATAAATGTTTGTATTATTTTTTCTCACAATTAATTGTTATCAAAATAGCTATGAAGCTATATACCAACAATACAACTGTGCGTCTTTTTTTATAAAACATGTATATACACCGAAAGTATGTTACAGCATTGATTACTGCAAACACCATCGTGCGTGGTTAAGAAAGAGAGCCACAGTACCGCGACCGTGTATGTATTGCGGAATCGGAACTCGGTCTGAGCAGGCGCTATGTCCTTCTTGTGTCGCCTGCCGTGTCAGACATAGAATGATAAACTGGCAAAAACAAGCCCGCATGTGTTTTGGACGTGTATTAGAGGAGCTTTCAACACAACCTATGGTGGGCCGTGGGGGTCAATGTAGGCGCCGGCGGAACAGCTGGCTCTGACGCTCTGTATGGCGGCGGGATATCCTATTGATCGAGAAGACAGGCGAACATACAGACTAGGTCCCTCGCAAATGTTTCTCCTTTCTTCGGCTCGTCCGTCCATTGCTATTTGTTTTACGTCGGCGTTCGTGAGTACGTTATTCACCGGCCGGGCACCGATATTGTCCATTCGGCGGTAATAGTTTGGAACTCGGCGTCCGAGATTTCATTGTCAGCGAGCGCTTTGTTCATCGCGCGCGCTAGAATTGAGATGCCACCGTGCTGTTTGCGCCGTCCGTCTAGACTCCTAGTTATCAGTCGGCTGGTAACGCAGAAAATTCCAGCACCGGTGGCGACTGCTCTCAACCCGGCAGCAACCTGTGCCGCAACGAGCTTCGAGAGAAGGGATACGCTCGTTACCGCTCGCGAGCGATATTGAGGCCAAAGCGGTTTTGACACCGTCGACCGTATTCACTATGCGTCTATATGTTTTGGCCAGTGCCGCGATGGTCGTTTCCTCTTGAAGGAGCAGAGATTGAATCTCAACTATTCTGTTAATTCTAAAAGTTGTTGGAGCCGGCGCTGACGCCGGCAGGGTGGGATACAGTTTATCGTCCATTATAGATCAAGATCGATTAAACATCCGGCAACATACGATGTGGCCGTAGCTTAACTCGTTTTCGTAAGAAAGTTAATACAAGCACCCGCTGGAGTATCGAAAACGGAATAGGCGGTCCGCGAGCCATTTTTCTTAGTCAATCCGGCGTTCTGCTCTTCACCGATAACCACCAGATTCACCGTCACCTCGCAACTACCCTGGCCTTTATATTTTACGGAGCAAATCGACATCCGAAAAACCCATAATGAGCCCGAGGTGAGGGTTATTTGCGTAGGCATCATAAGAGAACTCGTAGGCGCCGGCGGTGAGATTCCCAAGCTCTTCGGCCCAAACCGCTACTATCGGGCGTCTCGTCCTTGCGGTCGCTAGTTCTGCCCGAACGGCTGCCAGTTCTGACCGGATGTTCCCGATATCGGCGGGTGTTTCTTCGCAAGTAGTGGAGGGACCGTATATGTTCATAATACAGTTTGTCATATAATCTCAAGGACGATCGAGATTGTGAATTCGTGATTTTCCAATTTCCAGTATCAACGAGGATCAATATCTCCAATTCGTGCACGACCCCCGACTCAAGGCGCTTCATCTCCGGGTGAGGGAAGTCGATGTTCACTGTCTCAACTAAGAGACTGTCACCAGCAGGCACAGTTTTTATTAAGCTGCTCGGATCCCCGTCTACCACGTTCTCGGATGTATTGGACTGCTTCAAGTGAATGTGAAGATTTTTCGTTAACACGAAATTCATGGGTCGGTCTCCGATATAGGTCCCAGGTTTAAACATGCCTTTGTTAACCGAGTACGTCTTCACGAAAGCGAGCAGGGGCGCGATCACATTTGTCACGGCTACGGGCCACCCGTTCTCGACCTTGAATGTCGCAAGCCCATTGATCTTCGAAATTACGATGCTAGCGCGACCCGCAAGTACCGCGGCAACACATTTTTGCAAGTCTCTGGCGCTCCAAAGTCCGTTAGAAATGTTGGGTCGCAAATTCGACCTCCTTATCCGAACCCGAATGCCTCTGAATACCACACATTGTACCACCCAGCCGATATCGACATGACTCTTGTCTATGGGCTGCTGAAGCACCGCCGCTCCACTTTGAACATCAGTGAGTGAATCATCGAATCAAAATAATTATATCCAGCAAAACTTCGTGCTTGTTTAATAATGCTGCATCCTCTTGAACATTTGTGTGACAAATAGTCATTTCAGTATGAAGCACTACAACGCGAAACATGTGTCTCTCGGAAAACAGGCCGTTTATGTATCGGACGGCGAGCCCACGCGGATCAGCTTGGACGTCAAATTCATAGACATCGTGAAGGATTACGAAAACCCTCCGATAACTCGACAATGCGGCTCAAACAGCTTGGAAGACTACTCCAATGAAATGGTGGCAGAATCAGCTCAACTTATGGTGCGCAACTTGCGGATGCGGCGTTTCGTACAACCAACACCTAGCTGCCGTCGTTGGAATAGGCCTAACAAGAGCGCTCTTTCTCTTCCACGTCTACTACCAAGTTAGGAGGATCCTCGCTCAGATCAGCGCACCTCTGCCTCAAGACAAAGATTTCAAATGACAGGATTACCCGTACGACCGCCGAGCGCATGAGCGTATATGCTTGAATTCTAAATCGATCCGCGCAAGCGCCGCCAAGTTCCGCCAAACGGTAGACCATGGAAACGATGGTCTCGGCGCTTTCATGATGTTCTGGAAACCAGATGGGGGGTATCGCATGTCCCATGGGGGTGCTACAAAGTCGTTCTTCAGCCAACACGATTCTTTGAAGCATTACGTGGACATCTCGAACGCCTGGACCACATTCATCCTGGACGACTCAACCGGTTTTACTCAGCCGGAAGTTGAGAAGCTCAACGGCAGCATCCGAATATACGTGTGGGCACTTCTAGGTGTACGCAAACGCGCTCGCGTATATGCAATTTCATCGCCGGTCGATATTCCAGATTCGATCAAGCCGTACGAAGACGTTCTAAATTTCGCCGGCACAAAAGTGGACTTTGCGTTTGGAATCGGTCTGTATATGTGCCCCAGCGACATGCAGCTCCGCGCTCGAAGGTGGGACTGCATGTTATAACAATTAAATCGTTATTGCCACGGCATTGCAATCGCTCAGTCGTAACGACGATGTAAACATGGCACCCGAACAACAACAGCCGACGTTCGACACAGATTTCGTGAAGCCACCAGCCACACCGACTGTTCCTTCAGAACCACAGCGGAACCTGGTTACCGATCATGATGCCGAATAGACGGTGCTGATTGTGGGGGGCATCACCGTAGGCCTAGCTATTATTTGGTTTAATAAACTCTCGCGCAGCACGGAATAGCAGCCCACCAATGGCAACCACAAGGGCCCACAGGTTTGCCCATTGTGACGAGCAGCTACGAAACGATCGCCCCGATTATTCCCGGAAGGACCGCGGCCGCTTTTTCAGCTAACGTCGCTAGCAGACTCCCGAGTACATTTAGTTTAAATATATTTAATTGTATATTATTTACAAGTAATGCATCAATCATAGTAAATACAGAATTATACAAATGGGATTGGATTGAAAGCAAGCTTATATAAATCCTCTCCCTGACATGTAACTTGGTATCACAGGCTCCAAGAACCAGGACATAACAAACATAATTAGTACTGCCATTAGCATAACATTGAGATTTTATTCTTGCTTTATGCTCATAGTTTCTGCTTCCTGCGATACCCGGTAGATGTATTATAGATGAAAATATGTAAATATACATGCATTACACAATTTTAACAACAAAAGGAAAGAGAACTATCGTTATTATTATTATAAAACGAAAATAGAGAGAAAAAAAAATAATTCCACGGCGGCAGTTCGAGAAAACAAAATATGTTCGCACACCAAGCCACCCACGCCCACATTAAGTCTTGGTTGTCGTGATGATGTACAAAAGCAGACACATTGGAACCCCTCCAAACCGGACACCCTGGGATGTCCCCAGGGCGTCCGGCATAGGGAAGTTCCACTGTAAATCAGTCATATGATCACTCCAACACCTCTTGCATGCCTTGCAATCACGAACAGACTGTACCATCAGAGATAGATACAAATAAAAATAACAAGAAATGCGTCTGTCGAACGCGGATGCCACCTGCAGCATATTTGAGAAACTGTGACAAAGTGGTTAACCGAAATGTGTGACGGACGGACGGACGGACGGACGGACGGACGGACGGACGGACGGACGGACGGACGGACGTTCCAACATTTTGGGTTTATGGGGTATTTCCATTGTTTGAAGAACAATGAAAAAGCCCCTAAACAACAATAGAGTTTATGAGCTTACGGAATATTACAAAATAATATTTTGTTCCTAACCCAGCCCCTAAGCACTCAAACCCCCGGACGTCGGCCCGGACGGACGGACGGACGGACGGACGGACGGACGGACGGACGGATATTGTCAGTATTGTTGTCATCACCAAGCCACGTCTCTGTGATAGCTATTATGTGAAAGTCCTTAAGCTCAGTCCTTAATAAATCTATTTTTGGGTACAAACTTTGAACGTTGCAGTGTGCGAATGACAGATGGTGAGACAGATCTGATTGTGGAACTATGTTGGGACTCAACGAGAGTGTCGATGATTGAGAAGAAGTTGAACTGAATGAGTATTCAAATGAATTATCACTATCTATGGGACCTGGATTTGGATGAACATCACCAGAAAGAATAATAATTAGCCATATTGTCCATACTATGGTAAATAATACTGAGCCGCAATTATTAACAAATCGAGAGTTAAGTTCGATAACAAAAGTGGGTACACTATATTTACAATACTGTACAGGTTTAGACATGTGTGCCAAGTTGGCATTGGTTCTAACAGACGAGAGTAAACTGTATGTAGATGTAGCATTCGAGATCAAGTATGAAAACAGAATAGCGTGGAGCGCTAGAGGGAATCTGCTTCGTACACGGTAGTTGCATCCGCCCAATACGGTTGAACGACGGGTGACTATGGTCACGTGACCGACGAAATCATAATGATAAACTGTGATTCGACCGTAATAAGCGGATGGCACCTACACGTGTATTGAATACCAATGCAGACCCGAGACGGATCAGTGAGCGAAAAAGACCTCGAACTATCCTACAGTGGCTGAAATAAGTGCATAAAAAACACAAGAAAAACTGCATGTTGGTACTTATGACGAATACTGTCCGGACACGTTTCTGGAATAGACATACTCAGAAGGAAATGTGGATATAAAACGAAAAGAAAGTAAGTTAATATAGTAAGGCCTACTGAATAGTGACGCTGCACTATAATGCGCCCGGCTGAATGGGGAAGCGAGTGATGAATGGGAACCTTCAGTGTATCCATACATCGGAGATTAGTACAAACAATAATGCAACTGCATAATCATTGTTCTAGTGCAGAAATGATGATCAGCGAATGTCCTGACCAGACTGCGCATGCGCTCAGGTCGATATATATCTTAGTTGGCATTAAACGTCTCAATAGTCCACTTGTCAGGGCGAGTTGCACAAACCAAACGAATCGAGCTGCGCTTGTATATGGTAACTAATATAATTACTAATTATGGTAAAAGCAGCAAAATATATTTCCAATCCACGGACAGTGCTCTAGGTCATAACTTATTTCCATACAATCGTGAATAGCTAAAACTGTAGTTCAATGGTATGCATACTGATCGATTGACATATGTAGGCCAGCGTAGACTCAGATACATGTAAGATAGTGTAAAGATGTGTCTATGCTGCTCAAAAAGACACCAGGTTCCCTATCAGCCGGACACTTACACAACCAGGTCTCATGCAGTTCTTAAATATATAATCAGATTACAATACAATCAGAGTAAGTAGTAATAAACCAAGCAAGTAAATAAATTTGCACCTTAGATGCCGCATTCAATATGATACATGCTTTGTCATATCAACACATGATATCATATTATGATCATTACATGTACATGTATATACAATATAGAAGGCCATGTAGTCGTTGTGACTGAATAAGGAAATGCATTTTAATCCTTTCACCCTACGTAACTGGAATGCATTTTGATATGTTAATTTTCCAACCAATTCAATCGTCACAGAATAATTTGCAGTCTAATACATTTATGAAAATAGGTGTTTCTGTTCTGAAAATATGAAAATTACTCGCAAAAAGTGCAGATCCCGATGGGACTGCTCGTTACGAGCCGGCTCTGGCTCTACACTTTGTTTTGCCAATACCACTCTACAGGCATGTGATGTTGAAAGGGTTAATATATGCTAATACATACTAAGTAAATGTCTCAAGAATATTAAGGAGTGTAGTGAATACTATTCAGTTAGCGTGTGTACCTCAGCCCCACGGTTTAATTGCAGACGTTTGACTTGTGATTGAGGTTGTACTGTTGTACAAGATATACATATCATACGTGCATAGTCACGTACCAGTCATACAGTGGTAAAACAGTAATTGAAATAAATCTACGTGAAATTATAACACAACTTGGCATCATTAGCTACGTATATGCGCGACCCGATACCAGAAACGCGTAATTTCATGTGTCTGGCATCGGGTCACACTTGATTGAATGCATACTAAAGGGACAATGCCTGTTCACATATACTCAATGGCTATATCATGAATACAATGAAAATATCTTGACGATAATCGAGTCGCAATGAGCGCAATGAGCCGCAAATCTAACGAAACCGGTCTAGCTAATTGCGACCAAATCTGACGCGTCCAATGACATCGTTAGCTACGAATATACGCGACCTGATACCAGAAACGCGTACTTTCGTGTGTCGGGTCGCACTTGCTTCGGGTCACACTTGCTTCAATGTATACTAAAGGGACAATGCATGTACACATATACTCAATGGCTATATCATGTATACAATGAAATTATTTTGACGATAATCGAGTCGCAATGAGCCGCAAATCTGACGAAACCAGTCTAGCTGATTGCGGCCAATGGAGGCACAAACCATGGCAGCTATCGGGTTAACATACCATATGTTATTCATTCAGCAAGTAAAGGGTTCATATCTGTATATATGCTATGCCGGGTCTACACATGAATTATGCCCCGGCTATGTCGAATTACTATGCACATTTACATGTAGAGATATCTCTATACTATCAGTACATTATCTGTAAGGACGTGTGCCCAGCATAAAGGCTCATTAATTTAAATACATGGTGGATGGTATGATTGAGGTGAAGTAGGCAATATCCATGAAAGATACAATGTAACATACACGTATTATAAAGTAGTGTCATCCATTCCGCGAAACCGCACAATACCCAAATTGTTATCGCCTCCATATCAGTGTGTCATTTAATTAGGATAAACTACTAACTCCAAAAGAGAACCCGCATTTCTTACATATCAAGCAATATATGGAGGCGATCACTAGGGTTTATGAGATTCACCATTACAGCAATTGAATATGTATTGACAGTTCTCACACAAGAAAGCGAAAAACGAAAGTGTGTGAGAACTTGAACAATACAGTGTCAAGTATTATAGTTTGTTCAAGTGACCTGACCGTTTGATCTTTGACCCGACTAATCAGGGGCGATAGTTATTTCCGATTGTCTGCTGTTCACAATAATATAAGCTCCAGATAAGTAAACTAAAATTATGTTTAACTTATAATACTAATCAGCAATTCACCTCGCATCTCTGCGATATACTGTCCAATTATAGCCGCATGTCGTAGTGGGTCTATAGAAGGTGACTATAGAAATGGAGCCTATGGCATACGCGACAAGTGCAGACCCAGACCAACTTACGCATCCACGAAGTCTGATCAGAGCTTGTACTGTTCGCCATCCTTTCAGTTAGTCTCCTTTTTGCTTTATACAAACAGTGTGTATCCTAATAAGGGAATATGATCACGCAAGGGTTCTCAGCTAGCAAGTACAAATATGCCATAAGCCACATCTTCCCGGCCACTGCCACATTCATGATTGAAACGAACCCCTTAAGATTATGGAGCTAGTTAAGACTCGTCATGTAATAGTCATTATTAGCTAATATGCAAGTTAGTTGGTCTCCAGAATCGTCTCACAAAGGCGATACTGTAGATCCTCTGACTCGCATACGTTTACAATAATTGAAGAATCAAGTATCACAGCAATACAGTACTAGTATTGTAATATGTTTTATGCACAAGAGCAATACCCCAGCCGGTTTATATATAACGCTTTATTATCATTATTTGTCTATGCCACTGTCACTTGAACTATAATAAACCAGCATGTAACTATACAGACAAGTGGTCAGTCGGGCATTTACCTTGACACGCATGGCTATGCAAGAGTAATCCGACAATTATTGTCGATCAAAATTGCCTAAGCAATGTCAATTCTGATCAGTCTGTTTACAGTTACGTATCATGAACTAATAATGAGTTTTTATTAACACATATAACGCAGTAGAACCTGACCAATCATACAATTAACATATGACCTACACTGCAGGTTCTGTTGAGCTGGCTCGTATTGAGCCGTATCACCAGGATCCGTAGTGCTGTACGTTTTCGGATTTGTGATTGGAGAGATGGTGCCCAACGAGCGGTGGAGGCCCAGATAAACCTGCGTATTTGCACAGTATGATCAGGGTCTGCACTGTTCTCCATTCAGTAAGTTAGTTTACAATTACGTGTCATGAACGAATAACAAGTTTTGATTAACACATATAGCGCAATAGAACCTGACCAATCATAAAAATAACATATTACAGTACATGTCGCATGTCGTAGTCATATAATGTCTGTGTATGTGACTGTAAAAAAGGGGGGCCTATGGAATACGCGACAAGTGCAAACCCAGACCAGCCCATCCACGTAGTCTGATCAGAGCTCGCACTGTTCGCCATTCGTTCAGTTAGTTTCCATCTTGCTTTATACAACCAGTGGTATCATAAAGAGGGAATATGATAACGCTAATGGTTCTCAGGTAGCATGTACAGAAATGCCATAAGCTTAATTTTCCCGGCCACAGCCACATTTATGATTGAAACGAACCCCTTCAGATTATGGAACTAGCTCAAATCCGTCATGTATATCAGTTAGGTAATATGCACGTTAGTTGATCCCCAGAATCGTCTCACAGAGGCGACTCTGCAGAGACTCTGCAGAGCCTCTGATTTGATTTCGTGCACAATAATTGAAGAATCAAGTATTACAACATTACAGTATTGTATTGATTTTTATGCACACGCGCAAGACCCTGTGCATCTATTTATAGAGATCCGGTCCTATGTTTTATTGTATTGTTTATTTCTTACTGAATAGTACACAACTAAAGACTGAGAACAGGGTAAACCCAGTCTATACTGGTTTGAGTCTACACTGTTTGCAATAAATGTATAATAATAAGAGGGAAAATATGAATTTGGCAAACAATGCAGGCCCGAATCATATTTTACAGATATATAGAATGACCTGGATCGACACTAGTCGAAAACACTATACTGGCTCATTTATGCAACAGAGCATGCGACGTTAGTCCTTTTTACAAGCAATACTGCCCGAAAATATACAATTAGTATCGGATATCTATAGGTAAGGTCAAAGGGAAATACACAGCTACGATCCCCTACTGCTGTCAATCGAAATTGCCTATGACTGTGCCAATAATGTGAATTATGATCAGTCTGTTTACAGTTAGGTGTCATGTTTTGATTAGCACATGTAACGCAATAGGACCTGGTCAATCATAAGACTAACATATGAACTACACTTCAGGTCCTGTTGAGCTTGCTCGTATTGAGCCGTATCACCAGGATCCGCAGTGCTGTAAGTTTTCGGATTTGTGGTTGAGCGATGAGCGATGGGGACCCATATAAACCTGCGCATCTGCACAGTCTGATCAGGGTCTGCACCGTTCGCCATTTAGTCAGTCAATCACTCATTTACTTCTAATAGCCCGTGTATCGTAATATGGCTACTGAATTGGGTGAACAGATCATTGGCTAGGCTGGCCAGATATGTCATAATAGCATGTTACTGTATGTGTCATATGTTTATACAATGCATACTGTGAAACTCGGATCATCTTTTGCATGAGTGACTATGGTCAGTGGGAAGTCAGCTGGCAGCTGAAGGTAGCAGGTTTTGTCAGGACATACGACTGTCAACAGCTTGTGTGAGTTAAATATACATTGTGTATTTACACTGGTGTTTACACTGGTGTTTACAGTCTACTGGTTTACGGCTGGTTTCTAGTGGGTTTAAGTGGTGTGCCATTACGAATGCAGTCGATATCTTCCATAGAGCGGATATGGACTTTCGCGCCAATTGCACTCGAGGGGAAACTACAAAATACCTTCCCACCTGCTATCCATGTCCGTTCAAATGTGCGCGCGTAGTAGTGGAGGGACTGTCTGAAACCAGTCAAATCCTCATTGACATACACATTCCCGAGTGATTTCCTGGCCGCAAGTACTCGTTGTCGGGCTTTGGAGTTAGTGAATTTCATTTAGCATTTTCTTCGCCCACTCATTCACACCGTCTGGCGTTGGCGCGTGCACTGGTTGCACCGCAGGTGCAGCTCCACCCGTGATAGTAAGAACGAGCGTAGACATAGTCATAACCAACGCCGTCAAGATACTCACGATCGTGATTCCCTGCTCCCTGAATAGGGTGTGGATGCGTCACCGAGCGTTTTGTCTTCGCGCAGCACGCGAGCGATTGTTTCACGAATCTGATTGATTTAGGTGCGTAGCGCCTCTTTGTTCGCCGATGCAGCTTCCAAGCAAACTACTCGTTCAACCCGCTACCCTTGCAGGCGTTCAGTGATTCGGCTCCGGTCATGGCTGTTATCGGCCTCGTCGAGTTTCCATTTTTGTAGCGCGATATGTTCATCGAGCTCCGTCATTTTGCCGAGGTTGTAGGTTAGTTCGCCCCGGACCGTCTGCAGAGCCTTATCGAGTCCCTGGAGTTCGCGAACGGGTAATGGTGGGTCGTCGATTGTTTTGAGTGCCTCGTCTATCTCGTGTTCGGTAAACGTGGTCTCCATAGTGCGAATATCGTCGGTGGCGACGCGCGGGACATCGCGGAGCTCGACTGTTTCTATGTTAGCCGGAGCCTCGTCTAGCTTAGCGTTGGTCGCCTGCAGGGCATTCGCGGCCTCGCTGGATAGCTGCTTAAGCTCCACCCCATTTCGATTCAAAGTAGAAACGTCGACGAAATTGCCTGAGTCTTTCGGGACGTCATCAGATACCAGCTATCTCCCAATTTGACCCACGGATCCCCTAGCTTAATGCTGTACAACTCCAATGTATCCCGGATACCGTATGTGGACACACCAGCAAGAGCCAAAATACGATATAATGGGAAATAAATGCAACGAAAAAAATACACCCGGACGACAGGGGGTTATATGATCTCAAACAAAAAGCGTAACAGCCCAGACAAACCGGCCGGACGCCGGGCCGATATGCGGGTTAAGAAATTTTCATTATATATTTAGGGTTTCTAAAGCGTGTGTACCGATAACAGGACACACCAGTAAGAGCCTAAATACGATATAATCGGAAATGCAACGAAAAAACACACACTTGACCAGGACGACAGCTGATTGCATAGTCTCAAAACAAAAATCGTAACAGCCCATACACACCGGCCTGACAACGGGCCGATATGTGGGTTAAGCAAATTTCATTATAGGTTTAGCATTACGCAAACACGTCTTATTTGGAATTAATAAATCACTGAACTACTTTCGGCAAGGGAGATAATCAATATCACGCGAACTATTTTCATACGAGCCAAGCGGATTGTTCTGTTTATGATTAGGATATATAGTTTTAAGCTATCTCCTGTGATATATAGGGTCGGGGGTTCAAACCTCGACGTGGTATCAACAAAAATTCTCCATGTATAATATTTTTGTGATTTTAATATTTTTTAATATTTTCACAATTTTATGATTTTAATAAAAATACCTATAAATTGATAGAAACTTACCAACAATTAAAGTGTCTGTCTTTAAGTAATATATACACAGACGGTTTGTTACTGATGTTTTAAGTTTAAGTAATATATACACAGACAGTTTGTTACTGTTTTTTTAAGTTTGAGGTACTGTCTATACTGTCTATACCATATAATGTTTTACTGTCCCAAAATCTTTTTTTTTGGCTGTCACAATTAATTAATTTTCGGACAGCAAACATTTTTTTATGAATTTGAAATAATTATTGTCCTCCATCTGCTCACAACACTGTTCGAACTGCGCCTGTGGCTACCACGACCAGAATTCACTGGCCGCAAACACAGTAGCCATCGGCGTCTATTTATTAAATTATTATTTTGTATTTTATTTGAATTCCGCGTGAACGCTGCATTTTGTGTCAACACCATTTACAGAAAATATTGGTGATTTTCTAAACGAATATCGGAGAAATGCGGCTATATAGTCAATTTTCAACACCATTTACGGAAAAAAATTACTGATTTTTTAAAACAATATCGGCACAACTAAATACGGTGATAGAATTTTTGTCAACTTTTCAACACCATTTACGGAAAATATTACTGATTTTCTAAAAACAATATCGGCGAAGGTGTACTGAACTACTCTTTATTTTAAATAACCAGCCGTCTAATAGATCTGTGTATAATCGTGAGTATATCGTTAATTGTCATGTTGTCTCCGACAGTGAGGTGTTGCGGCACACATCAAAACGACACGTCAATTTCAAAACATTGCCTAAGGGTCACAGCTGTTTGGTGTCATCAGATCAACACCTCGTCACACACAACTACGCATTATCGATTTTTTCCCCACACAAAGCGACGTGTATTTACAACTAGATCTGTGTAATGTGTCGGGTGTAGCCAAAGACCATACATAAATTCGTAATTAGTCACAGATGTAGCCTTAAAATATAATCGATTTCCTTAAATTACGTCCGCATGTTGACAGATATTTCAGAGCAGACGTCATCGTAATTTGCCGTTATTTATTTCCAAAATTAACCATATATTCTGTAAATGGCGTTGAAAGTTGACAATAAATTAAGACCAGATCAGTACGTTAAATCGCTATCGACGACAACTGACGATCCGATGAGAGAGTAATACCGTTTAAGCGTATCCAATGTTAAATATACATCGTTATTTTTTTATGACTTTCGTAGTTTTTTACCGAGAAATTCAAACCGTTTCCAATTATTGGGGAACATAATATCATGATTAGCACATCGTTTCACTAAGCGGGGGCTACTCAGGAAATGGGATCACAAGGTCTATTGTTTACACTGGATTAATGGCGGCCTCCATGAGGTCTCAGGTAAATCTTATTTTTCAATAATACGACTGTGGTTTCTTCCTTTTAGTGATAACCATGTTCCAGCCGTTAACACTTATTTAGCAACATTACTTAATATGTAGTTAGTCTGAACATTCTGCAGAGAAATCTGAATTGGACTGAATCGAGCGTTGTTTAAACTTAGTCCGGTTCATATGCACAGGTCAAAATATGAACTGAAAATGGCGCTTTGTGTGACAGAAATCCGTACGCGGACGAATAAAAAAATATTTTGTTATAAATATCACATACAGCGAAACAGCGGTAGCATCTACTGTTTTAATAATATGCATACATATTGTAATTAATGTTTAATAGTGATATACTTATGAATAATATACGATACTATGGTTTATACTCCAGCACTATGTTTTTAGGCTGTGTGATTTGCCTCAATATAAGCTGGATTAATTAATACTTATATTCTTGCGCTTCATGACAACATCATTACATTTAAAATATACAAATATTACTTAAAGGGGTACCGATATGATACATTTTAATAATATAAATATTGAAAATACACATTACAATCGCTTACAACATAAGTTATTGATTGAAAATAGTCACTGCATCGTGACCTATTTGACCGCATTACCTATTGCACGGCAACCTCACCAAACCCGCTGTTTACATAGGTAACCGTGGGTTTGGTGAGGTAGGCTCGCTAATACAATGTTTGCGTAATGAGGGTTTCTAAAGCGTGTGTACCGATAACCGGACACACCAGCAAGATCCCAACGACTATATAATGGGAAAATCAACGAAAACACGCACTTATCGACCCATGTCACTAGGCCTCGCGAGTATGTGAAAACTATTACCTCACCAACTATGCTCTCACAGAAATATAAAAATGGTAAATAAAGGAGCACCAATGTGTAGATTAGACCTTGTTACTAATACAAATTTCTCTTTCAACTTATATTTTTCCATCCTAAGTGAAAATAATATGCATGCTTGTCTGATAATAAAAGCCACGAAGCGTGTCCGATAATTGCAAGGCACATAGACCGGCTACACAGGAACACACCAGCTGGCACAGTACAGACGGAAGACCAGCAGACGGCTACCGATAAAGGAAACAAACAATCGAAAATAAAAAACATGTCCCTGTATGCACAGAATGACTGAACAATCAGATACAGGATAGCCCAAACGCTTAAACGTTCAAACTATATAAGGAGGACACAGCACAAGAACCACTATCCCCTATCCCAAAGTAGGAAATAGAAATAAAGGTATCAACGACCCTAATCTCACCCCACCCCCCGACGGCCCGTAATTAAAGAAGCACCAGGTCTCCAATACTGTACCACGAGCTGTTACATGTTGCTTTTATTGCAGGTATCACCATAATGTAAATACTTCTTGCTAAATAAAGGCAAAAGCCCAGAACATTTAATCAAAAACAGGCAGGCCGGATCGGTCTTCGCAGCCACAAATATAAGAACAACAACAGGGTGACGTAACACATACGCACCTACAGTAAATAGCCACATAACATAATGGCAGATGCAACATTCTAACCAGCAGAAGTACAAGGACAGACGCAAGCAGAATGCAGTACCGGCTCAAACGCACATACAATCATAACATACAAAAACACGCGATCTAAAACTAACACATAACATCAGTATGGGGAGAGGATGAGGTCAACGTAATATACAGGCAAAGCAGCCTGCACGCAACACAGTTCCCGGCAAAAACATGAAAGAAAAACCTTCCGCATAGGGACACCTAGCTGCCAACACGCCAGCTAGCCCAACATAATATTACAGCCCTCACCCTCCCCAACTCAGACCCAACATTTATCCCCTAAACCAAACCGTATCACTTAAAAAGGGGGTAAATTAAAAACGAAACACACCCCACACATTCAACAAACCCACAGGGGAAAAAACAACACACACAACATATAAACCTGGGGAACAAAACAAACACCACAATGACATACGCCACAAGGGGAAGTATCATCCCCGCAGCATCCTAGTCCCGGGATGAAGCCTAAACAGATTACCCGATCCGGACTGCCTGTCTACAAAACCGGCCGTGGAGCGTGTGGGTGTGCGCCTGGATGATGGACACTTCGCCACCGAATCCAGACTCATGGTGCGCTCCTCTGGGCGTGCTCGTGGTGACTGCGTCACGGGCTCGGTGTGGGCCTGAGGACAGGGGACCCACGGGTCTCTCCAGCGATGAAGCCGGCGGACTCGCTTCACACCACCCAACCTCACCTCAAATCAACAACGACTGCGCCTCCGAGTCCCTCATTTGCCACCAAAATATATTTATACATAAATAGGCCCGCAAACAAAAATACCCAACAATAGGGCCACATGCGGGCCTCACCACTTTATTCAGACAATTGTCTTCTACTACTACGGCGGCCGTGCGCCTGATTACTGCGCGAAATTAGGTCACCAAATTGGTGGCCGCCAGCAGTAATGTAATTTGCACATTTGTCTCTGGAGCCCTAAGCCCGCGAACTGGTTCTACCCATATTACACAGATTCAAAATTCACATTCGGCCCAAGCTTTTATTCCGACTTTTGCGGACGGCGAGCACGTCCATAGAGACAGTGCGGCCGTTAAACGCAAGCAAGAAATAAATAAATGAACATCGCACGCCCCCACCTGTTCACGAGGGACTCTCCCGGCCGGTCGCCTATTCCTGGTGGGAATTCCCTGCCACATGGCATCGAACTGGTCCTCTACATCTTCGCCGTCGACCGGAAGTTGGGGCGTTGTTTCAGCGACGTTGTTATCTCTCTCGAAGTCGCTCCTGCCGTATTCATATTCACCGTCAGGCATAGCAAGTTTATAAATTGAAGGTTCACGTCTTTTGTTTAAATATCTAACATCATGTCTTCAAGTTATGGTAGAAATTTGGATCCTTACCGCAGACTGAGGGAGCCCCTCGATGTCAAGGGCATCCGTCAAAGCGTGGTCGTCACGAACAACCCATCAACGATAGACCAGAATCAGCAGCTCTTGGTCCGTTTTCCAAATTTAGGTCAGAACCGTCATCGAGCCGGGGACAGCCCGACTGGCCTTCTCGATCTCACTGACCTCAACTGAGGTATTTATATTGCATGAAGAAGGGCTACAACCTCTGTTCTTGGATTAAGGTGGATGACACAGATATCAAAGTTTTGCATATCAACCTACTGTAAGATACACCTGGCGAAGATGAGGAAGGGAAGCGCGGTTTCCGTGCATTGCCGTTCTTGTTGCAAGGGGGTACAGAGCCGGGTCTTTCTGTGTCGGAATTGTGGTAATGAAACTATTTGCACTAGAAGTATTGCTGTAGAAAGGAGGGCCAGGAGACAGTTTGCATTGGCTATGAACGAACTGATTTCGGTTCGAACAGTACGTACAAAGTGAGTACGTACGTCACAAAAAAAAATAAAGCTCAGCTAAATGTATTGTAACTTCTTTTTTCTTACACGGATGTGCTTGATATTTCATACACACATTGCTCTCACAGTACTCTACCAACCAATAACACATTCATGATCGTCCTGCCCCCTCTAAGCCCAGGGTCAATGTCACATAGTTGGTAAGTTCGAAACCTTGACGCTTACGTCAATGCCTTATATGCTTTGTTTGCACTCCCGAATCTGCTTAATATGTCAAATGTGTGTCGCTACAATGGTTCTATACCGCCCTGCAACAAACCACGATTGCCCCGCCCACATTAAACAAAAGGTCAAGGTCACATACTCGGCGCGTCCCAAACCTTAACACTGGGGTAAATAACTTATATGTTTCGTTTGCTCTCACGGATCTCCTTGATATTTCAAACATACATTGTCCCAATGCCCCTACCATCTACTGACAAATTCACAATCGTCCCGCCGCCGCTAAGCCCCGGATGAAGGTCATATACTTGGAGAGTTCGAAACCCTGACGCTTGGGTCAATGCCTTATAAGTTTTGTTTGCATTCACCAATTTACTTAATATGTCACACACGTGTCGTTCCAATGATCCTCTACCGCCCTGCATCAAACCACGATCGCACTGCTGCCGTTAAACAGAAGGTAAAGGTCACATACTTGGACCGTCCCAAACCTTAACGCTCGGGTAAATAACATATATATGTTCGGTATGTCGGCACGGATCTGCTTGATATTTCATACACATATTGTCCTAATGCCATCTACCACCCACTGGCAGATTCACAATCGCCACACCACCGAGAAACCCCTGATCAAGGTCATATACTTGGTGCGTGCGAAACCTGGACGATTGGGTCAATTATTCTATGTTATATTTCCTTGCATGAATTTACTCGATATTTCACCAACTTATTGCTTCAATCATCCTCTAATGCAGTGTAACACATTCACGATTGTCCCGCCCCCGATAACCCAAATGTCAAGAACAAACACTTAGTTCGTTCAAAACCTTCACTCTCGGGTATATGTCTTACAATTTTTTTTCATTTCCCTGAACGGATCTGCTTGTTGCTCCAATGGTCGTCGGTCGTCCTGTGACGCATTTACTGGTTATGAATGAACAAATAAAAAACGGCCTGTCGACAACCGTCCATGTGGAGAGACATGCGGACGGATGGACTGGAGAAGATAGAGAAATCATGATAACTTGTTTTGAATCTTTCACGCATGTTAGAAATATTTGATCAGTTTAAATTCTTGATAATCTTAGCCCATTGTTGGTTGGTTGTAAATTGAATTCCTGTTTTCAGCGATTCATGGTTTCAATTCGCATGTTTATGACCCAAAATTACAACCTTACTAACATCCAACACATGCGAAATTGTGTTCATTTGTTAACCACAAATTTTAAAATATATTATCATTTGTTTTGTTAGTATATCTTTGGTCAGTTGGTATATCAAAAATTATTCCAGTTTTTAGCGATTTCTGTATTAAATTTGTACTTTTATCCCAAAAAATGTCATTAGGGAGATCCGGATTATTTTTTTTATTTGAAAATACATATTAGCAATATATTTTGAAAAGTTTTATGTAATATCATTCAACATTATTTTTGCAATATTTTTTACAATTTTATTGCGATTTTTGTACAAAATCACCACCTTTTTAACTTCCCTACCCTCCAATTGTTGGCGATATTCTTCTGAATTGTTCACGTAAATGCACTGGCTTACATATATTTATAGAACATCATCTGTTCATGTATTATTATTGTATGCCTATTGTATATGTTAGAGATACACACTTGCATTTGTTAGACGTGATTGAAATTGTTGCTTCCAATGTTAAATGTACATGCTCACTCAGTAGGCAAAACATGTTCTTTATATCAGAGACATCATCTAAGATATGTTTTGGTAAAATAAACATTCATTCACCATTACCCCACGTATTGATTGGCATTAGTATACATTTTATATCAGACGCAAATTTCCACACTGATACCAGGGGCGATAACCGTGTTTCCTTAAAATGTTAACGGACATTAATATTTATTATGTGTATTTATTTTTTAATGCGCAATGATCATTCTTTATGATCTGTCTAAAATATAATTCGAAAATAGCCTGATACCACCTCGCGTCACTATCAGTCGAAGAAATATTACTAAATGATTATATCTGTATAGCGGGTACTTGTATTTTTTAGAATTGGTGGAATAGTGACACAAGTATACACTTCTTTAGTTCCAATAAAGAATATTGTGTGCCTACTGAATGGGCATTAAAGTTTGAACATCGGCGTGATGTTGGCCCGATATCGCGTAAACATCGTAAGATCATTTTAGACAATGTATGTCAACACTTGGAACAAGAAAATGTAGTGAAACGCGCCCCTGGTGTATTCCATCAGCTCTTGTCACCACATGTCAAATTCCCATAGAGAAATCATTGTTCGTAATAAAATCAATACTTTACCAGATGTCACGAAATAAAAAGAAGGCAAAACAAATATTGTCTAAAACAATGTTGTGTTTGCATTGTTATTTAGCCAGGTGTCGTGAAACAGACAGTGGACGATAAATTTCTGAGCCATAACAAGAATGAACGAGCAGTGGTCGTGTTCGTCTTGGAAGGGACACGATCGCCTGACGTCAATGCGTGACTGGTGTTGAACACGATATGGCACTGCCCTGCCACGATAACACCATACATTGACACATAAACGAAACAGAATAGGCCGTTACCTTCTGTACCGGGTGTTGTGCTGGAACAGATATAGCCAACATCGTCAGAACACATCACTTCGCCAAGATAGTTGTACATGGTGTAAGGCACGGTGTCTGTGTCATAAGACCATGACTCTTCAGTAGTGAACGCCGTCTCCCTTGGACACCCGCACGTGCGTTTGGTCTCCGTCATAGCTACGTCATAGTGATTGACCGGATTCATCAAACTTTCTTCTGCACCCATCCTTAAAGATATATCAGATATGATACAGTGTCCATGTACGCCAGTAGTTAGATGTACCGTGTAAATTGCCGTTTAATACTGTAACAATACATGTGGTAGCTGCAGCATCTAGTGTCATCAAATTAGGGTTCCAACTTCCAAGATGTGTGACGGAAACATCAAACCAAGTACGTGACGGAAGCAGTAAAAGGGATTATAAACGTATCCCTGTTTAGTACAATATGTTGGAATATGAATTCATCATACGGCAGCATTTAGTCCGCCTAATCAAGAATCCCTAAAAATTACAGCCATATACGTTTGTATTGCGGTATTTTGACATCCATAAATCACATCGTAACAAATGCATGTCATAAACACCGACATTCAGCCTGCGTTGTCCATGTGTATGTGTTTAATAGCGGGTTGCCACGCCATGGGGATTTATTCCACAGTATTGTACTAGAAATATCGATCGCACCTATGTGTAATAGCGTGTCGCATTTTATTGTATTCCGATACATCGATCACATTAGTGTGTGTTTATCGCACGTTGCCTCAAACTGTGTGTGTATAAACAAAACATTTCAATTGGGTTTAGTAGGATGACTCAATCTGTGGAATATTCCACAAGTTTGTATTTGACATATTCTTTACCTCTGTGTTAAATAGCTAGTCACCTCAAGCTGTTGAATTGAAAGATCGGACATATATGTGTACATGTACATGCCCAGTCAGTCAGCAGAAAATGTACTTTATATCAGAGACATCATCTGATACTTTTTCTGGCATAAACATTTATTCGCCATTACCTGATTACCACATATTGATTGTCATTATTATACATGTTCTATCAGACGTAAATTTCCACACTGATATCTTAGGCGCTAACTGTGTTTCATTAACATTTTAACGGACATTAATATGCATTTTCTGTATGTTTTGCAACAGAAAGACCGGTCCATCTGTATCTATTTCGAATAGCTAGTCGCCTCTAACTGTGGAATATTCCAGTTATTTAATGGAAATACCGAGAACATTAGTTTGCGTTTAAATGTAGGTTGCCTCAAACTGTTGAAACGTTCATAGTCTGTATCACGTACACATTATTTCAATTTCGTACACTGGCTTGAAACAAACTGTTGAATATTCCACATATTTGTAATAAATGATTGTAAGATGGGTTATATCCAGGTTTAATATCGTTTTTCAATAGAAATATCGTCACATCAGTTTTTGTAATAGTGCTTTGACTCAAACTGTGGTCTAACTTTGGTAAGCCGTCAATGCATATTGCATGTACAAGTAGCGCAGCCAGTCTCATGTGCACAACACCTGTACATAACATTGTAATTTATGACAGCCGTTATATCCTAATTATTGGAGTACATCACCATACAGTTCGAGCTAATAACGCATATTGTCATACCGCAGATACATTTATCGCATTTTGATTCGACATCTTGACGGGTACATGTAATATGAGCCCATATTACCCGTCAAGATCGTCAATATGACTCGAATACAAATGGCGGTAGGTCGATGCCGAGTCAAAAACGAAATCACCTCCAAAACATAGTCATATGGATTGCTAATGACCTAACTAAGAAAACCAAAGTTAGATTTTGAAAATAGGTCCAGAAATTGTCAAGTTATTAACGAATTTCGACTCGTTTATGTCTGAATGACGTCATGTAATGTTTGTAATGTCATGACGTCGTGTCGTTTGGCGCCATATTGCTATGATGTTAAACATGCACCAATACACTTATGAAACTAAATTCTGGACAAATATAAAGACTAGAGAAAGTGAGCAGGGGTTCACGTATGCCCCGGTCTATGCCTGGACCAACAAATAAAAACTTTAACGCAAATATTTAAAACGCTTTCAGTTTCTAAGTAATTTGACCTTGACCTTGGACATGAAGGCCGTATGAGTATGGTGTGGAATGAACATATGGATGAGGATACGGAAGTATATGAAGTTTGAAGTCAAATCGCACACTTTTGTTTCCTGATAACCATCTATATTGTTCGTTGGAAGCATGTCAGGTGTTTTGGTGAACGGTGCACATCTTGATCAGACTGTCCGGATTTGAATGTATACTGGTCGCTAAACCAACAAGACCCATTTCCCCAGTCACAGTCACATATGTGTCTCGGAATGATCAAGCTTCGGATATACAGTGAAGCAAATGTTGTGTTATGCATTGGCGCTCGTAATATATGCATATACATGTATCAGAGTCAATGTACATGTATCAGAGTAAATATACATGTATCAGAGTAAATATACATGCATCAAATTTGATATACATGTATCAGAGTCACGGAACATGTATCAGAGTCACGGAACATGTATCAGAATAAATATACATGAATCAGAGTAAATATACATGTATCATATTTGATATACATGTATCAGAGTCACGGAACATGTATCAGAGTCAATATACATGTATCAGAGTCGATATACATGTATCAGAGTCGATATATATGTATCAGAGTCAATATATACATGTATCAGAGTCAATATATGCAATGCATGTATCAGAGTCAATATACATGTATCAGAGTCAATATATGCATGTATCAAAGTCAATATACATGTATCAGATTCAATGTACATGTATCAGAGTCAATATACATGTATGCAAGTCAATATACATATATAAGAGTAAATATACATCTATGAGAGTCAATGTACATGTATAAAAGTCAATATACATGTATCAGAGTCAATATACATGTATCAGAGTCGATATACATCTATCAGAGTCAATGTACATGTATAAAAGTCAATATACATGTATCAGAGTCAATATACATGTATCAGAGTCGATATACATGTATCAGAGTCAATATATACATATCAGAGTCAATATGTGCATGTATCAAAGTCAATATACATGTATCAGATTCGATGTACATGTATCAGAGTCAATATACATGTATAAAAGTCAATATACATATATCACAGTCAATATACATATATCACAGTCAATATACATCTATCAGTGTCAATATACATGTATAAAAGTCAATATACATGTATCAGAGTCAATGTACATGTATCAGTGTTCAACGTCAATATACATGTATCAGATTCGATCTACATGTATCAGAATCAATATACATGTATCAGAGTCATTATACATGTATCATAGTCAACATACATGTATCATAGTTGATATACATGTATCAGAGTCAATGTATGCATGTATCAAAGGCAATATACTTGTATCAAAGTCAATATATATGCATCAGAGTAAAAATACATATATCAGAGTCGATATACAAGTATCATAGTCGATGTACGTGTATCATAGTCGATGTAAATGTATCAAAGTCAATATATGCATGTATCAGAATCGATATACATGTATCAAAATCAATATACATGTATCAGAATCAATATACATGTTTAAAAGTCAATATATATATGTATCATAGTCAACATACATGTATCATAGTTGATATACATGTATTAGAGTCAATATATACATGTATCAGAGTCAATATATGCATGTTTCAAAGTCAATATACATGTATCAGAGTCGAAAGAGTCAATATATACATGTATTAGAGTCAATATATACATGTATCAGAGTTAATATATGCATGTGTCAAAGTCAATATACATGTATCAGAGTCGATATGCATGCATCAGAAAAATACATTTATCAGAGTAAAAATACATTTATCAGAGTCGATATACATGTATCATAGTCGATGTACATGTATCAAAGTCAATATATACATGCATCAGAGTCGATATACATGTATCATAGTCGATGTACATGTATCATAGTCGATGTACATGTATCATAGTCGATGTACATGTATCAAAGTCAATATATACATGCATCAGAGTCGATACATCGTACAGATGTCGTATATACATGTATCATAGTCGATGTACATGTATCATAGTCGATGTACATGTATCATAGTCGATGTACATGTATCAAAGTCAATATATACATGCATCAGAGTCGATATACATGTAGCATAGTCAATATACATGTATCAGAGTCAAAATATACATGTATCAGAGTCAATATATATATGTATCAGAGACAAAATACATATATCAGAGTCAATATATGCATGTATCATAGTCAATATACATGTATCATAGTCGATGTACATGTATCAAAGTCAATATATACATGCATCAGAGTCGATATACATGTATCATTTTCGATATACATGTATCTGAGTCAAAATATACATGTATCAGAGTCAATATATACATGTATCAGAGACATAATACATATATCAGAGTCAATATATCCATGTATCATAGTCAATATACATGCATCATAGTTGATATACATGCATCAGAGTCAATATATGCATGTATAAAAGTAAAGATACATATATCCGAGTCGATATACATGTATCATAGTCAATATAAATGTATTAGAGTTAATATACATGTCTCACAGTCAAAATACATATATCAGAGTCAATATACATGTATCATAGTCAATATACATGTATCATAGTTGATAGACATGTATCACATTCAATATATGCATGTATAAAAGTCAATACACATGTATCAGAGTCGATATAGATGTATCAGAGTCAAAATACATATATCGGAGTCGATATATATGTATCATAGTTGATGTACATGTATCATAGTCCATAATGTATCAAAGTCAATATACATGTATCAGAGTCATTATACATGTCTTACAGTCAATATGCATGTAACATAGTCTATATAAATGTATCAGAGTCAATATACACGTATCAGAGTCAATAGACATATATCATAGTCAATGTATGCATGTATCATAGTCGATATACATGTATCAGAGTGGATATACATGTATCAGAGTGGATATACATGTATCATAGTCAATATATACATGTAACAGAGTCAATATATGTATGTATCAAAGTCAATATACATGTATCAGATTCAATATACATGTATCAGAGTCAATATATATATGTATACAAGTCAATATACATGTATCAGAGTCAATATACATGTATCAGAGTCTAAAGTCTATATACATGTAGTATATTCGATATACATGTATCATAGTCAATATATTTGTATAAAAGTCAATATACATGTTTCAGAGTCATTATACATGTATCAGAGTTCAAAATCAATATACATATATACACGTCAATATACATGTATCATAGTTGATATAAATGTATCAGAGTCAATATATACATGTATCAGAGTTAAAATATGCATGTTTCAAAGTCAATATACATGTATCAGAGTTGATATGCATGTAACAGAGTCAAAATATATATATCGAGTCGATATGCATGTATCAGAGTCGATATACATATATCAGAGTCGATATACATGCATCATAGTCAATAATGTATCGAAGTCAATATCCATCTATCAGAGTCAATATAAATGTATCAGAATCGATATGCATGTATGAGAGTCAAAATAGATGTATCAGAGTCGATATACATGTATCACAGTCAATATACATGTATTAGAGTCAATAAATTGCATGTATCAAAGTCAATATACATGTATCAGAGTCGATATGCATATATCAGAGTCGATATACATGTATCAGAGTCAAAATACATATAACTGAGTCGATATACATGCATCATAGTCGATGTACATGTATCATAGTCCATAATGTATCAAAGTCAATATACATGTATCAGAGTCAATATATATGTATCAGAGTCGATATTCATGTATCAGAGTCAATATACATGTATCAGAGTCAATATACATGTATCAGAGTCGATATACATGTATCAGAGTCAAACCAAATTCGAAAATTCCTTTCACTGACTTTTAATTCTTTGGATAATGTCAGGTTACGTTACTGAATAACGTCAGTATGATGAAGCAACACAACTATATCCACGTTTATTACATGAAAACCTTGTCATCACGTGCTGTAATCCATTCCATAAATGTGATATGACACACGTGTAATATCATTTGGCCGAATCACCGAAAACTTTAAAGCAAATCTTACGGACACAACTTTCTAAGTAATTTGATCTTGAAGTTGGACATGAAGGCCGCATGGGTGTGTTACGGAATGACAATACAGATGATGATAAGCAAGGATATGAAGTTCGAAGTCAATCCGACTTACCATTGCATAAATAATGGGTACCCGAACACTTTAACGCAAATCTTATGGACATACATTTCTTTAACGTGGACGGACGGACAAACGGACGGACGGAAGGACGGAAGGAATTACGAAAACCATATACCCATCGACATACTTCGTATGCCGGGGGTATAAATATACGGTATGACAAATACGTGATAATCATTTGTGATTCTACAATGTCAATATGGTATCATAATGCCCGTCTGAAACTATATTCCCCCTAAACTGCGCCTCGGGTATATATAGATTCAGACTGGCAGCATTACACCATATTGACTATGTAGAATCACAATAACTTATATTAGTATATGACTAAGTATTTCAGTCATTCTCATTGGCCTAAACATGGCCACGTTATAATCTACAAAATAAATGTAGACCTCTGAACGGTTTGTTTACACGAACAATCACTCTCGGACAGCGAGAACGGTCCCAGATGTCTTCGCATATATTGTTCACCTCCTAAGAGAGCATGCGCAAATCTGACGCCAACCATATGTCTATAACTAAATGTAAAGATTATTCAACTATTGTTTTGAAACACACGATTGATTTCTATAGAATCGTGTACACATATTTTTGTTGCAGGAGGGAAATCGTGGTAAGTGTCTTATAATAAAACGATTATAGTATTTTGGGTCGGTGTACATGAGATTTACGGACCTGAGAAAAGTGATCGGTGAATATCACGTTCTCAGGTCCGAATATCCCATGTACACATCCTGAAAAGACACTAATTGTATAATATTGAAGTTCGGTAATTAGTATTACCTCCATGACTGTACAAACGCCGTCTTATCAGGTGAGCGCATTCCATTTCTCAGCTGAAAGGTGTTAACATCCGCTGATGTGGCAATCCCCTCTGTATATAAGCCGATGAAGCCCACCTGGTATGATGTGTAGTCGTCAGTTGTATCTCCCGAATATATGCCTTATCGAATCCAATCTACAGCATACAGAACGTCACCGTGAACGTTACGTGAACAGATGAGAGTGTTGGTCAACTTTCATAAGACTCTCACGACTGGCATTTATTGGGCCGCCAGTTGACATAAAATATACGTTAATTACACATCTTTCACAATAGGTGACTGTTACTGGAGAAATTGGTCTTGTGGAAGTTTGGCTCCTGATCAAAGAACACACTATTGTAGCCTGATAACGTTGTCAGAACCATGACGGGTAATTCATCGATGGAAGGGCGAACAGTGTAGATCCTCATCAGACTATGTGGACTCACAGGCTGATCTGGATCTACACTGATCGGAAAACCGATAAGCCACATTTCTCCAGTCAGATCAACATAGTACAAGTTAGTTAGTCAATATTATTATTCCAAAAGCTTATTGTAGCCGGGTGGGCCTCTGACAATCTGCTATTTGTCTGTGCTGACATTTGAATATATTGACAGAAGTTAACATACACAAACATGTTAACATTTACCGAACTTCAATATTATACAATTCATCGGTCAGAAACTATGCTGTAATAATAAGAAAATAATGTTACCTAGTACATTGTAATTACATCAACATTGACGTATTTCAGGATCTGTAGCTGTAAAATAGTCATACATCACGTGCTGGTGGCTTTTTACTTTCGCAGAAAAAGGCAAGTTTAATCTCGTAGCCACTGATGGTCATTAACTTTATAATATAGTCATAAAACACACGTGCGATATCCTGATATATACAAAACAGAAACAGTTAAAGATAATTTCTCTAAATGACGTCGAAAGATGAAGAAATTTGCATAGCAAATTAGTCAGATAGATTGAATAACCTGCGGTGTTCCTCGGTCGGCTGATTAATATTACACCGGTTAGTAGTAAGATCAAGTGCATGGAGGCAACGTTTTTAAAATGGCCTCTGACAATCTGCTATTTGTCTGTGCTGACATTTGAATATACTGACAGAAGTTAACATACACAAACATGTTAACATTTAAAAATGGCAACCAAAACTGTCATTTTCTCTTAGAATAGTCTGAGAGTTTGGAGCATATTTTGTTTATCCTAAACAAGTGTAGAGTTACCGGTTACCGGTTATAATATCGCTGGCTCCGGTTAGGGTTCGATTAAATACACGATAACCGGTGTACTAAGGAAACAAGATTATTCAGACGAAATTATTTGTTATCGACTATTGTCCATCAATAATAGAGAAACAAAAAAAGACACACCAAGTGAGTTTCGACACTCGATATACGATTTAGTAGTCGTTTAGTTTGATTTGAATGTGTAAGTGACGCTACAGTGTCAAACTTTATAAGTAGGCTAACGGGTATCTGACCAATTCGCTCTCAAGTCAATTTTTTCTCAAATCACTTCGGTCTCATAATAATACGGTTCGCCTGCCTAAATTCCTGGTTTTTCAAATTGGTAAGATCGTTCTCATTTGTATACATCGTATTATACCATAACTAACACTATTAAATTAATAAACCTGAGGATTTTAAGTTCAATTTAAGTGTTTGTGTAGTTTGATGTTGTACATATGATTTGGTTTATTTCAAACCCGAACATTAAAAACAAACAACAACAAATAGCAGCCATCCGACCCAACATGATTGTGTTGGTGATGTTCTCCACTAAATTATAATCTGCGACGGGGGCAGAATAAGATTATTCAATATTTCATGTATTTTGCAAATATAATCAAACTTCGTTGGTATGATGAGACTTCACAATATGCATTTTAGTCGCAGGCCAGCAAAAACAATTATGTTTTGTACCAACAATATATTCAAATGTTTGCAAATAAATTAAACCGATGCTTAATCAGAGTATGTGACAAACTGAAACAGATAAGTATATCTTCATTATGCTCGGACGATATGCTATAATACTTCAGAAGTTACATTTGTTGGCGGCCAGCAAAAAATATGTTTCGTTTATATAAATTCAGCAGTTTGCCAATATAAATTAAGCAGATGCTTAACTATCTCTGCAACAAACCAGAAGAAGATCAATAAATATTTTGCAAAACTTATGCTCAATTTGTAAGATTTGAGACTTCACAAATAAAAGAGTTTGTCGGCCAGCATGATCAATTAATTGTGTATGAGTGCGATATTCTGTGTATGGAAATTAAATTGATGCTTAATTAGTGTGTCTTCAACTAGTCCGAATAATGAAATTCAGTTGTTGCTTAAGTAATAAAAACCGATGCTTAATTAGAGTTTTTATAAGCTGAATAACACTATTAATATTGATTATTTTCGGTCGATTCTACGAGACTTCACAATAAGTTAATTTTTTTGGCGGTCAAAACAATAATTCATGTTCATGGAAATTCAGCTGTTTGCCAATATAAATTAAACAGATTTCACAATTAAAATATTATTTGTCCCAAATAATAATCCTCGACTAGTCCGACTAATGAATTTAGGCTGTTTTGTAAGTAATTTAAATTGATGATTATAATTCGATCTTCCGGAAATATTTAGCTTTCATTGACTTCCGAAAAACATATGCCTATATAGATAGGAACATTTTATGGAAAAAGTTGATCACTATTGGTTTAACTGGCAATATTTTAATGCAGTAAAATCTAAGGTCACAGGACCCGCACCTCTCACCGTCATGTCCAACTTCGGGACGGGCCCCCCTAAGGCCATGTTTGATAGTCGAGAAACCTAATACTGAGGGCCGCTATCACCACGGCATGATATGCCGCATTCACTACCAGTTTACCATCGTATTCAGCCATTGCCAGTTATTGCATATGAAAATGATCAAAAGCAGTGTTTAAATGGGTCGCAACCGGCTTCGGAACCACATCTGTGGCAACTGGTTGTCGCGAAAGGCTCACCCATAGAGCACCTGCAACTACAGGCCCGCCAACAACCCACGGGATGATCCAGGTCGGTGCCTGTTTCTTCGGAACTGCCTTTGGATGTTTTTCCGGAGGAACTGCCTTCGGGTATTCTTCCGAAGGAACAACTAACAACAGTTTGGACTCTCGAAGCTCGGCGAGTATTTTATTTTGTTTAGCTTTCTGGGCAGCAGCCCCTGTCCGCCCCGCTGCCTGCCTTTTTCGGTCTTTAGTTCCAGCTCCGTCACTCTCGCAGGTGCGTCGTGCGTCGACATTTTCTGAACTTGACTCTATAGTCCGTGGGCATACGTGTCCAAAGTGGCAGTGCTTATCTGTGGTCAACGCAGTTGTCAGAGGTGATAAGAACATGCCAAACTTGTGGTAAATTACGCAGCAAGCTGATCTTAGTGCATGTCCAACAAAGGGGTCAGTCACGAGGGTCGTAAACCAATCCCGATTGATTCTGGATTGACAGAAACATACTTGCTGCTGCTTGCGTAGAGCTGAATGGCTGCTACGGGGCGCCATGCAGGACATGTTAATTATGTGTACAAAATTGAGTTTTGTAACACTAAAAATCACAAAATTCAATTCTGTGTCACAAAATTCAATTCTGTGTCACAAAATTCAATTCTGTCAATTCAGTGTCACAAAATTCAATTCTGTGTCACAAAATTCAATTCTGCATACGTTTCGTATACAAAATTCATTTTTGTTATAAAGGATTCAATTTTGTAAGACATAATTGAGTTTTGTGAAGAAAATTCAGTTTTGTGGGACAGAATTCATTTTTGTCCACAAAAATTAGTTTGCGTAGGATAGTCTATGTCATCTCTACGTTATTTGGTTGAGATCGGTCTTAGTCCATTTTACTAGATGGTGGAGTACACTTGCAGGTTTAAATATTTCAATGCGAAAATATAACCCAATATATCAATATTATACTTCTTTATGGACAGTTATTTTGGTTATATTATGATTACAAATGAGAGGTCACACCATATAAGCATATATACTTTGAAGGAGAAATAAGAAAAATATTCAGAATTTTCCCTCAATTATGTAAACAGGGTCAAACATAAAGTAGCCGGGACATAGCTAGATCTGAGAGCATGCCCATATATAGAGAATACCAGGCTAGTGTATTTTGATATCAAGTTTATCAGGCAAGGCTAGGAAACGCGTAGGAATTCCGACGCTTGCCGAGGAATTCCTACCGTTTCCGAGCCGAGCCTGATAAACTTGATATTAAAATACACTAGCCTGGTATTCTATTTATCAGGTAGCGTTTTATGCTCGAAAATGACATTAGATGACGTCGTTTTCTAACAGTAGATCTAACCTTGTGAAACAAATGGTATTGTATCTGTGTCTACTAGTTGCGAAGTTACGTGTTCGCAATTATGTGTCTACATGCATTATTTACATTATTTAACTTGGGCAGATGTACCTTGCGATACACAATAAATGACGTCAGTACTCGCGGGAGATCTACATGTACATGAATTATGTGTACAATTATAACGCAAATGAGTTTAAATATGAATGGGTTTGTCAACGTTTGACTGTTTGGAGATAGTTGAAGCAAAATGGCAGAATGAGAAATGAATCATCGGCAGAATGAGAAATGAATCATCGACATTGAATGTGTAGATCGGCGGCCGTGACCCATTTCTCCAGTGCAGTTTCTGACCAATGGTAGTCCTTCTTACATGGCGTGTGCAGAATTAATTTTGATGAACACAGAATGATGTTTTGCACAGAATTGAACAGAATTGAATTTTGTGACAGAATTGAATTTTGTTACACAGAATTGAATGTGTGACACAGAATTGAATTTTGTTACACAAAGTAATTTTGTGGCAGGTGAATTTTGTGACACAGAATTGAATTTTGTGACACAGAATTGAGCTTTGTGGCACAAAAGTGAATTTTGTGACACAGAATTGAATATTGTGGCACAAAAATGAATTTTGTTGACAAAATTGAGCCATGTCCCACTTGGCGCCCCGTAGCTGCCGCCCCTATGTTTTTTATCATCACCGCGCCTAGCCGCGGTTCGTACCGGGCATACAATTTCTCAATCTCTATGTCTGGCATATTATCAACCTGGTAGGCTGTGAGACATCGTCCCAGATACTGCTAAGCCTGTCCCCCCCCCCCCCCCCCCATGCAAACAGTGCAGCGAGCCGTTGGCGCCGCTATGCAGTGGCAGTTGCAGAGACCGTTCCAGATGTTTCGGCAGTCGGAACAACATCTTCCAGCAGCTGATCGAAAAGTTCGTTGCAGTTCATTGTGTGCTTCAGTTTAAGCTGTGTTATTCTGACTCGCCTCGTGAGTGTAATATATTGCTAAGCGCACCACCCGAAAATTATGATCACCGTTATGTTTGTGGCAGAGCACCAGATCGCTTCCAACATATTTATTTGCTGCAGCTATGCAGTGTTTAGCACTTTGTAAGCAGTTGGTTGATTAGTCTTTAACAGAAGCTTGGTGTACTCAGTTTCTGAAAGCATCTGTCGAACCTCCAGCCGCTCCTCATGCACATCTGTGATAATATATAGGTACACGTTCAATGGTCCATTGCTGGCTGCCTCCTTGTTTATCTGGATCGTCACACCCTCGCTCGCGTCCACTACCGTGAAGCTGGTGGTCATCGCTAGTTCGCATGTCCAGCCATTGAGCGTCTCATGGGCGCGCTTAGAACCAGCAGCAACCTGCTTTTTGCTCTCGTCCCACTGCTGGTGCGTGCGAAGGCCCTGACTGTAGAGCTGATTGGCGACTCCCTCAATTGTCACCTCGACCGTGGTGATTAGACCCTAGTTCTAGCTCTCATGGGCGGCAGGTGCAGCTGGTGCGGTAGCACCCGCGCCAACACCCACGCCAGCCGGCGGAGCCAAAGCATGGGCAAAAAAGCAGCTAAAGGTCCTCGCCAATCTCCTGGCTAAATTATCTGGGAAAGCGGCTGTCGCACTGACTGGGCTGATTTGCGCGCTCGTCTCCTTCTTGCTATCCATCTTGTCAAAACCTGCGAGACGGCTTGCCGAGAATGCTTGGGCTATAATCGTCGCGGTCGCTGGTCTCCTATAATTCGCCGCCCGAGAGTGGCTTAGGTCAAACCCAAAGCGCGAATAGCCCTATCGCCACGCGGGCGACGACCAGCCATATTGTTTCGACCTCGTGGGCATCAAACGCAGGGGCAATTTGTGTTGGGGTACTTTCCGCTGGGGTACTTAGTTCTGGGGTACTTAGTGCTGGGGTACTCTGCGCTGTGGTACTTTGAGCTGCTTGTGGTTTTATGAAATCGGTCCCAGTTGCTAGCTCGGCAGTGCGCTTGATGATATGTGTTAATATGTCCGTTATGGCCTATCATTTGTTGGGCGGTGGCAATTACAATCTGATTATTGTAACCGTCAACCCGGCCGTCCGTAGTATCATATTGCCCGGCTCCATATACAGACCGATTCCAAATACATAGTTCACTGGGGTTCCAGCATACTTTAAAACGTCTTGATACCGCTGTATCGCCGTTGGGAAGTTAACCGGAGATATGATGGCGTCCTCAATATTTGCCAATAACTGTTTCTGGGTATCGAACGCTGTTCCTGACCCCAGTATACCACTGCGCGCTTGCGCCTGTGCGCCGATTAGACGTGTACAAATTGAGACGTTGAGGCGAGGAACCCCGGCCTGCATGAACCCTAGACCATTGTCTCACATAAATGTACCCCAGGCGTCGTGGACCCCATCAGCTTGCTGTATATAATCAACCTGGACTTGTGTAGGTAGCCAATCTCAGGATGAGACAACGCATTGCAGGCCGCCAGAAACTTCCGGCCCAAAGGTCATCGTTGTGGGGTCGAAATTCCCGGCGTTCCGACTGACGATGTGGTCGCAGGAGTGATCGTGCCGACAATCCGTCTGCGTCCAAGCCCCATGGCCCCGAATGAGAACATCCCCAAAGCCAGTGCGCTCGAAAATGCTTTCTAGCGCCAGTCCGTATCGTTTGAGACTCCAAATTCTTTCAAACGCCCTACGGTCGTAGGCGTTGGAAATGGGATTCCAGCCGGCGTCCTGCGGCAGAGAGATTTTCTGTTCTTTGAGAATCCGCCTAATAGTGTAGTACACGTGAAAGTTGTAAGCAACCCTCAAGAAGGGATCCTCCGCGGCCATATGGTCCTGTGAGGAAACCCCACAGCAGGCTGTTGCACACCATATGGCAAAGTTGAGCTGATTCTGCCATAACTGCATTGGCATTGCTTTTCACCCATTCACGGTATCGTTTGTCTGGAACTTGGGCAGCTTATATTTTTCAAAGATGTTGGGGAAATTGGTTTGAAAAACTGTCCCGCTGCGAACTTGAATAGTGGGGTGCACCAGCTGTGCCTTGGCGGTTTAGACCCAGCTGTACCGGTGCTTTGCATCAGAATTAAAGCAATAACCATATTATGTTTTCTACGCTTACCTCTGTTCAAAGCGGGGCTAGCACGCTTCAGCATCCGATCGACAACTCTTGCGGGGAACGCCGCGCCGGCCTCAGATTAATCACCTTCACGGTCGGATGGCGCAATGTTGAAGAGGACGAAGGGTTCGGCTACATGAAGAACGGTCTCCCAGTGCGCGCAAAGCTGACCCCAGGTTTTTGGAGTACCTTACAAGCTTTTGTCGCATCGGAATTTGATAACCAAGCCAGCCTCATAATCTCGAAAGCCACCGTACTTGCGACCTTGACCGTCGAACCTGCCAACCGGGTAACGATCACCCCGACGTTGGCCGTGCGGCTCAGTTTTACAACAACGTACTCCGACAATAGGTATGATGGTCTGGGCCAGGCGAGCACGTCGGCGACGGACCCGTGGGCTTCGCCTTCACGAAAACGCCCAGGGTGCACCTGGATCAACTGAACACATCCCACAACACGTTAGACTGGGGTCCCAGTACTGTCCCGAACGCTGCGCATGCCAGCGACTGTTTCTATGGTGAGACCCTGACATTAGACTTCCCAACCCCCGTGATGAAACGTTTGGAATCGGGGCACATCCACGAATTGAAGATCTCTGTTCTCAATGATAAAGCGCAATAATTAAAGAACGATTACCCGATTTAAGCCGTTCCCGAAATAACAGAATAATGGGCATATACGGCCCAGGCAGTTCCGGCGCAAGCGCAGAACAGGACATTCCCGTCGCGGACACAGACAGCAATGATGGGGCGGCAATGAGGATATAGGGGAGCGCAGCATAGGCCCGCATAGTGGCGGCTACGGCGATTGCACACATGCAGCGATTAAAGCCCGTCATAACAGTTTGGGCCGAGGAGCGGGGCGCACTGCACGTGGGGGACCACGAATATTCATTTGGCGCAAACACGAGCAACAGATATACCGGATACACCATGGCAATATCAATCTGCTCGGTCAACTTTAAGGGCCACTTCCGAAGTCCGAGTGAATCTCGTACTGGACGGGGTAGAGCAGAAGTCTGACCGTCGGGAGTGTTATTAACCTCGTTAAAAAATTCGCCGACCGATCGAGCTCCTCCACTGTTGTGACACTGTTAATCGAGCTGGACTATATCCTGAGCTGCCTTCCGGGGCGGCTGACCCGGCATCTTTGAAGATGACCAGGATTGTCGATATACAGCAGATTCTCCCGCATGATGGAGATACACGGACAGGTCATGTCAAAAGTATAGGCGGGCAGTCAATGTCGTCGAGTAGGTGAACACCACGCTAGCTTCAGCTTCCGTTGTGAGTGGGATGGGGAGTGTGTCTTTACTGTCAACAGTCGTTGCCGCGCCGATTGCGGTGGCCTTGAGTGCGGTAACAGCAGGGGCAGGTCTTCTCTGCATGAGAGCCGCAAGCACGACCGATAGCATATCTTGCGAGGTCTAAGAAAAATAGTATCGACGCTATCGTGTGGAAAGCAATAGCCGACAACGATATATCAGATAGGTGTTGGTGTGTCCTCTGAGTCCCAAGCGCTGTCATCCATGATTTTCATGGGTGGTCGACCTCTGCGCGAACTCCCTGGATGAATTCTCGGCGCTCAGGGCTATCATATCCGCGTCCCCGATGGTGGCATATTCGTGTTATTCTAAACACCAGTTCATGTACGCAATAATATTACAAGGGTCAATTTGAATATATAAGTCCATTCCAACCTTAGACGCAATTGTTTATTTATATGTGTTCCATGATAAATGCACATACACAAATCATTAGGCTGTATGGACAAATTGACTTACCGCGCTACATGAAATTACACAATTACACAATTTCACAAAAACAGGGATGTGCAATTAATTACAACACAACTTTATTGACACTCGTTTCCTGCTTTAACTGCTCCTCTTATTTTCATTATCCATTTCGGCAGCTTTCTCCCTTCATATATAGCTTCAATTTATTGCGGTGAACTACTATCTCTCTCTCTCTCTCTCGCCCATCTTTATCAAGCTGAATGACGAAATTCAAATCAGACCGATTGATCCTGATGACAAATGGTCCATCATAGCTTCTCTCCAGTTACTGACTCACTTCCACTTTACGTGCTTCATGTAGGCACTATACCGCATCACGTGCTTCGTATCTACCTATATTGAGGAGGTTTGGAGTGAGCTTGGTGGTTTCACTGGGCGTAGATCTGTAAGCTCCAGCGATACATCCTAGATTAAGGTCCCGCTATTCCTGTATGCCTTCACCATCTTTACCAACATTGTGTTAAATCGCTCTGTTTGTCCATTTCTTCTAGGGTTACTTGCGCACCCTGTTGCCGAAAGTCACCTCGCGACTCACTGATAAATTGGTGGGTGTGCACCCTGTTGCTGTAGATTGCATCTGAACTGATCAATACATTGGTGGTGTGCATTCTGCTGTTGTCTATCACCTCTGTAAACATCACTAAATTGGTGGTGTGCACTCTGTTCCTGTGAATTGCATCTGGTGTGATCAACAAATTGATGTGTGCACCCTGCTGTTGAAAATTGTCCCTGATTGACCCATCACTGTTTTGATAGATATTGTGGACTACAGAGGTGTGACTGGTTCCACCATCATGGCATGGTTGTTTCATGGACTTCAGCTACAATACGACATCCTTTAATACCCCTGCAACATTTGACATAATCACCACTAGCCCCACCGAAGCTTGATTATCTCAGTATTGATGATGTACACAGGTTTCTTTGACCGACGAATCACCCAATCCGGTAGAGTTGTGAGATTGCCTGGCTTCTGACACGGCACTACCATTTTCACCCTGACCCCGCTTAGCCACACTCATCTCTAAATCTGTGAGGTATACATATCTACTACTTGCAGCCAAATGTTCTCCACCCTCAATGCCGGTATTGAAATAAACTTCACATTCGCTCGCGCCTTCACATAGATAGGTTCCATATGATTCCATCATAATTATATATTACTTACCATGTAAAATTATTTATTCTGTGTTCGGATCACTAGGCCTGCAATTTATACAGATCTCACCGCTATACCACCATAATGTTATGCTCATGCTGCTGGAATGTGTACGTTGGAGAAAAATGGGTGGATTTGTTCTGTATCTGTACAGGTGGGAACTCACGGACATGGTAATGTATTTCCAGCTGTACTTACTATTTATTAAATGGATTGGTTAAACAATTGGCGGTTTCAGAGGAAATGTCAGAGGTAGAGTGACAGCGTGACTCTAGAAGTCTTTGAACTTACTGAGAAGTCTTTGAACTTACTGAGATCCAATGCATAAAAACGGGGGTCTTTTATAGTACCCTGCAATATCAACCACACTATGGGGTGACACTTGTCTGGTTAGCGTCAAGATTCTGATAAATTAGGGAAATACTCCACAAAGTTGAATGGAAGACACCCAAAACATCTTCGGACAATAAAGACCGGTGATAAATATATGAGTTACTTACTATGGCTGGACCAATAGCTAAGAATTAATTAGTTAAAAGTTAAACTTTTAACAGGTAGAACGCAATGTAATTGCTTATTTATGTTACTATGCACTTTTACCCACAATGCAACAGGCTGGCCCAACAGGAAGTAAACAGAGATGATGACTTCACGAAGACATGTGCTAAACAACTGGCTCTTTATGAAGGATACAGTGCATAACAGACAAGCTATACTCTGCATCTTCTTAGCATTATAAGCATGAAACTAATT
>CM055268.1:74199706-74273994 GCA_029237695.1 Conchocele bisecta
GCATGAAACTAATTAGATAGAAGGAACTGCAGAGGTCACCATGGTCAGTCGCCCGAATGACGCTGGTTGGATGGCCATCAATGTGACGAAGCTATTTATTATGTTTCGTAATTATCCGACCATTGGACATTTGAACGTACATCCTAAATTGTTGACACCAAGGACAATGTGGGGAATGTTACCCTAATATCACTAGATGGATTGCCGTCAATGTGAGGAAGAATTTGATGAAGTTTGATTAGGATCCGACTAACGGATCAGCATGTATTCAACATTTGAATATACGTCCAAAGATATTGACACTTGCAAAGTCATGGTCACCCAAGTGACACTGGGTGGATAGCCACACATGTGAAGAAGCTATTGATGATATTTGATAATGATCTGACTAACAGATCAGGAGATATTCAACATTTACACCAATAGTATTGACACAAAGGTTAAGGTCACCAATATGATGGTCAATATCACCTATCAATGTGAGGCAGCTATTTATGAAGTGGGGTAATGATCAGCCTAACGAATATACTATGAAATCATCGTGGCCGTCATCATCATTGTCATTCGTTTGTATTGTGTTGTGTCACATACTATGCTCACACATGATGATCATTACCATCAGTGAATCGTGGCAATATATTATACGGTTTATCAATTTAATACTTTAGTACCGTAAATATGAACATCCGTGTAGCTTGAACTGTATGTAAACAATTATGTCCACCACCACAGTGACTGAAAAATAGAAATCGTATATTTCCCCGTTTTATCCCCTGATATATCGATACATGTATATTATTCACTGATATCATCCCCACCCCCCCCCCCCAACATAAACAAAAGAAGAAAAATGTGTACACTTTAAATAATGATGATTTTTCGACATTTTCGTGTACATACATCCATATAATTCGCACTTTCATAGTCATGTGTGCCCTCTGCTTGCCCGTAGATAACCCCATTTAGCATGACACCGTCACACTTGTAGTCCACGGCGTATATCGAATTGTCCCGTCGCACTGTGACACCACACGGTCGCAGGTTCTTGTCCACCGTAACATGAATCTATAAGTAAAACATACACGAGTAGTACTGACTCTTTTTGCAACAGGAGATAATGTTATCTAGGCTATTAAACTTGGCCACAAGCTATCATTTACCAGGTATTCGAACAATACAGTTTGATGTGGTCACTGCATGTGAGAATAGCTTATTCAGTTAACCGCAGTGCAATTGCCGAGCATGCGAAATGGTACCAATGTGCATTTGTGTATTTGCATTGTGCAATGTAAATGTGTATATATCCGTACGGAGTCTACACGGTTCCATGCAATTACGACTATGGTTCTACTATAAAAGTATTATTAGCCAAAATGGAGGCGCCTGCCAAACAATGACCAGGTCTGCTCGCAGATGCAGATTGTTCCTTTTCGCTTGCAGCGGTGCACTCTACATGTATAAAAATAGGCTGTTAGTAAATTTACCCACGCATCATCCGCGCACTCTGATCAGGTTATGCACTGCTAGCCGGTCATTCACTGTTATTGGCCAATTTCCATCAGTAAAAACTTTCCAATTCTAACCCTACTGAGTGAGTGTCCAAGATGACAAAAAATATGCAAGTGGCGTAAGGTCCATTTTATCAGCGGGCCGCCCAAATACAACGAACGAAGTAATAAAATATAGCTCTATCCGCTAACTGCTTCACAACATAGACGGTATTGAGTTTTTACTCTGCTGCCAGTAAAGTGAACCTTATTTCTGTAGGGCTTTCAAACAGTATATGCCCTGATCAGCATGTGTATGCATGCGATGAATTGGACTGTACTGCTCTCTATATATTATATCTGTATATACATGTAAAACATATAGAGCGCGATGTATATGCTGATCGTATTCAGTGCTGGTGTGTGCATGCAGAACTGGGAGTATACCCCTTTTTTAAAGTTGCAAATTGAAGTGACGAACGGACATCCAGCTAAATTATCCCGCATGATCGATGAAACTCTTATAGTTTATCTCCCTTATACCAATTATGCACTCTTTACCATTCGCTTCAAACAGTGTCCGCAGTACATGTTTTTTTTGTTTTTTTTTGCTTATGGTTATTAATGACATATCTCACATCCTTATTACATTATATACATGTGTATCAAACAATGTCAATTTAATGTATGTAAATGTAAAAATGTTGACTGAATGTTCACAAAGAAATGGAACATGTGAATAATACAAATATTTTACAGGAAACTTCAAATGCAGAATAAATGAGCTTGCACATGCCATATACATAGTACAATATCATACTAACGAATATATGCATTAAAGATGTGATTCGACATCTTTATCCTCATAAATAGTGTTTTAACAATACAAACAGGTAAAATAAGGGATCTTAAATTGGTGACTGTTTAGTCTGATGTTTATTGGACGAGTATACTGAGCTCATGACCAACGAGGCTCTGCCGAGTTTCTCATGTGCTCAGTGAACGACTGCAATGCAAGCCAGGTTAATGAACTATGAAAAACTATTTTTGGAACAGCCACATCAAAAAACTTCTGTTTTTGATCCTAATTAAAAACAAAATATATTGTTAGTGCTTATTCTAGTTCTTTTATTATACATGCAGTTCCTTTTTTTTTTTTTTTCAACCGTCTTAAAGGTTTTAGGTAATTTTTTTATTCAAGTCTGGCTTATTTTTTGCACATTTATTACAATATTGTATTATTATTTGTATTGGTGCCCATGTTACTACAAGGTAATTATATGAATTCGAAGATATTTCCTATAGTTACTACATGTGATAGTAGAGATTTAACAATATAATGCATGTCATAATATGTATAATATTATCCTCACATACTTTCGTTTTTCGCTTTACCACTTTGTGAGGGTTATATACATGTATAAATTGATCATTGTATTTCCCCAGGTCTCTCTCTCCCCTCTATATGGAGATGGAGACACTCTGGGTCGATTTTGCCTTTGTGACACACCATTATGGGAATGAATTGGGTTCTTCTTTTATCTAAGAAATGTACAGTTTAGTTTTTTTCCTGATAGATGTGCAAGAAAATAGTCGTGTTAACCTGGGACAAACTATACAAGTAGCTTTAAATATCATTGTCGAAGTTAACATACATGTATTTGGTAATTATTAATTATCTAATTTATGATAAATTGGCAAATTATATCTAGTCTATCTAGGGTTGACTGGTTGAGTCTGAGCTGTGCTCAGATTATGCTTGTCAGCCGGCTGGTTTTCACGTCCAGGTGGTGGTTGCATGATCAGATAACTTTTGTAATCAAGGGGCCAAATATAGTTTTGTCGTCTTTAACATTAATTATTAAATAATCGATGCAATGTAAAATTACATATGAGTTTGTTTCAATGCGAAACTATTGAATAGTACAATGTAATTGATGTTGTATCCATCGGTGTTCCCACAATTTAAATATACAATTTGTACTCCACTGGCTTCGTTTTAAAGAGACTGTATTTTTAAAGGTTTACATAATGTTAAGATCTACACCAAAAATGTTGTTCACTTAATTGGGGCCATTACTTCACGTACATACTTCACGACCCGGATATTGACAAGGAAAATGGAAGAAAATATACTAATAAAAAGACTCGAGACAAATTATTATCTATCATGAATAAATACAATCTACTCGATATTTAGAGATTCTTAACCCTAATTCACGAAAATATACATGGCATTCAAATACTAAGCCACCAATATTTTGTAGACTAGATTATTTTTTAATTTCTGAAAACATATTAAATCGTGTAGCAAATAGTAAGATTACTACAGGATATAAGTCGGATCATTCAATGGTATTTTTCTCCATTCATACACAATCTAATAAACGAGGTTCAGGTTACTTTAAATTAAATAATAGCTTACTGTTAAATGCCGAATATCAACAAAATATTAGACAAAATATTTATTTAGTTGCTGAAACGAATGAAGGTGCAAATCCTAATACATTATGGGAGATAATAAAAGGAACGACTAGAAACGAAACCATAAGAGTTGCTTCAATAGAAAAGAAAAAAAAAGTAAATATAGAAAAAAAAGTTAATTCATGAAATAAATAAATTAGAATCAAAATACTCTCATACTACAGAGGAAGACCTTTTAACACAACTAAATAACAAGAAAGACCAACTACATAATATACACGAAGAAAGGGTTAGAGGAATAATATTAAGAACCAAAGCCGAATGGATAGAGGGTGGAGAAAAGAATACAAAATACTTTTCTAATCTCGAAAAGAAACGGGCAGAAAATAAAACTATAACTAGACTGAATATATATAACAATATTATTACACATGATAACGAAATATTACATGAGCAGCAAGAATATTATAAAAAGTTATATACAAAAAAAGACATGCAAGCAACTAATCATGATTTTTTCCCGAATAATAATGAACATATACTATCGGAAGAAGAGAAGAAAAATTGTGAAGGCATGTTATCTGAATATGAATATAAGAATTGCATAAAGGAAATGAAAAATAACAAAAGTCCAGGTTCAGATGGTATTACAGTTGAATTTTACAAACTATTCTGGAATTATATCAAAGAGTGTTTTATAAATTCCATGAATTATTCATTAGAGAACGGAAACTTGAGCGAATTACAAAAACAGGGAGTAATAACATTAATACCAAAAAAAGACAGTGATTTATCCATTCTTACAAACGGGAGACCGATATCCCTTCTTCATGTCGATTATAAAATTGTTACAAAAGATATTGCAAACCGGCTGAAAAAATTATTACCATCAATAATAGATAATTCACAAACTGGATTCATTAAGGGGAGATACATTGGAGAAAACATCAGAACATTATGCGAATCGGTAGACTTTTTGAATGAAAGTAATTCTCCGGGTTTATTATTATTTGCAGATTTGCAGATTTTGAAAAAGCCTTTGATACAGTTGAACACGAATACCTTCTAAAGGTCATGCAATATCTTAATTTCGGCAACGACATTATTAATTGGATTAAACATTTTTATTCATAACGTTTCGACATCAGAGACAATACTAGTATGATAGTATGACAGAGAGAGAGACTGGTTGCTTTCATTAAGTACAATCGTCATCGAACTCCATTCGGTGCCCGAGAGACCCGAGAGAGGCCAGCTGTCGTTGCGCAGCCCGCATTTGGCGCCCGCCCCGGCTTCATAAAGGGTGGCCTCCCCTGGATAGATTTTGTACGTAACGTAATGTGGTGTACGTTGCTTTGTTAACAAGATGATGTGATAAAATAATTACTTATGAACATCTATGAAGCAGTGAAACAAGTTGAGTTGGACAAAATAAAATTGGAATTTACATTTAATCTTTTCTTCAAACTGCAAAATAGTTGGATGTGCAGGTTGCCTGGAGGTGTGAAAGAATTACGTGATATTCAGGTGTACATACATACGTAATGTAAATTAATTAATTAAATTAATTAATTTACGTAATGTAAATTCATTCTGAGCATTTTTGTGAAGCATACAACATATAAATGTGTTCTTTAGTGCAAAAAGTTACGTCTAATGTGTCTGGAAATCGTATTGATTTTATTGCAGCAGCAGTTCACTGACACTCATCAGGACTTCTGTGGTAAGTGGAAATCAGTCAATAGTGTTGGTGTAATAGTGCATACTGTAGGTTCTTTTTTTAGGTTTTGTGATTTATTTTGCTACAGTTTTTTCATCTATAGACCAAAGTCAACAAAACTGGGGTTGATTCCATTTGTTTCTATAAGCCATATGGCCGCCATCTTTAAATTCAAAATGGCCACCATTGAAATTTATATTTCGAGGTCAAAATCATGTGTTTTTTGCAGCGGCGAACGTAGCATTATGGACAAGAAATATTTAGAGAATGAGTTCAATACCTTTTGAGATACCAGGCAATTTGGTTTTAAAAGTGGCCGCCATTTCAAAATTGAAAATCCAGTATTTAGTTTACATTTTTGAATGTCGTGGTAAAATCTTGCATTTTCCTTCTAGCCATACTCGTATTTCTTTGAACATAGTCTGCGGAGATTATTGCTAACTGTTATTGTGCTACGATTAATTACTATATTCAAAATAGACACCGAAACTAAGTGTGTTATGTACATCGCCACATCAAAGATTTGTTACACATTATAGTATTCCTGTGGCTGTAATTATGTTATTTCAAATGATATTGTAATTGGAACGTGTGTGTCTGACTGAAAACCTACCTATATGCAACATATAACAAAACTGAAGTTGGTTCCATTTGTTTAAGAGCCGCATGGTTGCCAATTTGAATTTAGAAATGGCGGCCACGGAAACTAATTTATATTTAACGTCAATTGTATAGGTGGTTATTATTTTTAAAATGGCCGCCATTTAAACTTACATTTAAAATGTAATATGTATTATACATTGTATTATTATTGCAGTGGTGATATTTTGTATGTTTCTTCTGCTTATACTCATAATACAATGATCATAAGCTGTTGAGATTAGTGCTAACTAGTACTGTCACAGTGGTACCAGACACCATTATCTACAGAATGGCCGCTGGAAATACGTGTGTCACATACATTGCCACTTCAATGATTTACAGTATAAATTATAAAGTCAATTCCCTTGAAAGCATGATAATCGTCTGTACATGTAGTTATAGTGGCAGACAGAACGATTATTGACAGCACTCATATTGCATTAAGTGTACTATGTTCGTTCGTGTTGCATACTAATATTGGCTCAAGTGAACGCACGTTCGAAGTACAATACTCATATATTGTATCTGTTCGTAGACTTATTTGTTCATTCAATTACATTTCCAGAGTGATACAATGTGTTTTTGTGCTCATACAAAACAATTAGTGGATAACCATGCTTTGTTTGTCGATTTGGATCGGTTTGAGATTTTTTGATATTTGAGTCAGTTTTACGGCAACGCGAAATCGAAAAACAAAGCATGATTATCCCCATTCTAATGCACATAGTGTGCTCCCTGCGTTCTGCAACGTCGTAGCATATCACGAACAGTGAATTTTTCAATTTCGTCAGCAGGTTGTTGTCGTCATCGATAACCGCCTCACACCCAATGAATTTGAAGAAATGTAACTCCGCCGAAGAATATTTCCATTTCTAATTGAGATTAACGCGACTTTTCTTAAGACATAGAGGATATTTGTTTTCTTCAGTATAAGATCGATTTTATTTCATCTCGTGGACGAAAAATGTCGGATTTTCACTCGTGGCTTCGTCACTCGTGAAAATCCGACATTTTTCGTCCACTCGATGAAATAAAATCGATCTTACACTGAAGAAAACAAATATTCTATTTCGTTTATGACTATATAACGCCCCTTTTACCGATGTTTGCATTATTTAATTATTTTATGTTCCCGCTAGATACCTCCAGTTTCAGTCGTAACCCGTGGGGTGCCTCAAATTCCAAATTCCATTTCCGTTGAATGTTGGATGAAAAAAAAATCCTGGAGAGATGAGAGACTGGTTGGTGCCTTGATTACTAATAATATTCATTCGTGCGACATGTGTAAAGTAGGTGGGTGGGGTATGTTTTCTCAGATGTTGTATTTTAGATTCTGTTTTCTGTTGGTTACAAAGTATGTCGGAGATGTTTCTTGTTTGCATAAGTGTTCAAATGGCTGCAGTTGTTTAAATAAACTGTTAGCATTTTGTTTGTATTATTTGATTTTGTGGCACGCCATCATCGGTCAATTTTTGGATCAGTTTTTATTCTGTCACTGAAAGGAACAACAATAAAATTAATTAATTGTTAATTCTCAAGTTGGTTTTCATTATTTTTGCTCTTTGTGTAGCACTCTGTTTCCATTTGTCAAACTGAAATTACTGGTATGTGGACAACTCTCGATGTTTTATCTTTCTTTTTGAGACATCCTGTCAAAATGTAGTTGCGAACGGTCTATTCTGCAGAGAAGGCCTATGAGTGAAATCATAACTGTGGCTACGGACGGTATGGGAGTAGATTGCAAGTTACGGTTCGCAACTAGTGAAATTGAAGATTGAAGATGTTTTTATCTCTACTTTTTGCTCTCTGAAAATAATGAAAGTCACGATATATTTGGAGGTTATTTTCACCACTAGCATTCAAAGAGTTAAATTTGACATGCTTTTCTCTGACTACTGTAGCATAGAGATTTAGGATAAATGACAGAATTCTGAAAAATATTTCAATGTCGCTCTGGTGGATTACACAGAAACTGTCAACGTTGTCGTACAGGTTGCAAATGTCCGTTCTTGGCGCGACTGTTCTTTTGAATTTAAGGTAGAGCAGTTGTGTCGCAAGCATAGATACAAGCACCTGATTCATCACGGAGAATTTCAAGATCAAGAATGAAGATTAACAATTCTAATGGAATTCCATGGATTACACAGAAAATGTCAACGTTGTCGTATAGGTTGCAAATGTCCGTTCTTGGGGCGACTGTTCTTTTGAATATAAAGTAGAACAGTTGTGTCGCAAGCATAGATACAAGCACATGATTCAGCACGGAGAATTTCAAGATCAAGAATGCAGATTAACAATTATAATGGAATCCCATGGATTACACAGAAAATGTCAACATTGTCGTACAGTTTGCAAATGTCTGTTCTTGGGGCGACTGTTCTTTTGAACATAAAGTAGAACAGTTATGTTACAAACATAGATACAAGCACCTGATTCATCACAGAGAATTTCAAGATCAAGAATGAAGATTGCTGGATATTTTAAGATATTCAATTCATCATGTTTTATTTGTTATTTTGATTACAGTTACTCTTTTTTTACTAAACATGCTAAATGTTGGGCAATGGTGTTATTTGAGGGTCCTCATGTTTAATTCGTATCTAGTTCCGCGATTTCCTCCTTCCTCCTTCGGTAGCAGATAACAAAGGGAGCTAATCGCAGGTGTGCAAGGGACATAATCATGCAACTACTAATATTCCCCATTTGGGCGGAGCCTAATTTGGCTTAAACATAGTGTATTGCATATAAGTACAATGGGCGGAGCCTAAGAAAGTAGTTCGGCAAAACTGTGAGTTTTCGAAATCGATATTTCACGGGCGTATCTGGTATTTCACGGGTGTAAGATGGATTTCGATTTCACGGGTAAAACACGGTAATTCATGGATAGTCATCAAAGAAATTAATACATTTATTCAACTCTAAAGTTTATTTTAACTATTGCATTGCGTTTCTATGTGTAGTTGCAACAGTTAATTGTTTGTATTCTTTGAAAAAATGTTAACATTTCTACATTGAGTTCACGTGATTTTTAGAAAGTCAATTTCAATAAGTGTCAACAACCTTGGACAGGATTTCCCAGGATTTACGCCTAATTCATGTGATTACCCATCTGCAATACAGTTGATTATGTATAGTTATGTATGTCCACATTGGAATTCGTAAAGTTATAGGCCGGTACTGGCATATTGAGTTTGCATTTGAGAATTTTTTTTAGTAAATTCTTCTATATCTTGGGCGTGTGGGGTAATATTTTTGTGAATTTGTTGAAAGGCCACACTATCCCTGAAGTCCTGTTTGTCATTCGTTGGTGGATTCTCTTTTCCGCTTTGGGTTGTACATGTTAATATGGCAGAACGGATAACCGGAAATGTACCGAAAATGATTTGGGAAATAGATATTTGGATTCCCCGCCGCTGGACATTGCTTACAAAAGCGCGTAGTGCTACATAAATATGTCAAGCTGTAAAACACAGACTGATAAAACGGAGATTTTATATGATATGATTTTTCATATTTTATAGGCTGTAATTACAATTGACCAATCAGATGCGTGCTTTATATTTTCAGTGCATTATAATGCATGTTCGTATGTCATTTGGTAACGTCAAACTAGTAACCTTGTTCTATTCGAGTGTGGGGTTTTCTATCATGCATTGGGATTTACTATTAGACAATGGTCATATCGCGTAATTAGGGTATATACCTGATTACCGTAATTCAACAACTGTGATATTGTGATTTTATTGAGAGTACAGTGTGATAAATAAATAGTGTGATATGTGTCGTGTAGTTAACCAGCCCTGCTCAGTGCATTTGCAATATGAGGCATATGCATATGTATAAATGCATGGTTATGCCGTCGAATATATTTATTTATTCGGTTGAACCTTGTATAGCTTTACTGTGGCGGCTTTAGCGAAAACGAATGTATTTCATATTCGACGGCACTAACTCTATATTTCGTACCGAATACTGAATGTAATGGAATGGTGCTTAACGGCCCACCAAAACAAAATAGTATCATTTACGGCCAAGAAATTTAGATGAAGAAGAAAATGATAGTAAACAAGTATGTCAAATGTGGTTGTGAAGTTGGTTTCATCGAGAAAGCAAAGCCAACCTTCAATGTTCTCCACCTGGAATAACACCGCAAGTGAAGTAACATTGAAGTGTTTGCGTTGAATATCGGCAAAGTCGATACAGTCCAGTAGGATGTGTTGCACGGTAAATGCGCTGTGGTATGCAATACACCATAGACGCGGCTCACCTTGGATCATATACAAATGCGTTAGTCGTGTATGTCCAATGCGCATCGACTAAGGACAACTTCATCCCGGCGTACGTGTCTGTAACCAGCTCAGTTATACCCCACCGACGTCATCCACGACGACCGGTAATGATATTTAATACTATGTATATTTTCTGATGATAAATAAAAAAACATTTTCTGTTATCTGTTATCGCAGTTATTTGTTACGCATCAACATAAGCAATGATAGCTCAGTTGTCCACATAAGACGATAGACAATTAATTCGATCAAGATTTACACGTATTGCTGGAATCGGAAACAATTACATGTATGTAAAATACTGTATCTTACATGTTCCCAAATATAGATGTATCCCCGTCTGTATTTTGACAAAATAAGGTATCCTGGTCTGTGTGTTGACAAAATAAGCTGACAAAATAATTGCGTTCTACGTACGTACATGCATAGATCTCGAAAGCATGCGAGCTGGAATTGCGTTTTACGTACGTACATGTTGCACAAAACTAAATTTCAACACATCGTGAAAATGCTCTGGCAAAATTGCGTCATCGCAGTCGCGAAAACGCGAGATCGCGAGGTGAAAACGCGATATTGAATACAATAGAATATCACGTTTTCGCCTCGCGATTTCGCAGTCTGGCGATTTGGTCTCGCGTTTTCGCCATCTTGTGTATAGGTTGACGATGCGATGCAGTAACCATATATCATATTGTATCATATATGTCGTTTTTTTCAATAAACATGTATTGGCATGGCTGTACATGAGAATCGTCTTCTAAGACGATTATCATCTTTTGTCAAATTATGTTTTAGAAATACTGAAGTTTGTCCACATTTGCTCTATTTCTTAATAAAAACATGTTTTGGCAGCACACGATAATCGTCTCCTAAAACAACGGGTACGTGTCCTGTTCATGAAATGTGACAACCTTGCGATTTCTCGCATAGGTTGAGATCGCGATAACGCGACATGCTTTCGACACCTGTATGAGCAAAACAAACCCGTTTTTTTCTGTCTGTAACGCCGAGATAGTCGCCCTAAGTTACAGACAGTACAATAGGGTTGGAGCCAAACTTATTTTCAAAAGTGGAAGGCGAGATCGCGAAAACGCGAGACGATTCTCGTAATCAACGAATAATAACGGGACCGATACGATTTCTAATTACCTCTAATTTTCTAGATTTTCTAATTACCTCTAATAATAATCGCACTTTCAATTTACCAATATATTGTATATTGGCAATATATTTAAAACAATTTTGATAATAAATAATTATGGGGGTTAATACATATGTGAGGTGTGGCAAGGGAAAATGAATAATAGGGGTTGGGGCAAACGAAAATAATTAAATTGTGTGGGTGGTGGGGTGAAGCGATAATTCAAAAGCATGGGTGGTGGGGTATGAAAATTATTTGTTTGCATGGGTGGTGGGTAAAAAAAAAAAAACAAAAAAACTGCCTTCCAACCCCCCCCCCCCCCCCCCACCCCCCCCCCCCCCCCCATACGAATAATTCTGGAAAAGCCCTTACTCAGTACAGTAATCTGTACCCATTTGGCAACTTGCTATTTTATTTTTTTTTACACCATTCACGGAGGAACTCGGCGGAACTCGGCGGATGAAGGGGGTGCATACGCACCCACGTCACAACCCCCCCCCCCCCAACAACCCACCCCCCCCCCCCCCCGACCCTATAGCGTTCGGGCCTGCGGTCGGTCATAAGAAAATACCATAGATTCCTCAACGCAGTACATGTACGTTGCGTGTAGATTTAGGGGATAACCATGCTTTGTTTTTCGATTTGGAGCGGTATGTGGGAGGTTTTATGGTCTGTGAATCAGTTTTACAGCGACGCGTTAGCGGAGCCGTAAAACTGATTCACAGACCATAAAACCTCACACATACCGCTCCAAATCTAAAAACAAAGCATGGTTATCCCCATTCTAATGCACCTAGTGTGCTCCCCGCTTTCTATAAACGTCGTAGCATATCACGAACAATCATCCTTTTCATTACGTCAGCAGGTTGTTGTCGTCATATCGATAACCGCCTCACACCAAATGAATTTGAAGAAATTTAACTCCGCCGAAGAATATTCCCATTTCAAATAGAGATTAACGGGACTTTTTCTAAGACATCTATACATTTATTCAACTGTAATGTTTATATTAACTATTGTATTGCTTTTGTATGTGTAGTTGCAACAGTTATTTGCTTTTATTCATTTAAATAAATGCCAACAATTCTGCATTGGGTTCGTGTGATTTTACAAAGGAAATGTCAGCAACAACTTGTGTCAACAGGCCTAGCATTTCCCTGGATTTACGCCTAATTCAGGTGAATACCCATCTGCAATACGGTTTATTATGTATAGTCATGTATGTGCACATTGGAATTCGTAAAGTTATAGGCTGGTACTGGCATATTGAGTTTGCATTTGAGCACTTTATTAAATTCTTCTGCATTTTGGGCGGGTGGGGTAATATTTTTAGGAATTTGTTGAAGGGCCACCACACTGAAGCCACGTTTGTCAGCCGTTGGTAGATTCTATTTTCTGCTTTGGGTTGTACATGTCAATATGGCCGAATGGATAACCGAAAATGTACCGAAATTAATTTGGAAATATTTGCATTCCCCGCCGCGCTGGCCATTGTTTACAAAAGCGCGTAGGGTTACATAAATATGTCGAGTTGTAAAACACAGGCTGGTAAAACGGAGATTTTATATGCTGTGATTTTTCATATTTTATAGGCTCTGATTTCAATTGACCAATCAGATGCGTGCTTTCTAGTTTCGGTGAATTAGAATGTTAGATTATACACGGTGATTTCTAATTTTATCCTACTTACATGACGTAGACATGACGTTGCTACAATATAGTTAAAGGCATCATGCCTGTGTGAGTTTCGGTTGAATCGATCGGATGCAGCAGGAAAATGCGCGCCTGTCATATTGTCATATTACAGAAACCGGAACCAGAAAACTGGAATTTGACTGGTTTACTTGTCTGTTTACAGGTTAATGACAGCATGTCATTAGTTAATATGCCATTAAAACGTCATTAGTTAATGAGGACTTAATGACGTTTCGTACAACCAGTTTTTAATGACTCATTAACTAATGGAAAGTTAATGTGTCATTATGCTAATGATACATTAACTAATGGAACGTTCGTACAACCGGGTCCAGGACAATTAGAAGTCGGTAGCTCCAGGGCGGTCTTGGCAGCACTAACTGTCCTGTCAATGCCCTTGATTCCAGTATGACTGGGGAGCCAACAAAAAATAATGAACATATACGAATGCGTTAGTAGTGTATGTCCAATGCGCAATCGACGTGCGGCGTACGTGTCTGTAGCCATTCGCCCATAGTCGGTTTCACAGTATGAAGTTTATTATCTATGAGTAGTTCCCACCGGGTCTGCATTGTATCGGAGATGAATGAGTTGATGGATGATTTAAAATCATAACAGCAAACAGGAAAATTAGAAGTCTGTAGCTCCAGGGCGGCCTTAGCAGCACTATTTGCCCTGTCATTGCCCTTGGTACCAGTATGACTGGGGAGCCAACACAAAATAATGTCCTTGCCAGACGAAATTAAAATATGGTGTAGCTCAATAATTTGGTGGATAAGTGGATGTTCAAGCCCCATGTTGTATCAAGCTTGTAGTGAAGATAATGAATCAGAAAATAAAATGAATGTCTATCTCCGAGATATTTTCACAAAATCAAGGACTAGAAAATTGCCCTCCATTCCACAGAAAATATCGAAGATTTATCTGGGAGTCTGGATTGAAGATCTCCATCGGGGACAGCTGCAGCTGCAGCTACCCGGTCCCCATCCTTTGAACCATCAGTGAAAAGCGGAGTGTATGTATTCTATCTGCCTTTGACTTCAAGAAAAAGTGATTTAATTATGGAATGGTCAGTACGTAGCTTTCGTGTGCTGGCTAAGATCGAAGATCACCTTGGGCTGCTCCAAGTGCCACGGTGGAGTAGCTGGGACAGCGTATTTGGCAATTTGATCCAGATCCAAGCCAGCATCATGTATTAAAGGATCCATTCTCTTGCCGAATGGTGGCTTGAAGCTTGGTTTATTATCGAATACAGCATCTGTAGTTCGATGAAAGATAATATCATAAGCTGGATTAGACGGACTGGAAAGTGCACAAACAATGTGTCATGTTTTATTCCCGTTCAGCTTGCTCGTTTACAGCTATCTTAATATTCTGTATTTTAGTATTTACTCTGTCATACATGGAGAAATATGTGCTACAAATCATTCATTCAACATGGTAGAAAATGTATATTTTCAAAATCCAGTGTGAAAATTAATACTTACTACCTACACTATTGACAGTAATAATTATATTTAATTATTTTACTAAATGGTGTTTAAAGGCCTGTCAACAGCTGGGAATAATAATTATATGTATTAGCGACGTCTATATTGGAATACACAACATAGTAATCATGGTAAGTGTCATGGTTGCGTACATATGAAATGGACATATAGAGAGACAAACAGACATGCATTCTGTATCTAAAATGCGTGTGTATAACTAGTATACAGGTTGTAGTAGCTACACGTTCACATGAACCTTTCATCAGTATTTGGCAGCGTATAAAGTAAGAAAACATATTACACTTAAAATGGTAATTGCAAATTCAGCGGGTGGGGAATAGTTTCAACTACTTTGTTTTAACATTGTATCATATGCTGCATACATTATGTAATTAGAATATGGGCATCAAACATACAATTATGGCAAACACTATAGAGTACAATTATCATTGATACAATTAATAGACACAGATACAGATTTGCATAATGAGACACATACCGTAGTTGATACCTTCACGAAATGCATATAAAGGAGACGGACAGACGGACGAACACTCGGACACACTGTATCTGAAGCTTGGCTTGTAATTATATTTTTCCCATTAGAAAAGTCGTATTCCCACAGTTTCAAACAGTGTAATATCGAGTGATATTCTACTAATAAATCCCAGTAATTCACTGTTAGTCATAAAATAAAGTATACTAGCTAATAGTATATAATACAGTTATTGAATAACTCCTTATTATTTTGGAAGTAGTGGTAATAGCTGGAATGGTTTATGTTACCTTGAACGGCATGGTAGATGACCTCAGAACAAGGTATTCGCCCTGTTCATCAATATTGACAGTTCGTTGGAAACCGTATCTGAAATGCAGAATGACATGGTGCATGTACAATCCTTTACTTGTATTATAGTAAAATATATTCAACGTAATTGTAACGGTTGACATGTACGGCACGACTATAGACTAATCATTAATCTAGAGTGGAAAAGTTTCAAGTACATTGTAGTTTGAGGAATCAGAATAGAATGGATGCGGAACTTTTGGCACAATTATTATTTTGACGCGTATGCTTCTGACAACATATGAAAACGTTCCGGACAACTATTCATAGCCACTGGGTTAGTTAAAGATGCTGTCCATTTTAGCAAGGGACTGCTTGTTTTAATTTCAGATGAAGATGTGAGCAGGTTTGGTAAAACTATGATCGAACATAAGGCTTCTATCGAATTTAAAAGGACAACTAAATCCTTGAGATAGTGACCGAACTTTTGATATACGGCCCAATTTCCTAAGGATGTCAGAAACCATTTTTATACATACTCGAGCTATCTTTTGTGAGGAAATCATGTATTATGTGTATTGGTATCTACTAAGTATGCTGGTTGGAAGTATATAGTGGTGATTTTCTCACACAGTGCCTAAACAGGTGCACATACTTCCATAGGAACGGTGGACGGCTGAAAGACGGATTTCTGACAAATGGGACTTATTACGATCAATATGAATACAGACCAGTCTGCATATCTGCACAATGTAAATGTAAATTGTCGTGTTTGGGTAGCACTTGAGAATCATATCCATATTAGATCAGTTCATGTCTATGTGACCTTATTTTGGCATTCAGGAAAATGCACTAGTCCGCCGGAATAGCCAGCTTTTGTCGGGAGTTCTGTGTAATTTTAGCTGTGTTGAAAGCGATATGGGGTAACTTGAATCAGTTTCTGCTGGAATTCCGGTGACGTATTGTCCCGAATGACCTGTCGGATGAAATGTGTCGCTAGGAGATCGTGCGCGTGCATAATTTAATCCACGGAATCTGTGCAAGAAGTGGGGGGGGGGGGCTAAGTCCAAGAAACGCGCTTCTTTGCAATAAAGGGTTACATGGCATAGGAAACGTTGACATAACACAGATTTAGCACAACAAAGGAAATTTATTACAATCAAATGAAAAAGCGATCTAGCTGTTTTAAATATTTTTATGGTGTAAGACCCGTATTTTTAAAAAGTTCAACCAGCAAAATATGTGCTGCGACCGACATATGCTCATTTGCATAAAAGCTGTAAAACCTTAATTTTGGATGTTGGTTGTATAATTCTTCGTCAGCACTCGAATAAAAAAAAAAAACAATGAAATTAAAACATAACGGTTATTCTTTGATCTGGTTAGTTCAACCAAATTAGATTTGGTATTTCCAAGACGAGTATGTTGATAGGCAACGGATCAATGGTTAATGTAGTTTCGGAGGAACTATGCCTATCACTACAAACAGTATCCGTTCAGAGCGATTTTATTACCTTAGGATTGACAATAGAAGGACCGAATGGAACTGGAACGTTCATACCTGTTAAACTGGATTTTGACAAAAACACGTGACCTGCTGGATTAGAGCACCACATTTTGCACAGTTTTGATTTATGTTATTGCGGAACAATCTGGAGGGCGTGCCATATTTTAGCAAGAAGGTCAAGAAAAAATGGTTGTTTTCCAAGATGGCCGCCAACACTGATGAATAATAAATAGCTGTAGTGGCACTATGTTTTCATGTAGTAGTGTTTTGCCCTCAAATGATTGCATGTATCTACTAATTTACGATATCAATACTCTGTCTATGCAATAATGAATGCATGCAGCTGTAAAATTGAAAATGAGCATATCTAAGTCAATTGTATATGTTGATGTTACTGATAAGGTAGGTTGATTGCATCAATAATGCTCTATAGTATAACAACAAGTTATATACAAGATATTGTACATTTAGTTTATGCATACAAAATGTGATATCCAGCATGTCCGTCAATTGCCATATTATGCACACGTATTATATATACACTTCTGGTAAAATTACGAATATGGTTTTTAAGTATAATTGTTTTCTATATCTAATATTTATTAAATACCATGTTTAATTCTATTAACATAATGTTTACTATTCAATATGCAACGGCATGTATCCCATCGCTGTGGTGGTTGGATCATAAACATGCACATTAAATGTTAAGCCAATCGTCCAATCGTTAAGAAAACGTTATAGGAGAATGGAGAAACGCATCTACAACTTAATGTGAAATTGCAAAGTTATTTGACCTTGAGGAGGGAGCATGAACTATTAGAAACATTCGTGTGATTCGTTCCAATCGCTCATACAGTAAATAATGTATAGTGGAATGGAGAAACGAGGACACATTTAGTGAATGTGAAATTTCTTAATTAGTTTTCATTGATCTTGGGGGCGGGGGTGGGGAATGAAAAGGTGAATGATGAGAAGTATGCACATATTTTGCTCAAGGCAAACGTTCATACAGTACAGACGTTATAGTGGAATGGATACACGCAAAATGTCAATGTTATTTGACCTGGGGAGCATGGGTGGGACGGGGAATGAAACTATGAATAATTACAAACATGCACATGCAATTTCACGCCAATCGCTTGTACCCTTGTAAAGATTGTATAGTGGAATGGAGAAACATGTACATGAAGTTTCAAGTCAGTAAAGAAGTCATAGCGGGATGTGGAGAAACGCCCACTCATCTACTGAATGTAAAATGCCAAGCAATTTGACCTTGAACTTGGGTGTGCGGGAGCGTGGGTGGGGCGGTGAATGATAATAAAATAAAGACATTATAGGGGAATAGAGAAATGCGATGCATATACTGAAAGTGAAATTTCATTATTTAATTATCAAGTTATTTGACATTTACCATGGGCATGTGGTATCATGGATGGGATGGGAATGAATATATGGATGATAATACACATTTACATGACGTTTGTAGACAATATGTCATACACTACAGAAGTTATAGGATAATGGACAAACGCCACGCATCTACTGAATGTGACAATCTAGTGAATATGAAATTTCAAAGTTATTTGAAATTGAACTTGAGCGTCGGGCAGCATAGATGGGGTGGGGAATGAATATATGGATGCACAAAACCTGTACATGAAGTTTGAAGCCAATCTGTCACACAATAAAACAGTTATAGGAGAATGGAGAAAAGAGCACGCATCTACTGAATGTGAAAATAGAGTGACTTGTTTGACCTTGCCCTTGAGCACGGGAGGCTTTGGTGGGGTGAGGAATTAAACAATGGATGATAATAAACAGGTACATGAAATTGGAAAACATTTTGTCGCAGCATGATAGAGAATAATGGGAGAGAGGCATGTGTGAAATATCAAGCAATGAGGTTAAAGAAAACATAAATTATAACAAGTGTCCCCCAAAGTTAGGATTGTGAGCACTAAACTAAGAATGTAACCTCGACCTTGTGGTTAGCGGAGTATGATGGTCATAAATTCGTCACAGCATCATAGAGAATCATTACAAAAAATCATGTTTGAAATATAAAGATGTTTGGTAAAAGGAAACATAACTTATAGCAAATTGTCCTCATCGTTAAGTTTATAACGCACTAAGATTGTGACCTTGGAATTAGCGGGTGTATCTGGGTCGTGGATTTGTCACAACATGGTATAGGATATCGAGAGAAAGGCATGTATGAACTGTCAATTAATGGCCAGGGTTGAAATAAGTCTATAAATGCACTAAGATTGTGACATTGACCTTGGGGTTAGCGGGGTTTATCGGTCGTAGAATTTTCATAATAGAAAATCATTAGACTTTGTCACAGAGAATATTGAGAGAAATACATGTGTGAATTATCAAGCAATGGGGTATAAGTAAACGCTAACTTTATAAACGCACTAAGACTCTGAACCTGACCTTTGCTTGACGTTAGTAGTGGTATGACGGTCGTGGATATGTCACAGCATGATGGACACTCATTAAAGGAAGGCATGCGTGAAATATCTGTTGAAAGGAAACATACAGTATAACAAATATCCTCAGCGTTAAGTTTTCTGACGCTGACTACGACGCCGGGGTATGTTATAAGCACTCCGTCCTTCAGAAGGCACGCTAAAAATGGTTTCATTCCAATTTGGATTAGTTTGTTCATATCTAATGTAATTTTGTACGTACTCGTCAAAATGTCACGTGTACACATTTGGCATTGTGTGAGAAAAGTAGTTCAGAACCACACACGGTCGATATCAGGAATCCACCAATAGTGGGAAAACTGAAACATTGTGGATGATGGATAATAAACAGAAGAAAATGCAAACTAGAAATGGAAAATTGGAAATGTGTCGAATATGAGTCCGATAGTGCTTGTATGTGTTATCACATCTGCTGCTTGGAAACATTCTGCTGCTTAGACAGTTTGTATGGCGTTTGACTAGATTAATTTTCCATGTTATACTATAGTAAATATACTGATTTTATTATTAGTTTGTGAGGCATTTGAAAGTTAGAGTCGTATTGTATCAACCCCATATATACATCATAATATCTAATCATGTTGCCTGCCCCAATCACCAGTCGCATAGTTTCCGTGCAGGGAAAAGTTGACTAGCTACATTGTAAGACTTCAAACACAACCCTGCGCTGCTCCGCTTTGAAGGGCACTCACACATACCTCAATAACACAGGACTTACCACACCGATATTCATACTGCGCTATCAAATTCCAATTATACTCCCAGTGGACAATCACACATGCACCTGTCTATATAAGGTCATACTGTATTCTGTGACTGCACAAGAAAGAATCATCGGTCCATACAATTGTATATACAAATGTATGTATGCCAGGAACACATATACACTGTATATACACAGTGTGCAAGAATAGCGTTGCATTTAGAAGCATAACTATATATCATCATTGTGGTTTCATTTTATGATATACTGATTGGTGTCTATAGCTCACAGGTAAATGTACTAATTTCTACGTCATTCCCATGTTACATTATGCCATATATATATACTACTCTTACAACCGCAGCGACAGAGAGATAGCTAGTCAATTACATCCTACTCCTAGGAGAGTTACCTTCCTTCAGCCACCGCCAGGTGGCAGCCTTAGCTACATGTACCTAGTCAGACACGCGTAGACCGTCCGGCAGCCGTCTTGATTTGCTGCGTGTTAAAGCTGGACGCATTGTTCGAAGCTCCGATGAAAATGTTTTCGTCTCCGCCGTATTGGGTGATGCACTAAGCGCCATTTAGTCAGGGCTTGCATGTGCCCTAATTATCTTCCTTTTTGCCGACTATGTGGACGAACTGTTAGTGTATTTGTACATCATGTCTACGACGTCGGTGCAGATGACTGGCGCGTAGCGTCAGCGTAATGGGTGGTACGACACTCACGAAGTGCCGTTCGCGAGCTGAGGTTCGAAGATACCTGGGCTTCAGCACTTCGGGTCAGTTCCTATGCGTTTAATAGTACTGCGACAAAACGGACTCGATCTACGTCGTCCGCGAGCGATTCGAAGAAGAAACAGCAGATTGTATATGTCGATTCTCATGTGAAAGTCCCCCCTAAGGTCGATGACTAATAAGGAGCAAGGACGGCTGCAGCTCGATCTCTCATTATCCCGAGTCAACTTAGTGCCCTCCACCTGAAGATGAGGTGGCGGTAGGGTCGGTAGATTCACCTAGTGCACAAGATTCGGAAGCTATGCTCATTGGACTTCTACTAGGGTCTAATGTACCGTGCCCTTTGATTCAGTGGGAGGTATTCACAGTTGTTGGGATACACCCTGAGCTGACCAAGACGGCCACTACTAGTGGACCACCAACGCCTAATATTTTTGTGCATGCGGAATTCCACACACGAAAATGTACCACGCCTCACTTCGTGACGCTGCTGTGGGGTGTGCACCGGGCACCGATATATGTAGGTAACACTGGAACCTCCTCTGGAGACGCTAGTTATAAACCGAACCGTTGGCAAACCGAGTCGGCAAGTTTCCGCATAAGTTGCCGTACACACGCTACTGGGCTAATTGGTAGCGGTAGTTCATTCCCGTGCTTACTTGTGTCACTGCAGTCTACCAAACTACTTACACCGGACATACGCACCACATAGCACCACGTGACGTTGTTGTATACCGGACATCGGATACCGTCCTCTTGGCACAGGACATCCGACATTTGGCTGATCTCAGATACCACGTGCCTCCACGTGACGCTGTTAGCCACTGGTCGCCAGTCACCGGACATGTCGGGGACAGCAGATACCACCATCGGTCACGTGATTCCGCTGAGTTCCGGCCACCAGATACCGAACATTCGTTTGGTGCTGGCCTTTACCACGTTTGCCCAGTTCAGACTCATAGAGTGAGCCGGGGACGCGACTGCTTTGATCATGACCAGTATGTTTTGGTTTCACAACCCAGTAGCCAATCTAGGGAACAGCTTGATGCTCCGCCACGGGGAGATCATAGTTTCAGTAAGAGGCAGCATCATGTTTCCTTACGTATTCTTACACATTCAGGACGCCCCTTCAACGGGAGACATTCGCCCTCATGGCGCTGCTTCCGTTTCCCATGTCACCCCCCCCCCCCCCATCCAGCCCCTTGTAGGGCTCAATTCCAGAATGCGACATGCACTATTCACTACTACTGCATCCAGCATGTCCTCTGAGTCAGTAGTCTTTACATCTGGGGATGCTGGGGGACAAGGCGGCTTCCTCCCATTGGGGAGAGGTTACACAGAGTAATCCGCCGCGGGAGGCTTTGAAGATGTAGATTCTCAAGTCCAGGCTGACACCATTGGCTTGAAGCGGGCGATTAATGAGGTGTACATGGTACTGCCGAATGAAATTCCGGGTTCTCACACACTCCATGTGCGTTAAGAGCGTGTTTGGCCTTCTACAGTCTTTGATTGATGGTAGTCGGGCACATCCAGCAAACCCCAGCACATGATTTACATAGACTGACACAGAGACGTCAGTCATATAAGAGGCTCCTCAGTTGGACCCCGATGTGGTTGCCTCCTCCTAGTAAACGTAGGCGTGCGGCGCTAGGAAGATCTTCCTCGTCTCTCTGTGGCCAAGGCATAGGCTAGAGCCACCGCCACGCTGTGGCAGGGAGTGTATGGAGACGCTTCGGGCTGTCCCGCTTGCAGAGTTATTGACGTCCTTAGGCAGGATCGCCCAAAACATGAGCGGCCGCTCAAATAAAGGAATAAACCTACGCTCATATTGTCCTTCAGGTGGTAGAATAACTATTGATAACAAGAAAGTGTGGCATGTCGGCGCTCGAGTGTCCCCGGTGGCAGATTGGAGAAACTGTAGCATATATTACATAATTGGCGAACTTATTAATGTGTGGAACAGTTCAAAGTTGTCAAGGCCAAATGGTCATGGTCATATTTGATGTATTGAAATATTAAAGCAATCCATGAAGTAAGTATAAGTTATTACACAATTTAGAAACCCCGGCGAACTTCTTAATGGGGAAAAAATCTCAAGTTGTGAAGGTCAAAAGGTGATGGTCATATTAAGGGCATCATGGATGTATGACATGTGTCCACAAATATACTGTGTTATAATAGTTAAGTAATCCTTAAAGGGATATGTAAGTTATGACATAATTGAGAAACTACGGCGAACTTCCTAAAATGTCGGACACAATTACGGACGGACGGATCCACAGAGGAGTTGGTTACAGCCGTCCATTTCATGTTCAGAACAAAGTATGGCAAGTACAGACCGGTGATAATCTCTGCTGAGCAACGGGATTCAGCTGGAACACTTCACAAACTTGGACAGTTTCCATCGATCTCCGTGATGCATACCTGTACGTTCCTGTACGGCCATCATGCAGGAAATACCTGCATTTCGCCATAGCTATCAGAGTGTTTCCGTTGTCAACGGCGCCAATGGTGTTCACGCGGCTGATGAAAGTCGTAGCGGCTGTTATCAGTTGGCAGGGGCCAAGCCTAGCATTTGGACGACTGGCTGGTTCATCACCCAACACGGGAAGATCGCGTACACCGTCTGTCACAGGTTTGGGCTATAGTAACACGTCTGGGTGTACTACCCAACCTGGAGAAATCAGAACTGGTGCCGGGCAAGAGATTCGATTTCATAGGGATGTACTTCCTGTCCGATCTTGGCATCGTGAGGGTACCATCGGACAGGAAAATGCAACATCGTTGCATTCCTATCAGATTTTACAAGGAAATCTCACACCACCGCGATAACATTTAATTCGCTTCCTGGGGTTCCTCAATGCGGCAGCAGATTTTGTCGAAATGAGCAGGATACTCCTTCGCCCATTGTAGTTAATTCTGATCTCCCAGTGGAGATCGCATCACAACCGCAACTGCGTGCAAATTAAACGAGTCATAACGGAAAGGCTATCCCGAGGGACAGCAATTACCACAGAGTGGGAAATCAATCCACTGATAACACAGAGCAAGTTCGACCTGTGTGGGACTCCATACCTTGATATTTTCTCCACAATGTACAACAAAGTCCCACGCTTTGTGTCTCCTGTGCCAGATCACAGAGCACTAGCAGTGGGCGCGTTCTTAATGGTGTAGGAGAATGGCTCATGTACGCCTTCCCACCACAGAGGCTGTTACAACATGTTCTTCGGAAGTTGAAGGCGTCGAATGCTCTGGTGATTATGCTAGCCCCCAATTTGCCACGAATGTGGTGGTTCAACGACCTTCTCGATCTGCACGTAGACTATCCCAGATCCATTCCGTCGATACCATGGTTGTTAACTCAGAACATCCTGTCGCACAGCAATCCAGACATATTCCACCTTCACTGTTGGATGTTGTCAAGCAATCCATTAGAAAGGGAAAATTGTCTACAGAAGTTACCCAGTACGTTTCGACCGTAAAATGTAATTCCGCCAATGCAAGATGAAAAATTGTCACGGATTGGTGTTATGATATCTGCATGAATCCCGGAATTGTTGTCCAATGACCATTACATGTTATAAAGCAATGTTGTCCAATATTTTATGGTTTAGACAGGGCTGCGACATATGTACTAACCATGACTTGTCTGAGGTAATGCGCCGTTTTCACTTGCGAAAACCGATAACAAATTCACTAACACCAAAATGGAACTTTCCTTGATCCTTCTCGCCTTCACAAAGGCTCCATAGCAGCTATCCATATTCCATGCCTCATTTCGATAATTGATGCGAAGGATAAGGATGTCTTATTGTGCCCAGTTAGATCATTACGGTTCTACCTGTTCTCACACAACATTTTCTAACGTTTATCTTCGATCACGGTCGATACAGATGGACGAGATATTAGAGCTGGGACCACTGGTAGCAGCACAGAGCGTTGCCACATTGAAGGTTTTAGCTCAGTATGTCAATAGGAATAAAGTGTATATATGTTGTACAGTATTACTTGTATTGTTTACGAACACCGTTAGTGTCTGTCATCTGTTCGACGGTTGTCGGCAGTTTTACTACGTACGATATGAGCCGCGTCGCGAGAAAACCTGTCTTCGGGAGTCTGACGACGTCACAAGATATGACGTCGTGAACTCAGCTGACGTAATTTCAGCCGCTATTTTCAATTATCGACGTTTGTCAGACCGCCATGTTAGGTTTGTTCCATTGTGTTAAAGCTATCTAACGAACAGAATATATCTATAATCGGGCGTATGTGTGTGAAAAAAACTAAACAGTCTTCGATCTGTCATGGATCCTGTCTGAGAATGTATTGGATGAACGTTAGACTGCCGTACTAACGGTCGTACGATCGAAATCCACCATTTTTATTCTAAACGGGCACATCTTATATTATGTTTTTTTAACAATAATGGCGTAACTTCCGTAAGGGTAATTTTCTTTTATTATTTTGCTGCTGATATCACAAATATAAATGTTTGTCTGTTATTGATATGTGTTTTTTATGTTCCGTTATTTTGACATATAATATTTTCTTTGACACAGTTTACAGATAACTGTCCACATTAACTGCTATCCACCACCATTTACAGGTGAAAACTCTGTGTAAGCTACATTTTTTATTTATATGCAGATGGTCGGCAGCATATTTGTAGACCGTTGTAGCATGGGCCGGGTTTCTCGCACAACTATGTTTCAGATCTGGTTAACTCGACGCGAATTTTGAAAAACTTATCTCCTGCAAAAACAACAAAGCCATGAATGTTACGATGTCTCATCTGTGCACATGCACCGTCTGATCAGAACATAGGATGTCCGCCATTCAGTCACTAGGGAATGCTTTCTTGATTACCGACAGGATATGGGTCTCCGATCTTACATTTATTGCAGATATTGTAAGGTCCGTTTTTTTCAACAGGTGGTTCAAGTACAGCTGTAAGCGGGATGATGTCGTGGACATTCGACATTTCTGTTGTCTGAATATGAAAAGCTTAAATCTGAATGCACACTGACGTGTGTGTGATGTTAATATAAGAAATAGATACGGTGGGATGATAGTTCAATGCAACATATGTTGGGAGACATTAGTATCATGGACCGTGGCTGATGATCTGTCAATTAAGTCGTGACAAATGCAATAATACAAACAATCAAGAACATTTATACAGTAATTCATTATTGTGTTCCTTTGCTCAGTGAAGTTGATAGTCAAGTTCTCGACTCAAATATTTGTTTGACCCTTTCAACACTAGAGACCTCTCAGTACCGTAACCAGGATGAGGCAGACGAGGAGGTCGCCTCGTCACTTATTTTGCAAATGCTTTTGTTGCTACTAAGAATTAAACAAATCTCTGGGGAGGTGGCGGGCAGAATGTTCCCTGACCCCCATATTGGGACTTGGTTAGCCTCGTCTGGTTTTTACCTCTGGTTATGGCCCTGCAAACAGTGTATATATCCTGATGAACCGACTCGTAATGAGGCGTCTCATTCAAGATCTGCACCTCTTGAGGATAGTTTTGATTGTTTGCAAAATGACCCCCTTTTCTGCATAATGGATGTCTCAAACTTAACATGAAACAGTTCATTTCAGTTACTTAGGTTAATCGTCAAAGGTTGTAGCAGCATTGTCAATGAAAAAATAGCCGTATGGACAAACTTTTAAAAATCTAATATCATAGACATGCACAGACGGACGGATGGATTGATTGACACATCCACACATGCACAACGTGTGATTACTGGCATTTAACTCATTGAATTTATGAAGTATCTCCCCTGTGTATCACAGTCTATTATAGTATACATATCAAATAAAATAAAATACAAAGTCCTCGGATTTTGATCAAATACAATAGTGTACGTGTATTGTGATAATATAAATAGAAAATTTACATTATGGAAAATAAAAAAAGATGATATAAAACTTCCCGACACATCATCAGGGCCGTAACTATGTGTGCAAGGTATGTGCATGAGGATGTGATAAATAAGTTAGATCACGTTTTTGTATTAATAATATCGTCTAGCATTACAGGATCCGGATCCGGATCCGGATACGGATACGGATAACAAAACTCTGATCGAATATCAACATGATTAATGGAAGAAACTATTTTAAGTTGAAATTAACATGAAAATAAGACACACAACACTTATGTGTTATTTTCACGACCATGACTATTTAAAAATCATAATAAAAGGGGTTTACAAATGCTGTTTATATCTGAAGTAACCTAATATGTTATACCTGAAGTAGCCTAATATACATGAAGTGCCATTTTAAAATCAAAGTCGCTGTCGGTGTAGCTGAATATTATGGAAAGCAAAAAAATATATAAAACTTCCCGACACATCATCAGGGCCGTAACTAGGTGTGATAAATAAGTTAGATCACGTGTTTGTATTAATAATATCGTCTCGCATTACAGGATCTGGATCCGGATCCGGATCCGGATACGGATAACAAAACGTCTGATTGAATATCAACATGATTAATGGAAGAAACTATTTTAAGTTGAAATTAACATGAAAATAAGACACACTACACGTATGTGTTATTTTCACGACCTTGACTATTTGAAAAGCATAATAAAGGGTGTTTGAAAATGCTGTTTATATCTGAAGTAACCTAATATGTTATACCTGCAGTAGCCTAATATACATGAAGTGCCATTTTAAAATTTAAGTCGCTGTCGGTGTAGCTGAATTGTGTTCATTTTTACAGTATATGCGACGTAACCAACGACACGGACATGTCCATTATGATTGCAATGCTTATTATGATAATTGTGTAGTCTAACTCGAGCCAATATTGAAGCGCATCGTAAATAAATAGGAGATTTAATCAGATACAATACCGAATCTACCTAGCGTGGACGCCGTCATTTTGCTTTGAATCACGTCACTGGATTTGTGACGCATGGCGAGGGAATCACGTCAAAACATGACGTCACGCACGTTTAAGCAATTACGTTTAGTGCGGTATAAATTAAATACATGATTAGTGCCGTAGAATATAAAATATATTCGGTTTCGACCCGACAACTTTATAGGGGCTCGCTAAAGCTCGCCCCAATAAAGCTGTCTAAGGCTCAACCGAATATAATTTATATTCGACGGCACTAACCATGTATTTACTATATATACTGTAACGTCGTTTGACGTGGCTTTTACGTGACGTCTCATTTGCTCAAACGACCTGAATAGTGGTGTTGTATACAATATAATATATTAATGAATATTGCAGATATTATGATCAAATAAATAGCATTAAATTCATCATACAAATACCATTGTCATAGTAACAAAATGTTAATTTAACCACGAATTTCCCGAAGACAGGTTTTCTCGCGAAGCGGCTCATATCATATGGTCGCGGTGGTTTATTATAATACACACATTTATTTAGGTATAGGCCTTGGGCGTACCGGCATAACATATACTTTGTAGTACCATCTCTGCGCACCAAAGATTGTAGTTACCAATGTGACTAAACATATATACTCTATATATTTCCGCATAATAGACCTTCAGAAGTAGTAGCTTATGCCTAGTAATGAGCACAAACAAGATGGCCGCCAATGAAAAAGTACATTACTACTTATAGGGACATACAGTAGTGTGGAAGCAGTATATTAAACACAAATACCGGCATTTACTACTTCATAGGCGATTGAACATTTATCAATCCATTATATTACACATGCAATATGGCCGACCGTATGAAATGCATATCCAGCTTCTGGAATATTTATATGCAACGTCCTTGTTTCAGCAGTCATAAAATGGTTAATGCAAACTTAATTCTGTTATGTGATAACTGACATGCTATACACAGCTTACAACGAATATTTACGACAAAAAGAGAAATGTGTAAATCCAAAATGGCAGCCATTGTATAGGAATTTCGTAAACTATATTTACCATTTTTATATCAATGTCGGTACCACATACCCGCTAAATGCAATGGGCCACGCATTATATACGCATTCGTTGATCTACAGCTTACTAAAAGCATACGAAAGAACATACACGTATTAACTTGCACATTTTAGATATCCATCACTGTAAATTTGGAACAACAATGTTCTGTAATTCAGAGCTATTCACGTATTACACAAAACATATTACTCCTGGCCCTGCTCATAACCCCGTATACATTTCATCCGCAAGAGATTTTTAAAATTGATTTGAGCTAGTGGACCATTTACCTTTAAAAATCACACATGTGCTTTTTCGAAACCGGCTGCGAATGGCCGTCAGGGCTGTAAATCCAAGATGGCCACCGGTAACCTATTGAAAGTCTAACTTTTGAACCATACAGTGTAGAAGTAAGTGGAATGCACCATTGTATAGGTTTTTGGGCGTGGGAAATCAATTTGTGGCATCTTCTTCGTGATTGGAGGTCAAGGTACTTGCTAAGGTCAAGGTCAAGGTCGAAAATCACCAACAAACGGATGATTTCAAATTATGTTATTTTACAACTTCTCATTCGACTGACGAATTGTTCACTTATGAAATTGAACACACAATCCAAAAATTAGGAAAGACTACAGTCAAACCTGTGGTTAAGGCCACCGGCCTTTATTAATTTGCGCCGATATGAGCATATGACTTAAGCAGCCACAGTTCTAGGTCCGCGGCAGTATATTTACTATATGTATACATTAAATGTCTCCTGTTCAGCAGCCATCTAATTTAAAATGCCAATTTTGTTGCCATCATGCTGTGGATGTTTTAGACATGTTTAACTTTAGCTACATAGGTAGTGCCATTTAATACCTGCATATATGCCATATTCCCTATAATTATGAGAAACATGAACGTTATGCCAATCAGTTATCCGTCATGACGAACGTGCAAATAGGGTATCTGGGCATATGTTTATTTATTTGCACAGATCGGCGCAACGACCTTCTTGTGGCAGTAGATCACACACATAACATCTGCTGCTTTGCAGGAACAGCGCTTTCATTTGTATTTTCCACTACAGTCACATATGGTAAGGAGTTTGGCGGCGACCGGATTTAGCGACTTAAGTGGCAGTAGGGTTCCGTTTTGGTTGATCCAACCATAATCAATGGGGTCAAGCTGACTGGCATCAGCGAGTATGGTAAGAGCATTGTGGATTACAAACAAATGACCTCCTCAAACTTCCTCAGATGACGCTGGATGTGGGTTGTAGTCCCTCTAACCCTACCACTGAATGCATGTGGACGTCAAGTCGCAATTGGTCAAATTCAGTTGCAGTGGTTTTGCTTGTCGCACCGGCCCATACGATATATTATTCCGCCTCATGTAGCTCAGCTTCAGAGAGCTCATGATGAGTACATGGCATAACTCGTCTCCTAGTTTGAGGTACATGACATGAATCAGCCGTCGCTTCTCTCCAGCCCCGTAAGGAACCCAAAGCTCCTCGCAGCTCCTTCCGACTGCCCAGTGCACGTGAGATATTATGCGACAGTCTGCCTCCTCCTGCCAACTATCGAATACTATGCGAGTCATTTCTAGTATTGGACAAACTCGACGGGCACTCTTCAAAACTTCTTGGATGACTCCACCAGAGTTGGTAGATATAGACCGGACATTGGGAAATTGTCGTAGTTTCGACATAAAGTCAAGCAAAACGTGTGTTGCTTGTGGACACCCGGTAGTGGTAATAATCTGAGGTGCGATTAGTTTCCAGCTCAGTGACCGATTTTGCTTTTACAGGCTTTGTTGTGACGTCACCGACAAATAGTTGGCTAGATCATGCGAATACAGCTCTTCTGACGACATTCCACGCAGTGTAACAATTTCTGCCTCCCTCTGAGCAGATGTGATGTTCTGTGTGGAAACGGTAGTCTTGATTGGAACAGTATTGGTCTTCGTTTTACACTGTGAGTCAAAAGCAGGAAGATTCACCTTAGATATAGTGACGCTAAGTTTCTTAGACCTGACCATGTACCGCTCATTATGTAATTGCCGGTATGCTATGTCACCGTTCTCCAGTTCCTTCAGAAGTCTCGTCTTTACGTACAGGAAATGGAAGAATTATCTTCGAGATCTCCATTGTCAAAGGCACCAAATACCCAGCCATCATCAGAAAAATGGCTTGGTATGGGCACCCCAGTGACCTCTGATGACTGTATTGTGTAAGCACACATGAAACACCGCTTCATTTCATTGTAGCTGACAGAGGTCCCTACTGTGTTTAGTGTTGTGAGTATCTCCCTGCTGCGTGTCTTCCCATACATAGATTGTCCTAGCATTGTGTGGAATGGAGCTTGTGTGAAACTGCAATGTTTTGCTTTTTTTGTGATTTTCTGCCTTGATCTTAGTATGTGAAGTTGATCTCCAATCATGAATATGATGTCAAAAATGGATTCCCCACACCCTAAAACCTACAAAACGATGTATTTCACATATTTCTATGGTGTGTGGTTTAATATTTACAATTTCAATATGTCTATCGGCGGCGATCTTGGATTTACATGTGTATATATTATGTACAGAAATTAAAGAGTTGTCCTCGACGATATATGAGGGTATGGACAGGGGGCGCGAGGTGACAGACTGTGTGTGTGGGTGAGAGGGGTGGAGAATGTGCGTGTAACTGCAATTTTTTGTTTTTTTTTCTGATTTTCTACCTTGAGCTTGTCAACAATGGATCCCCCACACCCTAAAACCTATAAAATGATGTATTTCACATACTTCTATAGTGTGTGGTTTAATATTTACATTTTCAATATGTCTATCGGCGGCCATCTTGGATTTACACCCCTGGCGGCCATTCGCAGCCGGTTTCGAAAAAGAACCTGTGTGATTTCTAAAGGTAAATGGTCCAATAACTCAAATCAAGTTTCAAAATCTCTTGCGGATGAGTTGTATACGGGGTTTTAAGCAGGGCCTGGACTATATCAGACGAGCGCACACCGATCAGCTTCGACGATTTAGCCATTGGCATGCAGCAAAAAAAAGTGTCTCATTACTCGTTTGAGGCAAATATGATTTGCATACTTGCAAGATAGCCGCCATCTCGTACAATGTGTACCAATAAAACGATACACATTATATCAGTAGCGGCGGAATAAAAATGATAATTCTTTATTATATACCTATTTTCATATGACTAAAAGCTGTAAGACATACCCTATTTTATATTTAACATGAAATGAACTTTGTGGCTGTCATGCGATTTGGGTACTGTGCATGCGTAATATCCTCCATCAACGCTCATTAGTAAATGTATTTGACTTAAGATTGGAACATATTGTATCATGTGTTATTCCATTTTGTATTTTGTTCTCATGCATTACCATGCTCGGCATACTGTGAAAGAAGAAAGGAAGAAACGTCTACCTGAGTAACACAATAAAGTTTAAGTTAAAGTACGTAGCATAGCCACATAATATAATATAGCATACATCATGCATGCATTTTCAACGACAATTTAATATATACGTGATGTTACCGTCAAATGAGGCTAAATGAAAGTTAGAATTGTCAACATTGCATTACTGTTCTACAGTGTTCTGTTATTACGACTTTGTTTCCGTACACATGTACATGTATTACAGATGACAAATCATGCCACCAACATTTGATATGAATATCATAATTATATGAGTATGGCATACCTGTTTGGACATGTAGTGAACATTATCTATCACTTCATTCATTTGATAGTTGGCCCTATTCATTTCTTACTTTATGATGAGTACTGACTTCAGTGAAACATGACGGCAAAGCAAGCAAGAGACTTAGCATGTGTGTTTTGATATGTAACATTACAGACAATGTCAAGATACACAGGACTCTAGCCGAACACGACTACCAAAACAACATATACGACGCCATTCAAATTCTATTTCTAGCTGACTGTCTGAGTATGCATTTGTGGGACCTTGTACCGCTCATCATGTATTTTAGTGCCTCATCAAAACATCGGCCTACCTGCACACATTTGTTACAGTATCCTTATTTTCCAGGCCTGGAAGTGCAGTTCGGTCTATCGGATGTATTATTTCCTATTTTCTATTTTCCATGCACATGCATGCTTACCCGAACCTAAGTGGATGAATATAGTTTTAGTGCAGATGAGCTATGAATAGTTACAACCCAATATGGAATGGATATGCCATTTGCTCATGTAGCACACCAATTTGTATAAACTATTTATATACACAGGCCATTTTCAACCATATATATGTATGTGTTAGTTGTTTCACTTGCATGCCGTCTATAGTGATAACAATAAAAACAAATTTAAAGCCAATACAATATCAAAAAACACTCTCATTGCAACTACACAAACATATACTGGTATGGTAGATGATTTTCATAAGCATGAATTCCCTGGCCAGCAGAGTATGATTCAGAAATGTAAGTAATAATATATCAATGTTACATATTATACTAAATAAATTAAATCAATATTCCAACCGTTGGTCGTGGAATGCATATTTGTGCCACGTTGAAGCTCCTCGACCACCGCTGTGTGCGTGTTATGTGCTTACCCCGATGTACTGAACTAGTTTATTCTATACGTGTGTTCATTTGTCTCCATTGAGTTTCTTGTTATATATTGGCCATATCGTACACTGCATAAAAATAATGAGATATCACAATATCGGAACATGTATGAAACGGCCATAGAAGGAATTTCTTCACATGGGTTGTTTATCATATCTAAAATAATAATTCATATAAATAACAATATTCTTCATGTGTTCATGATCAAGGCTTATAGCAAAATGAATAATGATGCTGGCTAAACTACTATGTTGACGTACATGTTGTCGCCTAATTTCTCGTGACACAGTATGGTGGATACTGACACGTGTTGTACATAAAATGCATCACCGTGCTTTGGTTTTCCACACACAACTGTCATACAGTGCACCTCGGTGCCTGTGACGATTATGTTATTACCACGCTACGGTGATATGTTATATGTGGTCTCATTTCGGTATATTATCAATATTCTGAGCAATGCAAGGATTACAGCGGCTGACTTTTGACATGCAGAAAGTAGAAATATTATATTTTCAGCTCTAGCTTCGATGCCCATGCCTGGCTGCAGCAAGTACTGACATTGCTATATAACACACTATACTACTAAGTATACGAACATAATGTGATGGTAGTGTTATTGTACATCATAGACCAAAACAAAACTATTTCGATTATAATATAAGATCCACATAGCATGTGCAGCATACCAAGGGGTAATACAATCTCCATTTCGTTCCTTTGTTTATTTTCGTACTTTCGCCTATATCATAAACATGATAAATTCAATATTTATAAATGTGTTGTGTTTTCCGTTACCCATGATATACTGTTTGCATACTTGCGATACATACTTATATAGCTGTCCCAAGGCTAATAGTCAGAATAAAATGACGTTTGCGAGAAAGCTTCTGGCAAAATTTGCGTAAATAAGCTTATCCGTCTGTCCAATTGGTGGCCGGAGTTATTCATTGATGTCAGAATATTAGTTTTATATTGTTTATCTGTTAAGTGCATGCCATAAATATACAAATCATACACCAAGTTGATGTCTGCTGCATTCCTATTACGACCGCGTACCAGTAATATTGACTGAACGAGAAATTGCCGACAAAAGAGGATGGCTTGGTATACTATTTATACGAGTGTAGTAGGAAGGGAATGTGTTATAGAGTGAAAATTATCTTGTCGTCGGATGGGTTCGAACTCAGGCCGCCTGCGTGATAGACTAACACACTACCATGTCGCTATAAAAGCCGGCTTGTACCACAAGGCAATACAAATGTTCGATTATCATACTATGGCCTTACTACTACATTACTCCTTCCTACAAATATACATTGGTTTCTCAAATGTCTCCCTCCAGGTTCTTTCGTAGACTCCCTAGTTCGTTCTGTATGGAAGACATCATACATAATCCGACTTCGCCTATTGGCTCGAAGGGTAATCTATCCAGGTTCATCGGCACCACTGTAGTAGGAGTGTAACTTGTTATAAAGTGAAATATATAGTCGACTGCTTTAATCCGTTTATCAGACACCATGAAGACGATGATGTGATGGGAGCAGATGAGGAAGATGATGATAGCGCCTTCGATTTTGACGATGGATAGGGCGGATTAATATACTTTATAAGCATCTTCGGATAGTTAGCCACCACTATAATACTGAGACAAATGTACAAACACTAGTTGAATGACATGTATTCCAGTAGCTTCTTCCAATTGCTTTAATAATGATCAGTTACCAATAATATTGTCTTGAGTACTATCACTAAATGATTGACATTGATTAGGCTATTGATACTAAACTATTGATATACCCGGCATACAATTCCTAATTCCGTCGGTTCGTCTGTCAGTCGATTCGTTCTTCCATTGGTGTAACCATGTTGTGGTTAGTCTGTGACACTTACGTTAGTCTAAGTTTGTTAGTGATGACGTGCTGGTGGATGACGGTGGTATACTACATTGTTGTATGCTTTAGCACTACATCTAGTATCATCAGTATTAAACAATTGTTCTATTATATCCATGTCGATAGGTAGGAGGGTATATAGCGATTGTCCATGTTCCTCCGCATCTACCGTTTATTAGCTACAGTAGGTCTTTAATAAGTTTCAATATCTTTACCGGTACTTCACTAATATATCGTATCTTTACATATTAAAGTTATTTTGTCTTGAGTAATACTAGTCTAAAGGAGTACCACTATTTCATTAGTACCGGTTGTGTTTAAATGTCGTTATTTATTGTATCTTTACAACGTTACTGTTTCATTGAGTAACAATGGTCTGATTCAGTATCACTCTTTCATTTGTATTGTTGTATGCATTATTCATATATAATAGTCTAATCATGTATGTGGATTCTAGTCATGTGTGTTTCATACAGACTGGTTGGGACGTTCACTATTAGCAATGCACCAGTGTGAAACAATCGTGATGCTTCTAATTAGCAATGTATATGATTACACTACGGCGAAAGTCAGCTTCATGATAGGGAGCGGCATTGGCCAAAAGTCCTCATGGTATATCAAATTTGTACATGTAAACTGTGCTCGATTGTATTTGTTTTTGTTTTGTTCTCACAATAGTATTATCTTATTATTACCATGAAAAATGTGTAAACTTGTCAATCAACACCTCACTATGTAAAACAATCAATCAGACAACCAGAACAACAATATATGTTCATTAGAGCCGGATATACGACAGTTCCAATGTCTTGTGGATATGTTGGGGTCCACATGACGTTGGCCCTGACCGCTAGAGTATGACTATTGAAAAATATAAGATGGATGCCAACATCATTACAATTGGTACCTTAGGGCATGAGATATGCCAGTTTTAGTACTTATTTGCCGAAAATGACATTGAACTTGACCTTTAGCCTAAAATTTGACCCCGAATCACAAATGTGACATCAGAAATTGATTCACCACGTCAAAAGAATATAGAAAAGTTGTATCACACATGTTTCTAAAAGTATTAGTTATTTTTTTATATTCCTTTCCCTTTCGCGGCGCCCATCTTGGATATATGCAAATTAGGGGAGTTGCCCAAAGTTGCCGAGGTGATAAACAAGCTATTTTCTTTCTATATACCCATGTTAGTATGAAACAATGAAAAAAACATACACTTCTCACAATAGCATGGTTGAACTATAGAACATATAAGGGTGGCAATCGGACTACATACTTATGTTATGCTGAAAGCTAGTTTATGGCCACCTGTCCATTTTCAAAACACTCCCCTTCGATACACTGAGGAAAGTATTTAACACGCAATCGATCGCATAATGGATGTATTCGAAATTAAATTAGATATCAGGGCCCGTGTTAACGCCCGTGCCCATATTATAAAACGGCGCCCCAAGGCAACCCGGCGTGGTTCAACCTTACAATCAACCCAACGTGATTTTATACCGCTAAACGATCAATTTGTACACGGACTAGAATGTCAAAACGAACGGCGTTATATATTATATGCATGGTGTTTAATGTCGCTGCGTCAGTATTATCATTATACACCCATTAATACTTTATTAAAAACCTGAGGAACAGACCTTATAGTTATAATATCCTTAACGGTATGTTTATAACATGGTTATATAATCTACGCAGTTCGTCAATGTAACCAGGGTCTACCTTTGTCGTCATCATTACCCATTTTCAAAGCCGATAATGAGTGGGGTGTAAATGTAAATGGCTGAAATATGTCAGTTTCAAAAGCCTTGTCTTTACAATTTTAGAATTTAAATTTAAAAGTATTCACATGCAGGATGTGTGAGCTGTGTCTACAGTGGGTATACAATGCGACTTATGGTCAAAACCTTCTTCAAATGATTATAACCAGGCAATTGTATTGCTAGTTAGTCAAAATTCAAACAATGCTACTTTGTTTCACTTATATGTTCTTTACCCAGTTTGCTTGACATTGTCCAGGAGAAGAATTCACAAAAGCGTAAACGATTGTTTTCTATACTGTATGTACCACATGTATGTTTATCACTTACCAATTTAAGTAAATGCTGCTTAAATAAAATTCAAATTATATTGCGCATTCTTTTAATGAAACATAGTGTTCTCTGCGCTTATCAGATCAATATCTGGTGCCAGGCGCCATCACTACAATGGCAGTGGTTTTATCCGGTGTTGGTAGGGGCTCCAGGGAGCAAATTCGGTAGGGGAGGTTTTGTTCGTCGACCAACATGGTCTGTGTATTTAAATCTAAAGGTGATTTAACCAAACGGTAAGCAGAACAACACACAGTCGATGATTTTGGCTGTCGGTGATAATTGATTATGGTGATATGACAAACGCAGCACCATGTCAAACATGAATGCATTCCATAAAGAAAATCAGACAGAAGTAATGCACGTCTTACCATGGACTCATAACATATGCAGTGTGTTGCATAAGCGTTGACATTATCTGGGAGAATGACGATGTATGTTTCAAAGCAATAGAGCATCACCAAACGAATGCATGTAATACTAGGAAGGTATCAAACTGTTCACTGAAATGAAACGCATCGTACATGTATTACATTATATGAAAGTGCATGGATGGTCGTGTCAGTGTGTTACGAGTCATTAACTACCTATTCTACAATTACTACCTATTGCGTCGACTAATGGTGTGTGGTTATTGTTGAGAGCAGCTTTGCTTTCTCGAAGTATGCTTGTATCATATTTGTGTATCATACGTTGGTTATTGTATATGTCTACTAATTTCTGTGTCATTGTCTGAATAGCCCGACAATCGTCTTTACTAAATACCGCCTACGGAAATCAATTTGCACACTTTACGAGCACACTTGATATGTGTGTGAAGGTTGACCATATATATAAATTTACAGACTGAGTCCTACTGCTAAAATTGTTTATTTCGCAACACTCACTCAATTGTGAAGACGTACACAAGCACGCACGCATTACTAAGCGATATTCTGCTCAACTGGTTCAATGAACAGTATATAGGAAATGTTGTGTTCACCTTTCTACACTACAGGCACATTTATACCGGATAAGGTCCTGAAAACTTACTTCAAATTATCAACTGTCAGGGTTGTTACGCTGTTATTCCACTGTATGTCCACTGATGATACATCATATTGTTCCACGTCAGCATCCATCAGATACATCTGCAAATATATGTACATTGTATATGGCCTATATAAAATACACATTTCCTGATGAAATAGATAGCCGATTCACAAAATAATTTATGTTAGACGGAGTTAACACATTTTCATTTAACAATCAATTGTATCGACATATAAAAGGTACGGCTATGGGCACCAAAATTGCACCAATGTATGCCACATTATATATCGCCTATTTAGAGGAACCAATATACACTGAAGTCTCAAGTCAATATGGGGAAGAGTTTGCTAACTATTTTGATCTAAATTGGACGATTTCTGGATGATTGCTTTATACAATGAATCAAATCAATAAAATATCTTGACAAATTTCACATTCTAAATAATGTAGATAAGGATATGTAGTTTACAATAGAATCAAGTACAAATGAACAACCTTTTCCAGATGTTATTGCCAAAAAAAGTAAAACGGTACAATAGACATGGACATCTACAACAAAGCAACAGATAGCAAACAATATGTATCGTTTAAATATTGCCACCCCCGGCACACTAAACAAGCATATCGGACAATAAAACACTGGAAAAAGGAATAGGTTACCTCAAAATTGCCTTAGAAAAACAACTCTACCCACACAATATAATAAATGTTGGAATAAGCAAGGCAATGATATGATCAACAGCATCAGTACGGAAAATATAGAAAATGTAACAGCAAGATGGCATAACATATGTTTCTACGCATAACCAAAACAACCCTGAAATAGTCGGCGCGATAAAACAAAATGTACCCATTCTCAATAAAGCTGAACGTATGAAAATAATAATCTCGAAATATAAATAAAAATAAAAATGAACGACAACGAAGAAACTTAAATAAATTACCCACTTCAACAAAATTCGCAGAAGCAATGTGTCACAAAATGCAACAGACCAAATTGTGGCTTATGTTCATTTAATTGAATAAATGCATGCTCACCAACTGTACCTTTGCACAAACTTTCAAATATTAAAAGAAACATGCAGATATATCACAAATGTTCAAAGTTATCCGGAGTTTACCTCCCTTGTTGAATTTACATATTTTCGCCATTTTGACATTTTATCAACACGAGGTTAGAGCGTGTTCTGTGTGAACGATGGTCACACATGCATCTAATACCTTCAGGATTGGTACACTCTCATTGATTGTGTATATTAACAGAGTGTTTCATCCACTATGCTGAATAAATTACATATGTTTTGACAATGGCTCGATACCAGATATTCGTCTACGTTAATAACATTTGGAAACCTCAGGCTCCACAATGCTGATATATCTTTCTGCTATTTGTATTCAGATATATTTGAATTTATTATAGCTAAATGCATTCAGACCGAGCAGGTCTTACGACCATATGCACATATTACATACACACATATTAACCCGTCTCATAATGACATTTACTTGAGTTTATGGTTGTTACACCTCTCTTCTATTTTGATTCATTCAACACTTTCAGAATATTGAATGATATCTAATTGTGCTCCGACGTGACTTTTCTGAGTTAAAGTGGTGCAAGTGTCCACTATTTGTATCCATTTCATAACACATTGCAAAGATTTAATTTATAATAATATTCATTGTTTCAGACACATGGTAGTCATCATTCTTTTAAAAATTGGGTTGGAAACACTATGTCACTGAAATAATTATGTTGGGTACATTCGTCGATTTTACGATGTTTAGCCGAATGAAAAAAATGACACCATCAATAAACAGTGACGTCACTTGTTGTCTTGAGCATATCTGCTAAAGGAAACTTAGACAGGTAAGACAGTATACAGTGCGATATTCTCAGAAAAGGAAACATGTCAATGTCTCGGAATAAAAGTTATAGCTATGTGAATGAGGTGCCCCTTTATTTGGGACACCCTGTTTGAGTAGTATATGAGAGTAAAAATGATACCACCTCCCTCTGGAAGGCACCCGCTACGCGCGGTGACTCCCATCAGGAGGTGGTATCATTGTTGACTCTCATTTACTACTTGGATTTTCCCCCACTGTTCGGCGGGTGTGGATGAGAAGAGTGAAAAACGTTTTTCATCAACGACGAGACCATATATTTCCTAGAGCGATCGGATAGGAACGCCGTTGTCTTGCAGTTGTTTACCATAGCGATCTCGTTTGCACGGGTAGAAGTTAAACAAAGTTTTAAGTGCAGCCGCGGCGCGAACTCACAACACACGTCTCCGTAGAGTGGCGCCTTAGCCGACACAACCACCAAGGCTGTTATGAAAGATAAACCTGAAGATAAACACTACCTAGTGTTGTGCAATATCGATAAGGTGAAATACACCCTATTAGAGATAAGAATCCATTGGTTATACTCAGTATATACAACAATCTGTCATAAATATCAACAACTTACACCCTATTAGAGATAAGAAATCCATAGGTTATACTCAGTATATACAACAATCTGTCATAAATATCAACAACTGACAATCCTATTAGAGATAAGAATATATTGGTTATACTCAGTATATTACAACAATCTGTCATAAATATCAACAACTTACACCCTATTAGAGATCAGAAATACATTGGTTATGCTCAGTATATAAAACAATCTGTCATAAATATCAACAACTGACAATCCTATTAGAGATAAGAATATATTGGTTATACTCAGTATATTAGAGCAATCTGTCATAAATATCAACAACTTACACCCTATTACAGATAAAAATTCCATTGGTTATACGCATCATAATGCATACCATAAAGCAAATGAGAGAGCAAGCTAAGAGTTGGGGAATTTCCCTAAGAGGTTTGAAACTGAAGAAAGATATAGCAGATAGGATAAGAAATATATTGGCTATACGCAGCATAATGCCTACCATAAAGTAAATGAGAGAGCAAGCTAAGAGTTGGGGAATTTCCCTAAGAGGTTTGAGACTCAAGAAAGCTATAGCAGATAGGATAAGTGACGCGCGAGCCGTCGTCTACGAGGAGAGGCTGCGGCGTGCGGTTTCGACCGGTCGACTGCCTGCCGACCCCTAAAAACGATCCGAGATATTGGAGAACGAGACGACGACCATTCTGCGTGTCACCGCTTACGCGCAGCGTGTAAAAGACGATCACAGCGCGCGCAGAAAAGCACTCTTCAAGGCGCACTACAATAAGATTCATCCAGACCTGGTGGGGAGACCTCCTAGGAGTAGGAGAGATATCGCCAGAGCTTTGGTGGAGGAGGGTCCCAGGATTCTCGCCGAAGAAGCCGAAGCTAGGGAAACTGTTGATAGGGGTAGGAGGAAGATATTCTGGACCTTCGAGAGGGGGGTAGACGGGGAGATCGCTAATCGCATAATGAATAAAATTCGCCCAGAGATGACCGATGACGAAACGATGCTCTATCATAAAACATAAAAGGGCAGTCCGTGGATAAACGAGATCGCCAAAGCTGAGAGTTGGATAGCCGATAGAGAGAAAGGTCGAATGGACATCGACAAAGTCGATAGACCCAACACAAAATGGACCTTCGTTAGTTGGATATCGGTCGAGGTGAAGATCATCATAGACGCTCAACAACTCCTCATGGGAGCGGGAAGACTCCCCGATTGGTTAAGGCAGAAAAGGGGAATGTATTCCGTCGACACATACGACGACTACTTGTGTCTGTTTAGGTGCATAGCATCCACCGTGGAGGGAGACCCGACCGCTGTTGTGAGGAGGCACGAGCTCTGGCTCGCGAATACCTCCGTCACGATAACGGACCGGATAGCAAGGGAATCCCCCAGGACGATTTTAAGAAGGTCGAAGAGCACTTCAAGATGGGCATTCGTGTATACGAGCCCACCGACGACGGAGTGTGGTACCTCATGAAGTCTCCAGCAAACTACGACGCGGTTGGGGAGAAGACCATGACGATAGGAATGTTTGGAGGTCACTCGTTCCTCATCAAGATCCTTCACAAGATGACGAATGAGTACGGGTGCAACGGATGTCAACAACGGTTCACAAAGTCGTGTAACATGCACAGGTACGCGACCACCTGCATGGGTGGGAAGACCGTGGTGATATGTCCAGGTAAGAGGGTAGAGAGGCCGCAGTCGGCATACGAGAAGGCGTTCTATCCCAAGGGGTCAACGAGCGCGATGTCGATTCAATGGTTGAGCAGAGAAGAGGAGAGGGTGGTAAAGCACATACATGACGCGAGATGCGAATCACGAGACCAAGACCGTGTTTCAGTTTCACGGATGCTACTGGTACGAGTGTCCGACGCATTGCAGGAGAGGTAACACGAGACCGCTGTGCAAGAGGACGAACATTCAAGACGCCAATATGAGGGAGGCGGGTTACGAGCTGGTGGTGATGTGGGAGTGCGCGTGGTTGAATGAGGGGAATTCCCGCTATCCACCATCGCCGCGCGAGGAGAGACGACCCTGTACCCTCACCAGATAGTCACGCGACCCACCAAAGACCTGACCTTCGAGGTCGAGCACGTCCCTATATCGGTGTCGTTGGGAGATACGATGCACGAGGGGATTACCCACATCTGCGAACGAGACCCAGACACTCTGGTCGAGAAGTTCGTGACCGACCTGCAGAGGAGAGGTAATGACATCGGGGAGGGGGTTAGAAAGAAGTATCTGCCAATCGACATAGATATGCGGTCGAAACCTCAGCGAGAGAAGATCGTCTCGTGGATCGACCAAGTCCCGGTGGTGGGGTTCAACTGCAGCAGGTACGACCTGAACCTCATCAAGCGGTGCCTTGTCGAGAAGTTGGCGGCCACACTGAATAAGGTGATGGTCGGAAAGTGGGCCAGCACGACGATGTTTCTGTTTACCCCGGAGTTTAGATTTCTCGACATCAGCCAGTATCTGGCACCCGGTACCAAGTACGACAAGTGGGTTAAGGCCTACGACTGTAAAACGGTAAAGTCACACTTCCCGTACGAGTGGTTCGATTCCCCAGAAAAAACTCGACCATACGGGGCTGCCGGACTATCCCGAGTGGTATTCGAAGTTGAAGGGTGAGTTCCTACTGACGCTGTCCGTGTGGAAAAAGTGCAAGAAGGTCTTCCGAGAAAAGGGGATGAAGACGTTCCAGGAATGGTTGCGACACTACAACGACTTGGACGTCGGACCTTTCCTGGAGGCACTGACTAAAAAGACGGAGTCTACAGGGGGAGAGGCGTTGACATACTCAAGGGCGCTGTGTCTCTGCCCGGTGTTTCCGTTCAGTACCTGCTCCGCTGGTCGATCGATAAGGAAGACGGATACGCCCGAGCTGTGGTCACCGAAGGGTGAGACCTACGCGATGTTGAAGGAGGGGTTGGTCGTTGGTCCGTCCATAGTGTTCTCCAGATACGCAGAGGCTGACAGATCGACGATCAGGGGCCAGGTAGGGAGACGGGAGGAGAAGATGTGCAAGGCGGTGCTGGGGTACGACGCCAATGTGCTGTACCTGTCTACCCTGTCGAAAGACATGCCGTGCGGGGAGGAAAAGATATGGTCGTATGACGACCCGGAAAAACAGTCGCATATAGACCGTTTCGTGAGGAGGGTCATGCGTGACGAGTGGTTCGGATTTGCAGAGTTGGATATAGAGGTCCCGGAAACGTTGCGAGATAAGTTCTCGGAAAAGTCACCTCTGTTTGTTAATCGAGAAGTCGACGAGACCGAGGTTTCGCAGCACATGAAGGACTACCTGACCAGGACCGGCAGGTTTAGGGTCGAAGGTCAGAGAAAGCTCGTGGGGGCACTAAACGGCGAGAAGATGATTATATACTCCCCGCTGCTAAAGTGGTATCTGGAGCAAGGTGTGGTCGTCAAGGCGGTGCATAGGGTGATAGACTATACGCCCGGCAAACCGTTCCAATGGTTCGTTATATATGTTACTGCCACACGCCGAACAGGTGATGTAGATCGTAGTAAGAAATTAGTTGGGGATATAATGAAACTGGTTGGCAACGCGTGTTGTGGCAAGCTGATGGAGGCGCAAGAAAGACACATGAACACCACGTATACGAAGGATGAGAAGACTGTCGACCGGGCACTGAGGTCGGCGTGGTTCGAAGACCTGGAGTAGATTGGGGAGGTTTACGAGATATCGAGCAGGAAGACTCGAGTGGTGATCAACATACCGTTTCAGTGTGGCATAGCGGTCTAACAGTTGGCCAAGCTCCGGATGCTGGAGTTGTACTACGACTTCTTGAACAAGTACGTGGATCGCGGAGATTTCGAACGTATACAGATGGACACTGACAGCATGTACTTCGCGGTGTCGGAGAAGACGCTGGTGGCGGTGGTGAGAAAGAAGATGAAGAGAAAGTTCAATAAGGAGAAGGCCGAGTGGTTGGCGTGTAATGGAGCTATAGAGAACCCGGACTTTTCAAGCTGGAATTAGAGGGGGATAGAGCCATCGCTCTGTGCAGCAAGAGTTAATACGTAAGCGGTGACGAACAAACTAAGCACTCTGCCAAGGGGATGTCGAAGAGATCTAACGATCTGACTTGGTGGAGGTACAAGAGCGCTCTCGAAGGGAGAAAGGACATGGCGGAGAACAGGGGATTCCGAATTATTAACGGTGTGATAAAGACGTACAATCAGGAGAAGTTGGGGCTGTCAGCGTACTACGACAAGAGGAGAGTGATGTAAGACGGGGTACACACCGAGCCTATAAATATATAAACAAAAAGGACTCTGCAAAAAAGGGAGAATACGAAAGACTCTGACGAGAGTCTGATTGACGGAAAGGCTCTGACGAGAGCCTGACCGACTATGAAGACGGACGTTATGGGGGTAGCTGGGTGTCAGAAGGCACTGCAAGAAGTTCTCCGCGAACCAACCCGCGCGATGGACCACTGTCGAGGTAGTAGAGCACGGGCTCAACGGGTTTGGTAATATATCGATCTAGATGATATTCATTGAGAGACCACACGGGATCAGTCGCGCGGCGGCGGCCACCCTCGAGCTCTCCCGGTTGGTAGAGGTACCGGACGTCAACATCCCACGGAAGTAGTTTATCCGCTAAACCAACGGGTCGCCCGCGCGAGACGGCGGAGGGCTTGTGCGCCACCTTTTTAGACTTGATGGCATCTACGGGCTTCTTACCGATCAATCTGGTCACCTAGTCGTTCAGTGCGGAGACCACGGCGGGCAGCCTGGTCACTCACTCGGTCGATTGCGTATGAGGGTCTACACTCTCTTTGGCATATCGGTGTCCGAACAACCTCTCAGCCAGGGCTCGATTGAACCGCTCCACGATCCCCTGGTCCCGGTGGATGTTGACGCGGCCGCGTCTTGACAGCAACGTCGTGTTTAGTCAACAGCTGAGAGACCGCGCCCATGAACTCGCGGCCGGGATCGACCTGGAGAAGATTCGGCCATTTCAGAGGACTAGTCTTATATATTCGGGAAAGAGCCTCGGCAACCTCCTTAGACTCCTTCGTGGCCAGCAGCTCAGCCCCCTTATAGCGACTCGCTACGTCAACGACTGTCAGGGCGTACTTGTACGTCTTGCGACCAACGCGATCGTGAGGGAGAAACAGGAGGTCTGCTTAGTGGACTTCGTTCGGCACCGGCACGTCGAATTTCGGCCGCGGAATATTATGCGGCGCGGGTAAATAGATCTGCCAGATGGCCTGCTTCTTGAGCCATTCCTTGGCTGCGTTTTCGGAAACCTTGGTCGTCGCCACGAGGTTCTTGATGGCCGCGAGTCCCTTCCAGTAGCCGAGGAGGGCTGCAGTACGTGTTCGCTGACTTGCGCACTAGGCAAACCGATAGATTGCTATCATGCTTGCGCGTGTCCATCGTATGCGAGGTATTCTAGTAGATCGAACAGTCTCGAACATGCCCTCGCCAGATCGTCCGGTAACTGCGTCGTCGATACTAAATCTTTGTTAGAAGTTCCGCTGCAGCTGCCGGTTGAGTTCTCAAGGAACTCGGAGGAATCTAACATCCGCTTTGCGAAAAGGGTGGCCGCGTTTTCGTTCTCGCGCCACGTCTCGAGAGAGTCTTGGATCAGACCCTTTGCGCCCGCTAAACGGTGTTTAAGGGCTGTGCAGCCTACATCAAGCAGAGCGTAATAAAACTCGTCAACTAACATCGTTCTATATATATATTTAAAAAAAGTTCAATTGCTTATTGCTTTTGTAATATAGTAGCTGACGAGACCCGTCGCAACCATTCCCACGACGACGAACGCGATCTCGCGGTCTTTTTGGGCCTCTGATGGTAAATAGAAATCTGAAAGCTGGGGCTCGGGATCCAGCGGCGCGAGATTTTTCTGCGGATATGCCTGCGCGTACTCGCGGATGGCGTCGTCAGCGTTCCGGAAAGTTTGCACGGCGTGATTCTCGCGACGAAGATCTTCGTTGAGCCAGTCCAGACGGGCGGTTCTTTTTTTCTACCATGCTTTCTTTGCGCTATTGAGTTGTTCTACAGCTAAATCATGACGCTTGCGCTCCTCATCCGTGCCCAAGCTTTTCAGTTTCGAGAAAAAATAGTTGCTACCGTTGAACGCCAATGGGTTCGACACCGCACCACCTAAGAGCATTGCGATCGAAGCCATTTATTTCTATATATTAGCATGTAGAATTCCAGCTTGAACTAGATAATATTGGGTCCCAACTTCGGCCGCTACATCCAAGGTCACGAGACCTACGTCTCTCGCAGTCATGTCCATCTTGGTAGCGGGCCCTCCGAAGGCCATCTTTGATAGTCGAGCAAACCCGATACTGAGGCTCCATATCACCACGGCGTGATAAACCGCATTCAGTATCATTTAACCATCTTATTCAGCCATTACATATAATGATAACTATAATTATTGCATATAAAAGGGATCGCGATCAGTGTTTAAGTGGGGCGCAATCGGCTTGTGTCATCATCATTTTCTGAGCCTATAGTTCGTGGGCATATATGTCCAAATTGACAGTGTTTAGCCGTGGTCAACGCGGTTGTCAGCGGAGCTAAGAAGATTCCAAACTTGTGATAAATTGAGCAGCAGGCTGTTCTAAGAGTGTGTCCTACAAAAGGGTCAGTCTCTGGATCTCCAATCAACCCCGCGGTGTTTGGTATAGGGAGAATTATACTAACAGCGGTAGCGTACAGATGAATAGCCGCCGATCCAAGAGTTTTCGTCATCTCCGCACCTAACCTAGATTCGTATCGCGCATACATTTTATCGATCTCCGCATCTGACATCTTGTCCACCTGACAAACTGAGAGACGCCTACCGAGATACTGCTCCGATTGTCCCCCAGCAACCAGCGCAGCTAGTCGTGTTTTCATTCGGAGCCGTATCGGCAGTCGTGCCGACAGTTCCAACCGTGTCGGCTGTCGTGTCGGCAGTCGGAGCGACTGTTTCTTCCATTAGCTGATCGAGAAGTTCGTCGCAGTTCATTTTGAGTACTATTCTGACTAGTCTCATAAGTCTAACATATTACCAAGCGCACCATCCGATACTTATGATCACCGTTATGATCGCAACAAAGCTCGCAGAGGAGCAACACATTCTTAACATTGTTCAGCATTTGTTAACCATTGTTCAGCATTTGTTCAACATTTGTTCAGCATTTTCTCAGCATTGTTAAGCAATTGCTAAGCATTGTTAAGCATTTGCTCAGCATTGTTAAGTATTTGCTCAGCATTCTTGCTCAGCATTGTTAAGCATTTGCTCAGCATTGTTAAGCATTTGCTCATTTTTTATATTTCTTTTAAGAAGTTACTAACGAGCGCAATCTAAGCTGAGCTTATTACTTTGTAAGCAGTTGGTTGATCAGTATTTAACAGAAGCTTGGCGTGCTTAGTTTCCGAAAGCATCTGTCGAACCTCCAGGCGCTCCTCGCGCGTTGGGATAACGTCGTTCTCTCGAAGACAGTCGTCGAATGAGTCTCGGTCCTTGCAGTGAAAGAGGGCGACCCATTTCGTTTGCTCGCGCAGATCCATGAGGACGGCGTTGTACTTCTGAGTGGAGATCCATACGCTTTGACCGCATGGCGGCCAGAAAATGCGAGCTCGGAGAGCATGTCCTTCTTTTTGGTCATCGCCGCCTTGGCCAAGCAGTCGTCAATCACGTATAGGGTGGGCTTTCCCTGAAAGGCTTGGTAGAAGCCACGTAGCCAATCGTGAAGTCTGTCGCCGGGGTCAACGACGTATACCTCAGGGTTGGTCCATATCCACGGGCGCCGCTGATAAGTCTCGTTGTGCCTCACAGTGGGACACAGGATCACAATGTGTCGAAAGGCATCGCAGTAGAGGCCCTCGAGCAGGTCCAGAATGAAAAACGTTTTTCCGCGTCCTGTCTGCCCACACAGTATGGCAGAGTGGACATCCTTCGGTAAAGTTATATCAGTAGAGTGACGAGACGTATCGGCCATCTTCGATGTTGAGTTGCGCGTCTGTGATTATATATAGATACACGTTCAATGCGCCAGCTCCGTCCGCCTATTTGGTTATCTGGATCGTCACACCCTCGCTAGCGTTCTCAACTTAGCGTCCACTACCGTGCATTTGGTCGTCGTCGCTGGCTCGCATGTCTAGCCATAGCGCATACATGGAAGTCAGGAACTCAGCGAGGGAGACGTCCGAGAGCTACAGGTCTTTGGCAACCGCGCCAACCTCCGGGGAGCGCTTAGAGCCGGCAGCAGACTGCTTTCTGGCTTCGTCCCACTGCTGGTGCGCGCGAAGGCCCTGACTGTAGACTTGATTGGGAACTCCTTCGATCGTCACCTCGACCTTTGTGATTTTGGGGTTATAGAATTTATCGCTTTTTCTAGCCCCGAGCACGAACCGAGCCTCCTCGAACAGCACCAGTATGCCTTTCATCGAGCGTGTGGGAACGTTGACGTTAATATTCCACAATGTGTCGCTTTTGTCTTTCTTCATCTTGCGATGGCGAAGACCTCAGTCGTAAAGTATGGCAAAGCGCCCGGCGTACAGGGTTCTGATCAATTGCGCGAGTTCGGGCATCGTGACCATGTCGTACTCCAGCGAAAAATTGTCGATCGTATACGTCGATGCCATGTCAGTGGCTATGATAACTCGGCCGTAGTCGTTGAACGTTAGTTCGTATTCGAGGCGGTGCGTCGAAGCACTCTGATAGTAGGGCATGTGACTCTCCAGTAACTCAATGTCGAGCGGGATGTAGAAGAGGTTGCCGTAAGCGGCCGCGATCGCCTTGTCGCTCGCATCGTTGGCTGCCGCGTTACCAGCCCCGATTCTAAGTCTTGTTTCGTTCCTATTTCGGCTGGTTTCAATACCCTGATATACCGCGTTTTGGCGCTCTTGCGCCGTCTTCCACAGGTCCTGGTAGCAATGGTAGATGTCGCTGTCGTCGATCGACATCACCTCATTACCAGAAATCGTTATAATGGTCTTCTTCACGATGGCGCGACCCAGGTTCTGAACGACGGTTCGGTCCGCGTCTGTCGACGACAGCGAAATAGTGAAAGCGAGGCGAACAGTCCCCGGCACAATGACGTCGCTAGCTCCGAGGTTGGGGAAGCGGGCCTAGAGCTGCTGGTTCTGGTCGATCGTCGATGGGTTGTTCGTAATAACGACGCTGTGTCTCACGCCTTTCGCCCCATGGGGCTCCCGCATTCTGCAGTATGGATTTAGTTTGCGACCGAATTGACTCGAAGACATATTTTCAGAGAAACTAAATAACTCTATTAAACCCATATGTTTTTTGTTCAATACATCGAAAAGATGGCTGGTTACGATATTGGCATGGACGAATTCGATCGCACTACGGGCGACGAGACGATTACCTCGATGATGATGATGACCTCGATGATTTACTCGATGATGATAACGATGACGAAACGCCCTTCATAGAGACACCAGCCGGCGAGAAAATAGGTTGCGCTACCAACACCGTTGGTCTAAGTCGAAAATTACTCGAGGCAGCTGTAAACGACTACTTCAATAATTTGGCAAAATAAGGTATGGTCCCGTCTGTCGGCCGCGACTACTCCAAGTTCAAATTGGATCGGGCCGGCAGGTTGCGACTAAAAGCAGCATCAAATCTCCCACTCATCAACTTGAGGACCAGAAAACCCCTAGCGCTGAGCAGCATTTCCGGAACCCCGGGCGGTGGCCAACTCGTAAGGAGCGAACTATGCTTCACGGATTAGAAGAGGAGTAAAACAATTATGCCGGCCCGCTCAGTAGAGGCCCTACAGTCTACCGACAAAATGATGGCGAAGACGACCGTCGCGATAGAAACTGTCGAGCTCAGCGATGTCCCTCGTGTAGCCACCGACGCTATTCGCACAATGGAGATCAACGAAAGCGAAATATTCAGCACGATGGATGACCCACCGTTACCTCTTCGCGAACTACGGGGAGTCGATAAGGTTCTGCAAACATTCCGGGGCGAACTGGTCCTTAACCTCTCCAAACTCTCGGCGCTGGATGAACATATCGCGCTAGAAGAAAGGAAACTGGAGGAAGTCCGTGACGATAGAGAATCTACCGAGCGGATCACAGAACGCCTGCGGTCGTTGCGGGATGAAAGTGAAGCTCGCTTGGAGGCTGCCTCGACTAACCGTGAGGCGCTCCGTACCCAAATAAGTCGGATCCGCAAAACAATCTCGAGGATCCGGCACGAGGACACAACATTCGGTGAGCGTCTTCGCACTCTCTTCAGAGAGCAGGGCGTCACGATAGCAAGCATCTTCTCAGCTCTCGGCATGGCTATATCGACCATAGTTCTAGCTATCACTGGTGGTGGCGGTGCGGCGGCGCCAGAGCCAGCACCCGCGCGAGCACCCGCGTCATCCGGCGGAGCCAAGGAGTGGGTATCAAAGCAAATAAAAGCTCTCGCCAGTCTCCTGGCTAAATTAGCCGGAAAGGCGGCTGCCGCGCTGCCTGGGTTGATCGGGGGTCTCGTCTCCTACTTGCTATCTATATTTGTGTTAACATGCTCGGGAGCGGAGGTGGAGCTTAATGAGATACTAGTTCCGAAGGAACTTAATGGGATGCTTTGTACTGGGATGGGTGCTTGCGGTTTTATGAAATCGGTTACATGCGCGGTGCGCTTCATGATATCCGCGTTCACGTTCCCGTTATGGCCGATCTTTTGTTTGACGGTGGCGATTACGATCTGATTATTGTAACCGTCAACCGGGTCGTCTCGTAGTATCATATTACTCGGTGCCATATACAGACCTATTCCAAATACATGCGCCTGTGCGCTGAGGATGGCCATGGACGTATGTGCGAATGGAGTTGTTGAGGCGAGTAACCCCGGCCTGTGCTGCTAGGAAATGCTTTCTAGCGCCAGTCCGCGTCTTTTGGTACCCCAAATTCGTTCCAAAGTCTTTCGAACGCCCTACGGTCGTATGTATTGGAAATGGGATCCCAGCCGGCGTCCTGCGGCAGAGAGATTTTCTGTTCTTTGGTGCTAATAGTGTAGTACGCGTGAAAGTTGTAAACGGCCCTCAAAAAGGGATACTCCGTGGCTAGATGATCCAGAGAGGAAACCCCGCATCCGGCTGTTGCGCACCATACGGCGAAGTTGAGTTGTTTCTGCCAAAACTGCATCGGCGTCGCTTTCCACCCGTTCACGGCCGCCATGGTGGTAATCTTGGGCAGCCTATATTGTTCAAATATGTCGGGGAAGTTGGTTTGAAAGCCTGTTCCGCCGCTAACTTGGATAGTGGGGTGCACAAGCCGGGGAGCGCCCGCCTTAGCGGTGTTGACTCCGCCGACCGATATTATCATGTTTGCTACTATCACTAATGTTCAAAAAGAGAGTTGTGAACTTCAGAATTCGATCGACAACTGTCACGGAAAGAAAGGCTGGCCTCAGATCAATCACCTTCACGGTAGGCTGGCGAAACGTGGGGGAGAACCAAGGGTTCACGTTTGGTGGACATGGTGGCCGAGTTCGTGATCCAAAACTGCTAGCCCCAGGACTTTGGAGCGCCGGAAATTTACACAAATGTGTTGCAGCGGAACTTGCGGGCCGAGCCAGCCTCGTAATTTCAAAGATCAATGGGTTCGTGACATTTAATGTCGAGAACGGGTGGTCCGTAGCCGTGACAACTGAGCTAGCACCCCTGCTCGGTTTCGAGAAGGCACACTCGGCTAACGGCGGTATGTTTAAATCGGGGACCGACCAATGAATTTCGTGGTCACATCAAATCTTCAAATTCACTTAATGCAGCTCAGTACATGCGGGAACGTGGTAAACGGGGCTCTGAACACATTACTAAACACTGTGCCTGATGGTGACAGTTTCTTCGGCGATACGGTGAACATCGACTTTCCTACACACGAGATTAAACGTTTGGAATCGGGGCTCATCCACGAATTGAAGATCTCTATTCTCGATGATAAAGCGCGAGAGCTAAAGAACGATTACCCGATTTCGATCGTTCTCGAAATAACCGATTAAACATAATTATATATTTATATATTAATCATGAGCATATACGGCCCAGGTAGTTCCAGCGCAGAACATGACGTTCCCGTCGCGGGCGCAGCATATGATGAAGCCACAATGAGAAGGCTGGAGGAAAAGATAGCACAGGCCCGCACAGAGGCGGCTACGGCAATTGCGCACGTTCGGCGATTGCAAGCTCGAAAACAGTTTGGGCCGAGAAGCGGGGTACACTAAACGAGGGGGCCTACGAATATTCGTTCGGTGCCAACTCGAGCAACAGATATGGGGTATACACCATGGCAGTGTCCGGGACGATTCTTCGAATGGCGGTCTGCTCGGTCAACTTTAAGGGACACGCTGCTACCGAAGTCCGAGTGAATCTCGTTCTGAACGGGGTAGAGCAGAAGTCTGGCATCACCAAGCGCGCGGGGCAGAGGTCAGGGTTTACGATATTCGATGATGACACTGCAATTAATGTTTTCTCCGGTAGTGTTATTAACTTTGTTACAAAAATCGCTGACCAAGCGACTTCCTCCGCTTTTGTGACACTGTTAATATAACTTGATATATGATGAATGACGAGAAAATATATCCACACTTACCTTCGGGGACGGCCGACCCGGCATCCTTTAGGATGACCAGGATCGTCGATATTCAACAGAGTCTACAGCATGAGGGAGAGACGCGGACGGGTCATGCCAACAAATATAGTCGAGCAGTCAATATAGTCGATGTGGTGAGCATCACGTTAGCCTCAGCTTTCGTTGTAAGCGGAGTGGGGAGTGTGTCTTTATTGTAAACAGTCGTCGCTGCACCGGTCGCGGTGATCATTAGTACGATAGCGGCGGGGCGGGACTGCTTTGCATGACGACCAGACTCGTGAGTCGAAAACTAGAGGCCAAGATTTGAAAGTAGGATCGAATAGCGGTTCTCGTGAGGTCTAAGAAAAACAGTATCGACGTTATCGTGTCGAAAGCGATAGCCGACAAAGATATATCAGATAGCGAGTTCAAACTGATCGTCGAAGAGATGGCCAGGTACCAGGAGTTAAAGGACGCGATCCGGTCCAAGGCCCGACCACAAATTCTCGCGGACGAAGACATAAAAAAACTCGTCATGGAGGGGAGCGCCGACGAGAGAAAAAATCTCCTCGCCCGCCTCGGGACGTGATATGCTTATTCGTGTGTCTGCAGCGGCAGCAGGAGATCCCTCCACCATACAGTCCAGTTGTTCCGACGGCCCCTCCATACGGAACATAAAACTATTTCGGGCCCCGTTACACCACCGTGACTTATCAAAACTACCATCAGATCGGTTCTATCTTTCTAACTGACTTTCCGATTTCAATTATTAATAAACGATAATACTTGCGAGCACGTAATTCCTTGCTAGCCAGTCGATGAGTAGCGCGAGTGCCACCGCATGGTGGACATAACAGTGACTCGGATCTGGTCCCTACCCCGCAATGCCTACAGGGGCGAGGCGAAACGGACCCTCTTCTCATCCATGCCCGGTGATGCTTGCAATACTCGTCAATACCGGTACGATGACACCTCTTTTGACTACCTGTCTTCAACCACGCACAATTAACTAGAACCATTGTGTGATTACATATACTGAGTATAACATAGGGATTCGTATCTCTAATAGGGTGTAATCTCATTGATAACTTCTCATCCGGTCGAGTAAGTATCGTGGTTGCTCAAAAATAGTACCCATTATTCTCATTCGCACCCGCCGAACAGTGAGGGAAAATCCAAGTAGTATATGAGAGTCAACAATGATACCACCTACTGATGGGAGGCACCGCGCGTAGCGGGGGGGGGGGGCTTACAGAGGGAGGTGGTATCATTTTTTTTGACTCTCATATACTACTGCTTGTAATATAATGCCGTGTGTATTCTAAATAATAAGTATGTTAATCAAACGAACTACATAAATGAATAACAGTCCACAATCAGATGATTTGGGACCCTAACACTAGAATGTTCCAGGGTAGCTCCCATATTGACACATGCACGACTGGAACAAATCCAAGGTATTACATTTTTCCATTTTACAAAATGTACATTGAACACACAACATTAAGAAAACCATCGAACCTTATTTTATACAAATATTGCGACCTGAACTAAATTATAAAACAAACTGAATCGACCCTGCCATTAGTGCACACTGCATAACATAATGTTATATACATGTATCTAAACGCATTATGTTCCAACGCAACATTACATAGTTATTTCCCATGCATAATCAAAATTACGTCCCATGGTACTATCTAAAAGTCAACGTTATGTGACGTTGTTAATCTCTGATGATCTGAAAAAGCATTCCACACATAGTACATTTACAAGATACGACCGTCATGGAAACTTTCCTGTTTCCATGACGGTCGTATCTTGTAAATGTACTATGTGTGGAATGCTTTTTCAGATCATCAGAGATTAACAACGTCACATAACGTTGCCTTTTAGATAGTACCATGGGACGTAATTTTGATTATGCATGGCCTAGATGATAACCCCGACGTCTTCACAAGTTGTGTCCACTTTTATTTTGGACGCAAACGGCCAGGACGTGACGTAACGTCATTAACTTTGACTTCATTCAGGCTTGAAATCAAAACGGAACATGCAGAATATGCCCCCGGTCTGGGAAAAAGTGAACATCTTTCTGGGATTAGCCCCCGTTCTGTGATTTGTCACCCGTTCCGGGGTTAATACCCGATCTGAATCTCACTCATATATATATATTTTATATTGTATATATATACATACATATATTACATTATGCCATGTTTCCCATATACTAATAATACTTACATAAACATTTTAACCTAAGCGCTTTCACACCGTATGGTGATCATCAGAGGTTAATGAAATGTAGAACAATAAAGACACGTGACGTAGTAATCATGTGTCCACTGCAATGTCAATTATCCTGCTTAGTTCCGTTTTTATGACGGATGAATAATGTAAATAAAATATTGTTATTTTTGCTTCCGTTTTGTTGCAGTCATGTCCCTCATTTTATATGGTGGGAAACACAGTATTTTACCCCGCCAGTGAAACAATATTCATCTAAATGCTTGCTGACAGGAAGTATCCGATGTTCTGGTTGCCTAATACAGTGTATGTCGGTTGTTGCGGTAATCTACTGTCTCGTCAATGTAATCTACCACACAACCATTACATTTCAAAGCATACATGGCATTTCTGACATTACAGTCTATGTCTTCTTAGAAAATAAATTGATTTTGATCTTGAAATATAAATGTTGTTCCTTCTTTAAGATCGTTGCATTGTTTACAATTCGGCCTGTTACAGTTTGCAACGCTTGGTGTTTTGGAATTATTGTTTTTTAATTATTGGTTTATTGTTTACATTTGATTATATTTGTGTTATCCATTATAGCTCTCATTGTATAACTTTGGTTTAAGATTGGAATTTTTTGTTTCGGATTATATTGAATGCTTCAGGGTTTGTAGGATTGTATGTGGAGAAATATGCTATTGTGTTTTGCAGTGAAGCGTGTTTGGGTTTTCTTAATATTCTCTGTATAATTGTAATACCATTCATATGTATTATAGAAAGTGGATATGCTCATGTTTAAAGATATAACGTCAATTCCTCAAGGCGTTATTTTAGGATTTGTAGTTCATGTACAATGAATCATATTCGTCACGCTGAACTATTTTGTAAATTTATATTGGTGTGCCTTCAAGTTGGTTGGCATGACGTGAACACGAGATATTGTCGCTATCGGTTGGTTTGTGATAGAGGTTGGTTTGTATTTGATTTCCATAGTTTTTTTATTAACAAGTCATGAAATGAATTTTGGTACTGATTGAATTCGATTGTGAAATTAATTGTGAAATTAATTGAGGTATGCAGTTGATTTAGTATTTGAAGGAACGTGGAGCTGTGTTTGCCACGACGCACGTTGTATGCACTGGTTTCACGACCAGACGATGTAGATGTGAACAATCGTCTGTATTTAGAGACTCACTGTGCTCCTGGTAGTTTTCATATGGAAATGAGGCATGATATTTTTTAAATAGTTATACTAATTAAATGCGTCACCTGAACAAATAACATTTTCGACAGATTATAAAGCATAGTCATTCCACATCAAAACAATAAATACAGAGGACAACTAGTAATGTCCGTAACCTTTTAAGTACAATTATCGCCCATAATAGTAGTGTGGAAATGTTCATCCGATATAAAATGTTTAATAATGCCAATCAATACGTAGGGTAATGGTGGATGAATGCTTATTTTGCCAGGAAATGTCTCAGATTATGTCTCTGATATGAAAAACATTGTGTGCCTACTGAGTGAGAATGTACCTTTACAAATTAAATTTTTTAAAATAAGATACTAACATTGAAATTTTATTATTTTGGCGGCCATCCTTGGTTTATTTTTCGCTGTGAGCCAAATATGTATGTTATAAGCATGTCTATATTTGTTGTACGAAGTCATGTTAGGCTTGTTTTAATTATATGTACTCACCATTGTATATGTCTTGATAGTAATATGGTAAATACAGTCATTTAAGGTAAAGTTTGATTTTGGTGGCCATTTTGAATTGATACTGGCATTTATAGATTAGTAACATCAAATACTCTATTGGCATACTTACTTTACTATGAATAACATTCAATTACAAATGTGCAACACGAGATACCTGTGGTTATAGGCGACAGGCCCTAGATTGTGCCACCAACTCTGGATCTATCATTAAATGACAACCTTAATGAACGATCAGCCAATACACACCAACATACCGCCACAGGATCAACTAGCGCGAAGCGCAACAAAATTCTGCTCATAGGCACGAACCCAAAAGGTCTACATCGGAACCTACACAAACACACGACGAGTGGTGCAACAATAACTACACTAGTGGAGGAAATTGCGCTCTATGATATACAGTTGTTTTCCCATATAGTTATCTATATTGGAGGAAATGACGCTGCCAACCACATTGATCCGGAAATCTTTGAAGAGAAATTAGACCAGCTACTCAGCCTAATCAATTGTGCAAACGGCAATTGTAACGTCATTGTATGTAAAGTTGCACCTCGCGGAGACGTGGCTGTCCAGGATATCAACACCAGCATAGGCCGGCTCGTCGAACACTGGAAACAGCAGAAAGTACAATGTTGTGACTACACGCATGATTTGTTCCTGGCCAAGTCGGATCGACCGGCACCTCGTTACTATGACAATGATGGTATTCATCTGTCGCATTTTGGCACAAAACGGTTGCGAGATGGAATAAATAGATCGTGTGAAATCGTCATAGATTATAACAAGTGTATATATTCTCCCACAGCACAATGCTTTAATGGAACAACACACTCACGCAGATCAGTCTCCAGTCCGCAAGATTATCCCCGTCCCAATAGCATGTACGGACGTCCCAGGCCAAAAACAGGAAACACAAGCTCCCGTTTCCCACGACACGCCGGATATAGGGATTTCCTATCGCAGAACCGCGATTCGGCTGGAAATCGTTTCGCCCCACGATTTGGAACTCAGACGTGCATACAGTGTTACCAGTGTGATATGACAGGTCACAAGATGGCCGACTGTTGGAACATATAGGGAAACGGCATTACTGCCAAACCGTATACAGGCGCAATTGAAATGAGTAACAGATATACAGAGTTATGGTCATTGTGTGCAGAGTGTCAGCAATTGCATTGCACCTGTAAAAAAAATAATAATATTCATGACAGGGATATTTACATGTACAGAACGTAACCTGCATATGATATACATGACATAACTATCATGAATCATGGTATAGGGCGTACGTCTCAACAGATACACTATCAAAAAATAATGTCGACATTATAAATAACGTATCCGATAATGTTAAAGTCGTAGAAAATGATCATAACCAATCTCAATCTGATTCATTAAAGGAAATTTAAACATACAAGGAATATGTGGACCTAATTTAACAAAATTTGAGGAAATTAAATGCATGCTCACATCCGATGCAAATAAAAACCTACACATTTTCGGCATGAGCGAAACTAAGCTAAAATACCATAAATTATCGGATACTTTTAAAATAGACGGTTATCAAATACCATTTCGTAAAGATAATGTTTCAAATGGTGGTGGTGGTATAATAGTATATGTGAAAACGGGTATTAATGCAAAGCGTCGGGAAGACTTGGAATCGCATGATATATCATGCGTTTGGCTTGAGATAACCCCGAATATGAGAAAATCATTCTTTGTTGGATCTATTTATAGATCACCAGACTCAAAAATTGAATGTAATGATAGATTCGAAAAATTCATTGATCAAGGGCTTAACACGGGTAAATAATGTATTAGTTTAGGAGATATAAATAATAATCTAATAAATGATAAAGTAAACATTGAGTTGTCAAATTTCATCACATCACTGGGCATAAGCCAACTGATAAAAGAACCTACGCGAGTCACGGGAAACACAGCGACACTAATTGACCACATTTATACCAATTATGAGACGAACATATCTCAAGTACATGTGAAACACTTACATATTAGTGACCATTATGGCGTTTTCTGTAATAGAAAACGATCAAATTGCGATCAGAAGAATTCACACCAAACATATCGCTCATTTAAAACATTTAATGAACTAGATTGTATGAGTGAGTTATCACGTGTTTCTGAGAAACAGTTTTACTACCAAACGACATTGATCCCAAACTAGATGTTTGGACAAACTTATTTTTTGAAATTGTGAATAGACATGCACCACTAAAAACTCACCGGGTGAAAAAGAAAATTCAACCTGACTGGTTGTCAAGTGAAATTTTAGACTGTATGAAAGACATGGATCAATGCAAATTAAACGGAAATTATGATGCATATAAATATTTGCGAAACAAAGTATCATCGATGATCGAAAAATCTAAAACAGAAACTTATACTCGTAAAATAGAAACTGGTAAAGATAATCCGAGGACAATTTGAAAAATATTTAAGGAATATGGTGCATCACCGAATTCGCGCGAGAGCAGTGGAATAATGAGTGTGAAAAATTACGAAAATGAATTAATTTCAAATATTGATAATATGGCAAATTTATTTAATAACTATTTTGTTAATGTTGCCCCAAAAATCAAGGGTCCGATTCAGCCATCAACGTTTGAAGGGTTGCGCAATTCCGTAGATTCCAAAATATCAAATGAAATTCTTTTCGAAATTCCGGAAGTAAGTGAACATTATGTTCGAAATGTTTTGTCTCGTCTTGATGTTTTTAAAGCTACAGGTCTAGACAATATAGGTCCGCGACTTTTAAAGGTTTCTGCAAACGTGATAGCTAAACGCGTAAGCATTATCGTTAACAAAAGCATAGCTACTGGTACTTTCTCGGATGTATGGAAAAATGCAAAGGTAACTCCGTTATACAAAAGTGGCGCAAAGGACGAAGTAAATAACTGTCGGCCAATCTCAATATTACCCACATTATCCAAATTAATTAAAAAAAATGTAAATACACATATGACAGATTTTTTAAATAACAGCAATTTATTACATAAATCGCAAAGTGGTTTTCGGCGCAACCACTCAACATAATCGGCTCTAATACTAATGATAGAAAAATGGCTAAATGCATTAAATGATGGAAAATTAGCTGGGTGTGTAATGGTTGATTTTCGAAAGGCATTCGACATGATAGATCATGATATCCTCTTGCAAAAGCTTCACTGCTACCAATTTAGTGATCAAACATTAAGGTGGTTCAATTCATACTTGAAGCAAAGAAAACAGGTAACTTCAGTTCATGGTGCAAACTCAGAAGATATGCTTATTACATGCGGCGTTCCCCAGGGGTCTATACTAGGTCCGACATTATTTATATTATTTATTAATGATTTGCCTGCTATGCTGTCCGATTCTGCTACAGGAACCGATGTATATGCTGATGACACAACCATTTATGACATCCAGAGTAACATTAATGAGGTAGAATCTAATTTGCAAATAACATTAAATCAACCGAAACTGTGGTGCGAAACAAATGGTATGCTTTTAAATACCAGCAAAACAAAAGTAATGCTTATTTCAACCAGGCAGAGAATAATAATACTGGGTAAAAATGAAATTCATTTGACATATAATAATATAAATTTGAAAGTCACTACTGGCGCTTAAATCCTTTTGGACTAAACATTAATGAAAATCTGCATTGGAATGACCATTTTAACTTTGTTTCTAAAAAGGGAAGTATCTTCTTATCTTTAGTTGCTATCAAACATTAGCTATTTCCTCTCTGTAGTGCATATATTGCTCTTTTCAAAGCTTGTATACAGCCTCATTTCGATTACCGTTGTATTATCTGGTCCAATTCATCAAATCAAAATCGAGCAAAAATTATAAAATTGCAAAGGCGTGCATGCAAAATTATTCTTGGTACCGAGTATTCCGATTTAGTTACAGCAATGACAAGACTAAACATTTTAAGTTTTGATGAAACTATATTGTTGCAGAAAGCTAAAATAATGTACAAAACCCTCAATGGATTATTCCCGCATATTTAAGTGAAATGTTTATTATGCAATCAACACGACTGGAGAACACTAACATAACACTACGATCTGTGACAAACGAGGCCCTGCATGTTCCTAGACCTAAAACATAATTATTTAAAGGTAGTCTGTCTTACTCTGGTGCAATTATATGGAACAGCATGCCATTAAACATTCGAAATGCGAGCAGTATAAATGTATTCATAGCTCGATGTTCATCATGGATGAAATGTCAGTAGATGTCATTAAATGGACCCACCACCACTATCAGTATCATAAAAATGCAGTCTATAAATTACATGCAAAACAGCCGTAATAACCCTATTTATTGTGACGTCGTTTGTTTTGGGAAATCTCAATGAAATATGGAGATTGCCGAAATAATAGACTAATTGTATTGTGATATCCTTCCTTTAGAGAGTTCCCGGTTTATAGCTGTGTCGACAGACGAGTCTCCATGTATTTGGGGATATTACGATTTGATATGGCAAAAACGGTCTTATTGTCTCGACGAATTGATGTTGACCCTGACCGTCGTTCGCATAAGCACAATCTGATCTGGGTCATTATTGTTCTTTATCCAGTCACTAACATTTAATCATTAATATCTACACCGAACGGACTCAGTGGGGATATTAGTATTTGGTCATGAGTTTCGGGTCGGTCAGCATCTGCAATCTACTCGTGTTTGAGACAATACGCGCGGTTTTGTCATAAATTATCAGGTTAAAAGTGCGTATTGCAAACAACCCAACGTTTGCCAGCTACGTGTAGCTGGTGGCAGTTGGGTTGCATCATTTGTTTTATACATGCCATAACCTTTTCACTGTAAATATGTTTTTGTGTTTGAGAGGGCCCTATGGAAGATTGTTGCACGCCAACTTGGTTACCCTATTTAAATAAAGAATTTACTTACTTACTTACTTACTTACTTACTTTAACATGATCAGATGTAACATTTGAGCAAAAATTAACATACATGACAAAACGCCATTATTTGACCATCTTGGAGTTTGGGTCGCCATGTGTTCAATATGAGCTAGCAGATTATTTTTAATAACGTATATGTAAATCTTTACATCTTTTTTCAAATTTCAGCTTTTTATCAGATGTGATATATGAATATAAGATATGTCAATATTGTCTTGTTACTGGTTACTATATAGTACATTGAGTTGCCATCTCCGCCATCTTCGTATGTACAAGCCATCGTACAGTTTCACCACTTCGAGCGTTTGACACATACAACAAATCATATGACAACAAATATGATAACAGCGTTTTATAAATATGTTAGTGGAGAAAAGTATATATGTATGGTTATTATGTTCATAAACACATAATTTCAAGACATAAAACGATACAACTATAAAATAACATTTTTTATTATGCATTTCTGCAAAACTTTATTTCATTTAAATGTTACACCATCCGTCAGTTCATTGGTATTGGGGATGAAAAAAACAGTTCCCAAAGTTAATAGCGTGTATGGCCACGGTTTGCATAAATGCAGGCCTGGCACCGTCGCCTCATAGAGCCTACCAAATTGTTGACGAATGCCTGGCGGATGTCGTTCCAGATCTGGACTAACGTTTGACACTGCCAACGTCACCGGCTGGTTAGGCAGCGTACGTACACGACGTTGCATCTCATCCCAGACATGCTGGCTTGGTGCAAGATGGGGTGAGAGTGCAGGCCACTGCAACACATCGATGTTCTGCTGCGCTAGAAAATCCCTTACCACCCGGGCGACATGAGGTCTAGCGTTGTCTTGCTGATGTGACGTTGCTGTCCTCCCAGCCAGCAGTACTATGTCGGCCCGACATCGGGCGTACAGCGGCAGTGTATGTGTACGTAAGCCCGACGTCGGGCTGATGTCAGTTGGATTGTATTTATAACAAAAAAAGTAACAGAAAACAAATAGATATATTAAATAATTGCATACCCTAGTTCTACAGACAAAGCTATATACTGGAAATGCAAGTTATGTTTTCTATCACGAGTGATGACACAGGGCCGATATCTGGCCTACGTGTATTAGCCACTGTTCGAACTAAGGCGAAGGGAGTTAACTCTGGACGCAAAAATGTCAATCGTGTCTACCAAAGTAATTTTGTTTTTACTTTTAAAATAGTTACGGATTTGAATAAAATATTTAAAGCGAGCCTACCGTTACAACATTTTTCATAGAACCAATAGAGTACATGCAGTGCGGGTCATGTGGATTATCTCCCCCTTTTCGACTTAACAAACCAACAGCTTTGCCTTGTTTACTACCAAAGCGATATACCTAATTACATACCTATTTCACCAGGTTTAAAAGTTATAAATCATGTTAATTATTAATGAATATTATAGGAATGACGCACGTCATGCCAGATTGTCTTCCATAACGATACAGCGTTAATTGTATTGAAATTCTCCATGTAAAAGTACATTTAAAAAATGTACATGATTTTCTTCTCCTACGTAGGTCCGCTACCATAGGAGTCAACTTATTTTTTCCAAGTTGTCCTGTAACCGCGAAACAACTAAATCCATGGTCCTGACGAATTCAGGTACCTTGGGTTCGAGCACTATGGCGGCACAATTATTTTATGTGTGCTCTTTTCCTACCTTTTTCATCGTTATATCACCACGATGTGTATGTAAAATGTATTTTCTGATTAAATGAAAGGATTTAATTATTTTTATAAACTTGCACAAAATGCGCCTCAAGCGCTTTAAAATACAATAGAAAATCTGCCCGTGTGTCCCAAAATTATTGTGATAATCTATTAATTAACTTTATGTAGCCTTACTATAACTTTCTGAGTCATCCAGTGTGAATGTATATGCCAATAATCGAATTTGAATTTCCTACATAAAACTATGACCGTGTCCGCTACAAGCTGAATGAGGCGGAGGAGGTAAGGAATCACATGGACTTTGTTTGTACAAGTTTCCTCATCATCATATAACTTTAATATTACTTGGTGGAGTGCTTAAGTATTTGGAAACTTGACAGATGTAAGCAGTGTTCGACACTTCACATTTTTGTCGAGGAATCCTCAAGAATCCCTTCATATGGGGATCACTCGGATTTCCCCTAAATGTATTACCAAAATATATAAACAGGGTATGGGATCATTATTATCAAGGCTGCCAGAGAGAGGATTAGCTTCGTTTAGCGATGTCAGTTCTTGTTATGCCCCCACATAGATAGCACGGTGTGCATATTGCGTTGCTCTTAAGGTTACGTCCGTCCGTATACATTTACATCGAAACATTTGTAGGGGGGGGGGGGACTTATCCAGGTTACAAACATAATGTCTAGTTGTGAATGTATTCTGTATGTGCCATGAACTTTTTATATTTCGTAAAACCCTATAATTAAATCAATCCAGGGTAATATCATAAAATTTTATGTTTTGGACTTAATTGTTTTTCACGAAAAGGCTGCCATTGTGACAATGGCATCACCTGTGTCTTTCTGACACACTTTCCTAGTTACGTATACTGTTGAGGGGACATTGTGCCGATAATTCAACCGGCATAATGTTTTTGAGCTGTGCTTCTTCAATATGCCGTCGGACCGACTTTAGCCCGACGTCTGACCGATGTGTAAGCTTATGTAGGGCCGATGAGTTTTACTGCTTGTAAGCCGCTGTAAAGTACGTTGTTGGGCCGACATTAGCCCGATGTTGGGCAGATATCAGCCCGATGATATGCCGATGTGTAAACAGATGTAGGGCCGATGAGTTTTACCGCTTGTAAGCCGCTGTAAAGTACGCTGTCAGGCCGACATTAAACCGATGTGAAAGCCGATATCGGGCCGCTGGCGCCACGCTTTGCAAGGTCGACAGAGGCCCGATATAATTGTATGATGTAAGAACGATGTTGAAAGCGACATAGGCGCGACATCGGTCCGATAACGTATTGCTGGTTGGGCTTGCACAAATGGGATGACGGGAGTCTGGATAAATTCGTCACGGTAGCGTACGGCGCTCAAATTGCCATCGATGACCACAAGAGCTGATCGTCCAGTTGACGTGATGCCACCCAAACCATGACACGGCCGTAGTCAAATGCATGTCAAGTGAAACATGGACTCGTCCGTAAACTAAATACCCGCCCAGACTCAGCGATTAAAGCGCAAGTATTTCTACACCAAGCCAGACGTGCTACAAAATGGCGTCTTATCAAACTGGAGGGATAGTCGGACGTCGCGGACGAATACGCCGTTCATGTAATCGATTCCGTACATTTCTGGGGCTGATGGCACGCAATCCATGAGTGGTCCGCGCTGTCAGAACTGCCGTTTGGAAGCGATTCCTGGGGTGCACAAGTCGGATATGATTGTCCTATTGTCGTGACGTCAAGCTTGGACGATCTGCACGTGGTCGGTCTTTGACATTATCACATTGTTGAAAACGTCTCCACAAAGCCTGAATAGTGTCTATGTGGACACCAAATTGCGTAGCAACAGTGCGATGGAGCATACCAGCCTGAATAATATCAATTGCGCGAAGGCGGTCATTTTCATTTAGCCTGGGCATTGCTCTCCGACCGCTTTCAACCGAAACAAAATGTTTTTCTGTTCCCCCGGTTGCCAAACAATGACCCAACAGTGGCAAAGTCGACAAAGGCTGGCGCAGTAACATTTTGGGTGAAAAATGCGTGAAAAAGAGACCCATGCCCAAGAAGCGAAATGGCACGTGCAAATACGGCATTGACCGAGCGATTGTATGGCGATGCGTTCACTGGTCACCTGTGCATAACATCAGGCTAAAATATTGAGCGGTGTTAACTTTATCCGATGTTTTAGGTTACACTGTTACTTCTTTCCGCTAGTATATTATGCAAATTATAAAAAAAAGAGATATCTGAGCAGTTCTCCCATCAATCTCAAAATAGATTTCAACAACTAAACTTTTCAATCTGATGCACTGCTTGGAAGTCACTGGTTTTGGTAACTAATAACAAGGACAGTATTTGGTATATATCGTATGTGTATGTGTATACTGTGCGATTTTCTGTGAATGAGGCTAGTTGCAATGGTGATTCACATTGTTAAAAATACAGGCACAAATCTTTCCAGAGAACTGACATAGTTTACAGTTTGGTGAAATATAAATGATAGGAGTCCGTTGTCCTGGCTTTTCTACATGTGATTATCTACATTATATCATAAGTTCTACTTCATATTTTCCATTCTTTGTCAATGATGGCCGCCTTGTCCACACCATGTGCCGTAAAGAATACAATAATGAGACAGTGTCACATATATGTTATAAATATATTCCATTACATTTACGAAGCAATTATCTTTCAATCAAACGATGATCATGTATAGAACGGGCCCTTAAGAGAAAAACACACATTACCTACAAACACGTTAGCTAATCAGGGCCTACAATTAATATATTCACCATACGGAGCAGGAGCATATATTTCTGTGAATGGTACACTGTCATGTATGTCGGCCGATGGTCCTTATAGTATTTGTGTTATTACCTTGGCATCTTGAAACATGTAGCCATTCCAGAATTGATGGCTATGACCATTGTCAGCCTGCATTGTGATTACATATTCGCCCTCCGATTCGTCGTCACTATTGGTACGTATCAATAATCCGGACGAAATGTAGTTCAATGTATGTTGATCAGAATCACCGTCATGCCATGTGAATGATTGCCAATCACCGTCTCTGGAATTCCAGTCATATTTGGTTATACCAGGAATCCTCATAACACAGTTCGGGCTCCTGTCCCCTGTCACACCCTGTGAGGAACACGACGTCCCGTCTACGGGGTCCACCAATCGCACGATCAGATCGCAGGGTTCCGGTTGCTCAGCTCCAATCGTGGCCGAACACCCGAATGGCACGAGATTGTACGGGCGGTATAACGTCGTATTGTCTCCTTTTAATACGTAGGATCCCTCCTGTAATAAAAGACTAAAAGTACCGTGACGAGGTTATGTCTAGAATGGGTTGAAATTAAGCAATGTATATGTTCACATGAATATATAAGACTACCTAAATGTTGACTATTCCTTGGCTTTGTTCACAGTGACTAAACCAAAGTAGAAAATGTATGTCAATGCCATAGGCTATGTTTCCGTTCGTTATGCACATCGTTAGCTCAGTAGTGTGTGCAAGTATGGTAGTTGCAGGTATTACAGTGGCTGAGGAAATAACGTGTACGCACTATGTGTTAGAACGGACGCACTAAGTGGCAGGATGGATATATACGTGATACAGAGCACGATAATGCAATCTGACAATAATAACATATGATTAAATAGAGTGATGACAATGTTGTACCACTGAGTACTCTAACAGAGTTTACAAAATTTACGCGAAGGGAGATAAAATACTTGGCGTAAATTTAGTAAGCTCGTATACGCAAAAATCAAACTCATTTGACATTGACCGAGTCAGACAGTGATTCAAATTGGACGACATAACTGTATATACCCTAACAGTATATAGATGTAGAGATGATGGGAAATACGAAAATATTACTTTCAACAAATATCAAGTAGGAAATACGAAAACTTTAATTTTATATATCAAGTATACACATTTTAATAGCAATATCGTGGAATAACAACATAATATATTACTCTTTAGATACTCCAACCTGACGTCCACATATCCCGACAAAGTCTGCATGCACGTGGTAGTGGTACAAATCAATGTTTTTATTTGCCACATTATTAAGCCACATGATTTGTGGAATGTACAATATAAAACACTACGGTAATAACTGTAATTATTAAACAGTATAGTTATTTAATGGTGTGTAACAACCTGCCTGCAGCTATTTATTCATTAATTTAACGGAGTTTAACGGCTTGTCAACAGTTAATGTTATTTCATGCTAGGATAACAGAGTCGAATCCCATTATTCATTCGTTGTGATGGGGAGAACATAAAAAAATGATTATTTACATCGAACAAAACAATATATTCAGTTATTAATCCAAATGGCCATTGGACAGTTGAAATGGATTTACAGTCAGCATAGTGTACCAAGTACACATGTGTCAGATGAAGTCTGCAATTGGCCTGTCAGGAATTTGCTGATTTTGTAAAATAATGGGAATTCCTTAATGTCACATGCTCTATGCAGACAAGGTCCAGTGGTTTAGCTGAGCGAACAGTAATCATTGTGAAACAGTTTCGTAAAAACAAAAGGTGAATGTACAGACCTATGTTTGGGTATATTGGAATATCGACACGGAATGGTCACCTGCAGTTATTGATGGGACGGCGGGTTCTAATAGCAGGTTATTCTAAGTTCGGCCTTACATGACCTTAACTGTTGATAGGCCTCTAAACACCAATAAACAAACAAACACACAGACCTTTTCAATGCAATATACAATATCATAATATACACTTTATTGGATAAAAGTGATTATTTGCCATATTTTCATCTTCTTATTTTAAAATAAAACACAAGTGCTGACCAAGGTATCATTTGAATAAACACAACTATAAGCCACAGCAATACGTAATACATGCAAATACGTAATACAACAATACGTAATACATGTAAATCATTGAAGTGGCAATGTATGTGACACATTTATTTCCAGCGGCCATTTTGAAGAGATAATGGTGTCTGGTACCACAGTACTAGTTGACAATAATATCAACAGATTGTGTTCATTGTATTGTGAGTACAAGCAGACGAAACATACACAATATCACCACTGCTTTAAGCATGTATAAATATTAGATTGTCAAGTTTAAATAGCAGCCATTTTAAAAATAATGTCACCGCCCTTTTAAAATATACTGAAATAAGTCAATAATAAATAATAATAAAATAAAACACATTTCAATGGCGGCCATTTTGAAATTGAAAATGACGGCTATGCGGCTCTTAAAAATGGAACTAGCTCATCAACTGATTGGATTTATTATATGGTGTACATAAATATGTTTTCAAGCAGACACACGCGTTTCAATCATAATATCATTTGAAAGAACGACGTCAACTGAAATACTAGAATGTGTAACAAATCTTTGATGTGGCGAAGTACATAACACACTTAGTTTAGGTGGCCATTTTGAATATAAAGATTACTCGTAGCACATTACCAGTTAGCAATAATTTCAGCAGACTGTGTTGAAAGGAATACGAGTATAACCAGAAGGAAAATACAAAGTCTTACCACGACATTCAAGAATGTAAAATAAATACTTGATTTCCAATTTGGAAATGGCGGCCATTTTGAAAACCAAAATGGCTGGTATCTAAAAATGTATTGAACTCATTCTGTCAATATTTCTTGTCCATAATAATGTGTTTACCGCTGTAAAAACACCACACATAATGACTTTGACCTAAAAATATAAATTTCAATTGCGGCCATTTTGAATTTCAAGATGGCGGCCATATGACTTCAAGAAAAAAATGGAACCAACCCCAATTTTGTCGTATGTGGTGTATAGATGAAAAAAAACCTCATGTACAAAAAGTTATTTACATCAGATATCATCTGAGACACTTTCTGGCTAATTAAACATTCATTCACCATTATCCCACATATTGATTGGCATTATTATACATTTTATATAAAACGTAAATTTACACACTGATATCAGGGGCGATAACCGTGTCTCTTTAAAATGTTAACGGACCTTACTATTTATTCTCTGTATTTATTTTTTGATTTACTATGATCATACTTTATAATCTGTCGAAAATATTATTTTGTCAGGAGACGCATTTAATTAGTATAAATAATTAAGAAATATAATGCCTCATTTGCATATGAAAATAGCCTGATACCATCGCGCGTCACTATCAGTAAAATGAACATTACTAAATGATTATATCTGTATAGCGGGCACTTGTAATTGTTAGAACTGGTGGAATAGTGAGACAATTATACACTTATTTAATTCCTATAAAGAACAGTTTGGACCTACTGAGTAGGTATGTACCTTTAACTCTTAAATAGCTAGATTCCAGTATTATGAACCCCAATTATCGCATGCTCTCGACCAACAGCCCAGACACAGAAACGAAGAGTGGGACAAGTGATCCTCACTAATATTAAATAAAAGAATGTCCAAGCTTAACAAGCACTCCATCCCGAGTTGACGTATATTGGAATATCTGAATATCTCAACTACACAATTAGTACTATTCCACAATTTCCCCCCACATATTTCCCAGACCATCGACGATGTCATACTTATACAATGTTTTTTAAAACAATCTAGGAGGCTGAAGTATAAATTGTGTTGTCTGTATTCCTTTTGCCGTGCTACGCTCCTTTGTACAACTCAATCACACCTTTAACGCAAATTACGTCCTTTCCGATATTTAGGAACTGTTCGGTCAAACGCTGCATTTCGGCATGATACCAGTAATCTATACACCATGGCGCTAAAAGGATTGTCAGTGATGTTTTAAAAACTAACGTCCGGCGGTTTAAGAGGTTAGGGGCGCGGCATAACACAAAAGATTCCGCTGATTCCGTAAGCTCTTAAATAATTATATTGATGTTTAGGGGCTTTTTCTTTGTTCTTCAAACAAAGGACATACCAACATATCCGTCCGGTCCGGTCCTGTCCGGTCAGACCGGTTTAAGACTGTTCCGAACTTCGTCAGCATTGCAGATGATCTGATCGTATCCTATAAGTATCCCATCCGACCTGTTTCCGAACGAGCGAACGGATACGTTCTGGCGATTAGTTTAAACATTTCTTAATTTTCAAATCTCCCTACGGATGACGTTTCGTTTCACGCGAAATGGAGCCGAATTAAAAGTATCCTACTAGTCCATTCCAAACTTGGTCCGCATTTCGTTTCCTGCCAGTAGCTGCGAGTACCTTCCGGATGTCAACCGGATAGGACACGGAAGGAGAAACGGAGCAGTGGGGCTAGGCTTTAACATGAGTAACGACATCCTGCCACATCAATAGAACTACTATAGCCCCAGAGATGGGGCACTTTTATTTACAATGTTGAACCCGAAAGGTTTAATGAGTGAGTCTTATGTAATAGTTTGTGCTGAATTCGAAACTTCATTTCTTACAAAATTCAGGTGGGCCGTTTTATGGCCAATCCAAGATGGCTGCCAAAATACCTCTAAAATGATGTACCTTAAACATGACTCTCTAAAATTAAATTTACCTGATATATTTCCACCAAACGTGCGTTAGTTTACTAAAGTCATGCCACAGAATAATATTAGTGTACAAATATGTGGATATTATTATCGAAAATTATGAGAAATCATGAAAATATTCGAAAAGTGCAAAACAAATTATATACAACTTAGATTTTTTCCATGAAAATACTGTATGTCTTGATATTTTCGTACATTAAGTTAGGTCTCCTACATTTAAATTTTGCCTAAATGTATCCATTAATCAGTTTTGAAAAAGGTGTGTCCCTGGGTTAACTGAATGCGAAATTATTATAAGATATGTACCCTAACCCCACCCACAATAAATAACAGTCCGCGAAACATTAAAACACATTGCATCGTGTGGTGTATTTTAGATTAAATGCGAAGTTGATGCATTAAAAACGTATCTCTTTAACTATACAATTGAATATAAACAATTTACCAATATCGGAATCCAAATGTTGAAGTTGTGAGATATGAGGAGACCAAGAGCAAGATATTAAAATAAACGAATCAGCGTAAGCGAACTACGGCACGAGTACATAGGTTGTTGCAAATTTGATAAATTGTCACGAAAACTGTCCACAACTAGCAGTATACAGCCACAATAAAAAAATAACCACAACAGATAAATAATATAAAGCAACGAAAGATCCACAACACAATTTCCCCAAAGTACCAATGATAAAACAACAGTCTATAGCTATAATACATGTATAAATATAACAACACTCTATTAAAGCTTATTGAAATATTGAAAGCGTACTGTTCCCGGTCCAAGATGGCCGTCTTGCGAGACTAATTTGATTCAATATGCGGGCTGTCTAATGATGATGTATTGTTCAAACTCAACGTATTTTAATTAAGAACGCATTTGTTCAGAATGACTGTCTGTTTCATCAGATTGATGAAGAAGAAGAAGAAGAATAGTTTATGGCATCGAGGCAACTGCCTCATGAGCATACATACATGACTATGGTATAATATACGTACAATGCAAGATGGCGTACATGGGTACACTACTAAATATAATAAATTTAGAAACACCACAATCGTGGCAAATAGGCAAATAGATTTCAGAACATGCCGCAACCACTAATACATGTATCTGTACTTGTATCATACACATGTACATCGCACAGTCTCCGCTTACTGATCATAGTGTGTGCTAAGAGTTATATAGCTCGTATTAATTTTAACAATAAATGAGAAATATACATACATATACATAGAAATACACATGTACACACACATGTATACATGCACATACATGTACACACATATACGCACATACATACACCCATATACATGTATATCTTCTTTCTAAATGTGATATAGTATTACATGTCTATATAAGTACATATAGACGCATATACATATGTGTACATACACATACATACAACAATGCAACAGTGGCAGCGTTATGGCATGAATGTTCTTTCCCTCAAACAGGAATACTTTAATCATACATTGTATTCCAATTGTCGTTTTAAAGTAATTGTGCATATATAATACATGTATCTACTTAAAACACAAGTATAGGATAATTTAACGAAACAAAGCATACAAAGCTTAATAGTAGTTAAATATTTTTTTTAATTTCGGGAGAGTTTTTGTTTTTGGCAAATGCACTTTAAATCAGCATCACAATAGCGTAAAACAACTAGTCACATGAATAATACAGTCATGTACATTCACATATAATACATGTCATACTGTAAACAAACGGTATATGATTGTATGGTAGGAAATAACATAAATGCACATGTCGACTTGGAGATCAGCGGAGTCCTAGATCAGCCTGCGCATTCGCACAGCCTGTTCTACGACTGTACTGTGCATTTTATATAAATGTATCTATCAATAAGTATACACAATTGATTTCCAGTTATTTTAAGAATAAATTAATACATATATCTGTTTAGCTGAGATATAATTTCGTTACGTTTATCGAACGCTCTGAAAACGAAATTGCCAAGGTTTCTTATATAAGACGCTCTATCTGAGTGAAACAGTGTTACTAATTTTAACATGTTAGGTCTACTTCTATAATATTGGCCGATGTAGCGTACCCTCAAGTCATTGTAGACAGGACATATAAACAATAAATGAAATTCATCTTCTAACACGTTACGGAATTTACATTTACGATCATCAAAGGGTGTACTAATTGGTCTATGCCATCTGCCGGTTTCAACCTCCAGCCTGTGGGCAGATACACACAGTCTGGTTAGAGCCACTCTAAACTTGTTTACACTGATGAAATCGAGATAGCATTGATATTCAAAAGATGAAATATGTTTATAAAATAAAGCTCTACTAGATTCATTTATTAGTGTTCCAGTCCTGAACGAAATTGTCTGTTAAGCGTTGTTTTAATGTTGATAAAAATGATGTATGTCTGCTTCATCCGTTTAATTCATCTGGTGAAGTAGGAGCCAGTACATCAGCAATGGTCCTGGGATTTGATCGCCA
>CM055268.1:74274494-74340067 GCA_029237695.1 Conchocele bisecta
GCATGAAACTAATTAGATAGATGGAACTGCAGTGATATCATGGCATTCTACCAAATGGAGTTAACAATAATGTTTCACCCACGAAAACAGATGTCACTTCTGCCGTACTGGTAAGTCTGTCTTTATGCTTAAGACTATTGTTATCTATTGGCCCTGGGAATTACAAAATCACAAATGTTAAAGCCACTTTCTCCAGAATGGCACTAGACGGGTGGATATGAATGTGCTGAAGCTATTGATGAAGATTGGTAATGATCCGACTAACGAATGAAGAAATGTTCTAAATTGTTGACACCAAGGTCAAGGTCACCATGGTCAGTCGCCCGAATGTGACGAAGCTATTTATTATGTTTCATAATTATCCGACCATTGGACATTTGAACGTACATCCTAAATTGTTGACACCAAGGATTATGTCGGGAATGTTACCCTAATATCACTAGATGGATTTCCGTCAATGTGAGGAAGAATTTGATGAAGTTTGATTAGGATCCGACTAACTGATCATCCCCCCCACCCCCCAACATAAACAAAAGAAGGAAAATGTGTACACTTTAAATAATGATGATTTTTCGACATTTTCGTGTACATACATCCATATAATTCGCACTTTCATAGTGATGTATGCTCTCTGCTTGCCCGTAGATAACCCCATTTAGCATGACACCGTCACACTTGTAGTCCACGGCGTATATCGAATTGTCCCGTCGCACTGTGACACCACACGGTCGCAGGTTCTTGTCCACCGTAACATGAATCTATAAGTAAAACATGCACGAGTAGTACTGACTCTTTTTGCAACAGGAGAGAATGTTATCTAGGCTATTAAACTTGGCCACAAGCTATCATTTACCAGGTATTCGAACAATACAGTTTGATGTGGTCACTTCATGTGAGAATAGCTTATTCAGTGAACCGAAGTGCAATTGCCGAGCATGCGAAATGGTACCAATGTGCATTTGTGTATTTGCATTGTACAATGTAAAAGTGTATATAATCGTACGGAGTCTACACGGTTCCATGCAATTACGACTATGGTTCTACTATAAAAGTATTATTAGCCAAAATGGAGGCACCTGCCAAACAATGACCAGGTCTGCTCGCAGATGCAGATTGTTCCTTTTCGCTTGCATCGGCGCTCTGTACATGTATAAAAATAGGTTGTTAGTAAATTTCCCCACGGGTCTGTAGAAAGGAACCATACGAAATGTGCGCACAGTGTAGCACCAGATCAGCATGCGCATCCGCGCACTCTGATCAGGTTATGCACTGCTAGCCGGTCATTCACTGTCATTGGCCAATTACCATCAGTAAAAACTTTCCAATTCTAACCCTACTGAGTGAGTATCCAAGATGACAAAAAATATGCAAGTGGCGTAAGGTCCATTTTCTCAGCGGGCCGCCCAAATACAACGAACGAAATAATAAAATATAGCTCTATCCGCTAACTGCTTCACAACATAGACGGTATTGAATTTTTACTCTGCTGCCAGTAAAGTGAACCTTATTTCTGTAGGGCTTTCAAACAGTATATGCCCTGATCAGCATGTGTATGCATGCGATGAATTGGACTGTACTGCTTTATATATATTATATCTGTATATACATGTAAAACATATAGAGCGCGATGCATATGCTGATCGTATTCAGTGCTGGTGTGTGCATGCAGAACTGGGAGTATACCACTTTTTTAAAGTTGCAAATTGAAGTCACGAACGGACATCCAGCTAAATTATCCCGCATGATCGATGAAACTCTTATAGGTTACCTCCCTTAGACCAATTATGCACTCTTTACCATTCGCGTCAAACACGTGTCCGCAGTACATGTTTTTTTTGTTTGCTTATGGTTATTAATGACATATCTCACATCCTTATTACATTATATACATGTGTATCAAACAATGTCAATTTAATGTATGTAAATGTAAAAATGTTGTCTGAATGTTCACAAAGAAATGGAACATGTGAATTATACAAAGATTTTACAGGAAACTTCAAATGCAGAATAAATGAGCTCGCACATGCCATATACATAGTACATACAATATCATACTAACGAATATATGCATTAAAGATGTGATTCGACATCTTTATCCTCATAAATAGTGTTTTAACAATACAAACAGGTAAAATAAGGGATCTTAAATTGGTGACTGTTTAATCTGATGTTTATTGGACGAGAATACTGAGCTCATGACCAACGAGGCTCTGCCGAGTTTCTCATGTGCTCAGTGAACGACTGCAATGCAAGCCAGGTTAGTGAACTATGAAACAAGAATTTTGGCACAGCCACATCAAAACACTTCTGTTTTTGATCCTAATTAAAAACAAAATATATGTTTTGTGCTTACTCTAGTACTTTTATTATACATGCAGTTCCTTTTTATTTTTATTTTTTCAACCGTCTTAAAGGTTTTAGGTAATTTTTTTATTCAAGTCTGGCTTATTTTTTGCATATTTATTACAATATTGTATTATTATTTGTATTGGTGCCCATGTTAGTTCAAGGTAATGATATGAATTCGAAGATATTTCCTATAGTTACTACATGTGAAAGTAGAAATTTAGCAATATAATGCATGTCATAATATGTATAATATTATCCTCACATACTTTCGTTTTTCGCTTTACCACTTTGTGAAGATTATATACATGTATACATTGATCATTGTATTTCCCCCAGGTCTATCTCTCCCCTCTATATGGAGATGGAGACACTCTGGGTCGATTTTGCCTTTGTGACACACCATTATGGGAATGAATTGGGTTCTTCTTTTATCTAAGAAATATACAGTTTAGTTTTTTTCCTGATACATGTGCAAGAAAATAATCGTGTTAACCTGGGACAAACTATACAAGTAGCTCTAAATATCATTGTCGTAGTTAACATACATGTATTTGGTAATTATTAATTATCTAATTTATGATAAATTGACAAATTATATCTAGTCTATCTAGGGTTGACTGGTTGAGTCTGAGTTGTGCTCAGATTATGCTTGTCGGCCGGCTGGTTTTCACGTCCAGGTGGTGGTTGCATGATCAGACAACTTTTGTAATCAAGGGGCCAAATATAGTTTTGTCGTCTTTAACATTAATTATCAAATAATCGATTGTAAAATTACATATGAGTTTGTTTCAATGCGTAACTATTGAATAGTACAATGTAATTGATTTTGTAGCCATCGGTGTTCCCACAATTTAAATATACAATTTGTACTCCACGGGCTTCGTTTTAAAGAGACTTTCTTTTAAAACGTTTTACATAATGTTAAGATCTATACTAAAAATGTTGTTCACTTAATTGGGGCCATTACTTCACGTACATATCTGATACGCAGAATTTTTGATACTGTTATTAATTGTAAATCATGGACCACCGATGGGGGCATTATTGTGAACGAATATTATCGCCTTTCTAATTGTTTGTGTGACCCTATTGGCATTTCATTACTAATACAATCCTAGCAACCATGTCTACTTTCCTTCTGTTCAAGTTTAGAATGTTGTATCTAAGGTCAATTGTACGCTACGCTTGGTTCCATATATAAGCAACTTTACAGGTAAAGGGTATGGGGCAATTGATTAAAGAAAATGATTTTGCTATTTGTTTTATTCAAGAAGCACATTTTACTGCAAATGATAAAACGCAATGGGAAAATGAATGGGACGGCGATGCTTATTTCAGTGGAAATTTTAGTAATAAAGAAGGGGTTGGTATTCTAATATCACCAATTTTTTAGTATAAAATACAACAATATATCGAAGCAATAACCGGCAGAATGCAAGTTCTAAAAATAAGTATATCGGAAAATGATTATACACTAATTCATTTATGTGGTCCGAATGAAAACAGCTTTAACTTTTACCAAAATATGGATACTTATATAGAATCTTTCGAAACTGATACATTAATAGTAGGTGGAGATTTCAACACAATTTTAGAAACCGGATCTTGACAAGAAAAATGGCAGAAAATATACTAATAAAAAGACTCGAGACAAATTATTATCTATTATGAATAAATACAATCTACTCGATATTTGGAGAATTCTTAACCCTAATTCAAGAAAATATACATGGCATTCAAATACTAAACCGCCAATATTTTGTAGATTAGATTATTTTTTAATTTCTGAAAACATATTAAATCGTGTAGCAAATAGTAAGATTACTACAGGATATAAGTCGGATCATTCAATGGTATTTTTCTCCATTCATACACAATCTAATAAACGAGGTCCAGGTTACTTTAGATTAAATAATAGCTTACTGTTAAATGCCGAATATCAACAAAATATTAGACAAAATATTTATTTAGTTGCTGACACGAATGAAGGTGCAAATCCTAATACATTATGGGAGATAATAAAAGGAACGATTAGAAACGAAACCATAAGATTTGCTTCAATAGAAAAGAAAAAAACAGTAAATATAGAAAAAAAGTTAATTGATGAAATAAATAAATTAGAATCAGAATACTCTAATACTACAGAGGAAGACCTTTTAACAGAACTAAATAATAAGAAAGACCAACTACATAATATACACGAAGAAAGGGTTAGATGAATAATATTAAGAACCAAAGCCGAATGAATAGAGCGTGGAGAAAAGAATACAAAATACTTTTCTAATCTCGAAAAGAAACGGGCAGAAAATAAAACTATGACTAGACTGAATATAAATAACAACGAAATACTACATGAGCAGCAAGAATATTATAAAAAGTTATATACAAAAAAAGACATGCAAGCAACTAATCATGATTTTTTCCAAAATATTAATGAACATATACTATCGGAAGAAGAGAAAGAAAATTGTGAAGGCATGTTATCTGAAAATGAATGTAAGAATTGCATAAAGGAAATGAAAAATAACAAAAGTCCGGGTTCAGATGGTATTACAGTTGAATTTTACAAACTATTCTGGAATGATATCAAAGAGTATTTTATAAATTCCATGAATTATTCATTAGAGAACGGAAATTTGAGCGAATTACAAAAACAGGGAGTAATAACATTCATACCAAAAAAGACAGTGATTTATCCATTCTTACAAACTGGAGACCGATATCCCTTCTTAATGTCGATTATAAAAATTTACATTTAATCTTTTCTTCAAACTGCAAAATAGTTGGATGTGCAGGTTGCCTGGAGGTGTGAAAGAATTACGTGATATTCAGGTGTACATACATACATAATGTAAATTCATTCTGAGCATTTTTGTGAAGCATACAACATATAAATGTGTTCTTTAGTGCAAACAGTTACTCTAATGTGTCTGGAAATCGTTATGATTTTATTGCAGCAGCGGTTCACTGACACTCATCAAGACTTCTGTGGTAAGTGGAAATCAGTCAATAGTGTTGGTGTAATAGTGCATACTGTATTTTATTTTTAGGTTTTGTGATATTTTTTTGCTACAATGTTTGAACCAATGTTTTTTTTCATCTCTACACCAAATTCAACAAAACTGGAGTTGATTCCATTTGTTTCTTTCAGCCATATGGCCGCCATCTTGAAATTCAAAATGGCCACCATTGAAATTTATATTTCGTGGTCATTATGTGTGGTGTTTTTTGCAGCGGCGAACGCAGTATTATGGACAAGAAATATTGAGAGAATGAGTTCAATACATTTTGAGATACCAGGCAATTTGGTTTTAAAAGTGGCCGCCATTTCAAAATTGCAAATCCAGTATTTAGTTTACATTTTTGAATGTCGTGGTAAAATCTTGCATTTTCCTTCTGGCCGCTGGAAATACGTGTGTCACATACATTGCCACTTCAATGATTCACAGTATAAATTATAAAGCCAATTCACTTGAAAGCATGAGAATCGTCTGTACATGTAGTTATAGTGGCAGACAGAACGATTATTGACAGCGCTCATATTGCATTAAGTGTACTATGTTCGTTCGTGTTGCATACTAATATTGGCTCAAGTGAACGCACGTTCGAAGTACAATATTCATATATTGTATCTGTTCGTAGACTTATTTGTTCATGTAAATACATTTCTAGAGTGATACAATGTGTTTTTGTGCTCATACACTACAATTGGTGGATAACCATGCTTTGTTTGTCGATTTGGAGCGGTATGTGGGAGTTTTTTTGGTATGTGAGTCAGTTTTACGGCAACGCGAAATCGAAAAACAAAGCATGGTTATCCCCATTATAATGCACATAGTGTGCCCCCTGCGTTCTGCAACGTCGTAGCATATCACGAACAGTTATTTTTTCAATACGTCAGCAGGTTGTTGTCGTCATCGATAACAGCCTCACACCCAATGAATTTGAGGAAATGTAACTCCGCCGAAGAATATTCCCATTTCTAATTGAGATTAACGCGACATAGAGGATATTTGTTTTCTTCTGTGTAAGATCGATTTTATTTCATCGAGTGAACGAAAAATGTCGGATTTTCACCAGTGACGAAGCCACGAGTGAAAATCCGACATTTTTCGTCCACGAGATGAAATAAAATCGATCTTACACTGAAGAAAACAAATATTCTATTTCTTTTATGACTATATAACGCCCCTTTTAACGATTTTTGCATTATTTAATTATTTTATGTTCCCGCTAGATACCTCCAGTTTCAGTCGTAACCCGTGGGGTGCCGCAAATTCCAATTTTCTTTTTGACACGCCGCATTACAAAGTAGTTACATTTTTGTGGAGGAGATTTATGACTAACAGAACTATCCCGTGTCTATAGAAGATACTAATTCATATTAATATGAAAAACGTAATACGCTTTAACATGAGTTAACAATTCGATGTGTATACTTTATGGATTTTCTACGCAAAAAAAAACCACCATGGCAACAGCAGAGTGCGGAATAATATGCTACATGAATATATAATCATGAATATATAATGAGGCGAGAAAACGGAAAGTGACGCCATCTTGTATTTTATGTTCATTCCAACTAACGAGAATAGTGTCACAACAAGTTGTTTAACAGTGTTTTGAACATAATTTGATGCCTGCACACATTCCCTATTCACTGTCGCTGTAGTGCTTTAGTCTTTGACAAGGATCACAGGCGAGGAATGAAGTGGATAATCATATCGTGTTACGAAAACTGATGTCGCCATAATTTTTAGAAACAACGGTCAGGATTCGTGGTATTTTTTTTGGATAGCGACTGGTTCGAAAACGTGAAGCTAACATTTCCGTTGAATGTTGGATGAACAAAAAATCCTGGAGAGATGAGAGACTGGTTGGTGCCTTGATTAATAATAATATTCATTCGTGCGACATGTGTAAAGTAGGTGGGTGGGGTATGTTTTCTCAGATGTTGTATTTTAGATTCTGTTTTCTGTTGGTTACAAAGTATGTCGGAGATGTTTCTTGTTTGCATAAGTGTTCAAATGGCTGCAGTTGTTTAAATAAACTTTTAGCATTTTGTTTGTATTATTTGATTTTGTGGCACGCCATCATCGGTCAACTTTTGGATCAGTTTTTATTCTGGCACTGAAAGGAACTATAATAAAATTAATTAATTGTTAATTTTCAAGTTGATTTTCATTATTTTTGCTCTTTGTGTAGCACTCTGTTTAGATTTGTCAAACTAAAATTACTGGTATGTGGACAACTCTCGGTGTTTTATCTTTCTTTTTGAGACATCCTGTCAAAATGTAGTTGCGAACGGTCTATTCTGCAGAGAAGGCCTATGAGTGAAATCATAACTGTGGCTACCGACGGTACGGGAGTAGATTGCAAGTTACGGTTCGCAACTAGTCAAATTGAAGATTGAAGATGTTTGTTTACTTTTTGCTCTCTGAAAATAATGAAAGTTCACGATATATTTGGAGGTTATTTTCACCACTAGCATTCAAAGAGTTAAATTTGACATCCTTTTCTCTGACTACTGTAGTATAGAGATTTAGGATAAATGACAGAATTCTGAAAAATATTTCAATGTCGCTCTGGTGGATTACACAGAAAATGTCAACGTTGTCGTACAGGTTGCAAATATCCGTTCTTGGGGCGACTGTTCTTTTGAATTTAAAGTAGAGCAGTTGTGTCGCAAGCATATATACAAGCACCTGCTTCATCACGGAGAATTTCAAGATCAAGAATGAAGATTAACAATTCTAATGGAATTCCATGGATTACACAGAAAATGTCAACGTTGTCGTACAGGTTGTAAATGTCCATTATTGGGGCGACTGTTCTTTTGAATATAAAGTAGAACAGTTGTGTCGCAAGCATAGATACAAGCACCTGATTCAGCACGGAGAATTTCAAGATCAAGAATGAAGATTAACAATTCTAATGGAATTCCATGGATTACACAGAAAATGTCAACATTGTCGTACAGGTTGCAAATGTCTGTTCTTGTGGCGACTGTTCTTTTGAATATAAAGTAGAACAGTTATGTTACAAACATAGATACAATCACCTGATTCATCACAGAGAATTTCAAGATCAAGAATGAAGATTGCTGGATATTTTAAGATATTAAATTCATCATGTTTTATTTGTTATTTTGATTACCATTACACTTTTTTTACTAAACATGCTAAATGTTGGGCAATGGTGTTATTTGAGGGTCCTCATGTTTAATTCGTATCTATTTGCGAAAGAAAATTGTCCAGTTCCGCGATTTCCTCCTTCCTCCTTCGGTGCGTGCATCCAGCAAGGGAGCTAATCGCAGGTGTGCAAGGGACACAATCATGCAACTACTAAAATTCCCCAGTTGGGCGGAGCCTAATTTGGTTTAAACATAGTTTATTGCACATAAGCCTAAGAAAGTAGTTCGGCAAAACTGTGAGTTTTCGAAATCGATATTTCACGGGCGCATCTGGTATTTCACGGGTGTAAGATGGATTTCGATTTCAAGGGTAAAACACGGTAATTCATGGATAGTCATAAAATAAATTAATACATTTATTCAACTCTAAAGTTTATTTTAACAATTGTATTGCGTTTCTATGTGTAGTTGCAACTGTTAATTGTTTGTATTCATTGAAATAAATATCAACATTTCTACATTGAGTTTACGTGAATTTTACAAAGGCAATTTCAATAACTGTCAACAACCTTGGACAGGATTTCCCAGGATTTACGCCTAATTCATGTGATTACCCATCTGCAATAGAGTTTATTATGTATAGTTATGTATGTGCACATTGGAATTCGTAAAGTTATAGGCCGGTACTGGCATATTGAGTTTGCATTTGAGCATTTTCTTTAGTAAATTCTTCTATATCTTGGGCGTGTGGGGTAATATTTTTGTGAATTTGTTGAAGGGCCACACTATCCCTGAAGTCCTGTTTGTCAGTCGTTGGTGGATTCTCTTTTCCGCTTTGGGTTGTACATGTTAATATGGCAGAACGGATAACCGGAAATGTACCGAAAATGATTTGGGAAATAGATATTTGGATTCCCCGCCGCTTGACATTGCTTACAAAAGCGCGTAGCGCTACATAAATATGTCAAGCCGTAAAACACAGACTGATAAAACGGAGATTTTATATGATATGATTTTTCATATTTCATAGGCTGTAATTACAATTGACCAATCAGATGCGTGCTTTATATTTTCAGTGCATTATAATGCATGTTCGTATGTCATTTGGTAACGTCGAACTAGTAACATTGTTCTATTCGAGTGTGGGTTTTCTATCATGCATTGGGATTTACTATTAGACAATGGTCATATCGCGTAATTAGGGTATATACCTGATTACCGTATTTCAACAACTGTGATATTGTGATTTTATTGAGAGTACAGTGTGATAAATAAATAGTGTGATATGTGTCGTGTAGTTAACCAGCCCTGCTCAGTGCATTGGTAATCCTGAGGCATATGCATATGTATAAATGCATGGTTATGCCGTCGAATATATTTATTTACTCGGTTGAACCTTGTATAGCTTTATTGTGGCGGCTTTAGCGAAAACGAATGTATTTTATATTCGACGGCACTAACTCTATATTTCGTACCGAATACTGAATGTAATGGAATGGTGCTTAACGACCCACCAAAACAAAATAGTATCATTTACGGCCAAGCAATTTAGATGAAGAAGAAAATGATAGTAAAAAAGTATGTCAAATGTGGTAGGTAATCAAATGATTAGGGTAAAAATAAATCTATGATGAACAATATAATTGAGCAACATGTATACAATAATAAAATTAGATTTTCCGATACAAGTTGGTTTCATGGAGAAAGCAAAGCCAACCTTCAATGTTCTCCACCTGGAATAACACCGCAAGTGAAGTAGCATTGAAGTGTTTGCGTTGAATATCGGCAAAGTCGATACAGTCCAGTAGGATGTGCTGCACGGTAAATGCGCTGTGGTATGGAATACACCATAGACGCGGCTCACCTTGGATCATATACAAATGCGTTAGTCGTGTATGTCCAATGCGCATCGACTAAGGACAACTTCATCCCGGCGTACGTATCTGTAGCCAGGAGTGCATTCGTCAAAGTCGGTTTCACAGCAAGAAGTTTGTTATATGTGAGCAGATCCCACCGGGTCTGCATTGTATCAGAGATGAACGAGTTAATGGATGATTTAAAATTATGATAACAAACAGGAAAATTAGAAGTCGGTAGCTCCAGGGCGGTCTTGGCAGCACTAACTGTCCTGTCAATGCCCTTGAAAAGCGGAGTGTATGTATTGTATCTGCCTTTGACTTCAAGAAAAAGTGATTTAAATATGGAATGGTCAGTTGTTGCTTTCGTGTGCTGGCTAAGATCGAAGATAACCTTGGGCTGCTCCAAGTGCCACGGTGGAGTAGCTGGGACAGCGTGTTTGGCAATTTGATCCAGATCCAAGCCAGCATCATGTATTAAAAGATCCATTCTCTTGCCGAATGGTGGCTTGAAGCTTGGTTTATTATCAAATACAGCATCTGTAGTTCGATGAAAGATAATATCATAAGCTGGATTTGACGGACTGGAAAGTGCACAAACAATGTGTCATGTTTTATTCCGTTTAGCTTGCTCGTCTACAGCTATCTTAATATTCTGTATTTTAGTATTTACTCTGTCATACATGGAGAAATATGTGCTACAAATCATTCATTCAACATGGTAGAAAATGTATATTTTCAATATCCAGTGTGCAAATTAATACTTACTACCTACACTATTGACAGTAATAATTATATTTAATTATTTTACTAAATGGTGTTTAAAGGCCTGTCAACAGCTGGGAATAATAATTATATGTATTAGCGACGTTTATATTGGAATACACAACATAGTAATCATGGTAAGTATCATGGTTGCATACATATGAAATGGACATATAGAGAGACGAACAGACATGCATTCTGTATCTGAAATGCGTGTGTATAACTAGTATACAGATTGTAGTAGCTACATGTTCATATGAACCTTTCATCAGTATCTGGCAGCGTATAAAGTAAGAAAACATATTACATTTAAAATGGTCATTGCAAATTCAGCGGGTGGGGAATAGTTTCAACTACTTTGTTTTAACATTGCATCATCTGCTGCATACATTATGTAATTAGAATATGGGCATCAAACATACAATTTAGGCAAACACTATTGAGTACAATTATCATTGATACAATTAATAGACACAGATACAGATTTGCATAATGAGACACATACCGTAGTTGTTACCTTCACGAAATGCATATAACGGAGACGGACAGTCGGACGAACACTCGGACACACTGTATCTGAAGTTTGGCTTGTAATAATCTTTTTCACAGTAGAAAAGTCGTATTCCTACAGTTTCAAACAGTGTAATATCGAGTGATATTGTACTAATAAATCCCAGTAATTCACCGTTAGTCATAAAATAATGTATACTAGCTAATAGTATATAATACAATTATTGAATAACTCCTTATTATTTTGGAAGTAGTGGTAATAGCTGGAATGGTTTATGTTACCTGGAACGGCATGGTAGATGACCTCAGTACAAGGTATTCGCCCTGTTCATCAATATTGACAGTTCGTTGGAAACCGTATCTGAAATGCAGAATGACATGGTGCATGTACAATCCTTTACTTGTATTATAGTAAAATAATAGTCTACGTAATTGTAACGGTTGACATGTACGTCACGACTATAGACTAATCATTAATCTAGAGTGGAAAAGTTTCAAGTACATTGTAGTTTGAGGAATCAGAATAGAAGGGATGTGGAACTTTTGGCACAATTGATAATTTGACGCGTATGCTTCTGACAACATATGAAAACGTTCCGGACAACTATTCAAAGCCACTGGGTTAGTTAAAGGTGCTGTCCATTTTAGCTAGGGACTGTTTGTTTTAATTTCAGATGAAGATGTGAGCAGGTTTGGTGAAACTATGATCGAACATAAGGCTTCTATCGAGTTTAAAAGGACAACTAAATCCTTGAGATAGTGACCGAACTTTTGATATACGGCCCAATTTCCTAAGGATGTCAGAAACCATTGTTATACATACTCGGGCTATCTTTTGTGAGGAAATCATATATTCTATGTATTGGTAGCTACTAAGTATGCTGGTTGGAAGTATATAGTGGTGATTTTCTCACACAGTGCCTAAACAGGTGCACAGACTGCCATAGGAATGGTGGACGGCTGAAATACGGACTTCTGACAAATGGGACTTATTACGATCAATATGAATACAGACCAGTCTGCATATCTGCACAAATGCATCTTATTTCTTGTTTTAAATGTAAATTGTCGTGTTTGGGTAGCACTTGACAATCATATCCATATTAGATCGGTTCATGTCTATGTGACCTTATTTTGGCATTCAGGAAAATGCACTAGTCCGCCGGAATAGCCAGCTTTTGTCGGGAGTTCTGTGTAATTTTAGCTGTGTTGAAAGCGATATGGGGTAACTTGAATCAGTTTATGCTGGAATTTCCGTGACGTATTGTCCCGAATGACCAGTCGGATGATATGTGTCGCTAGGAGATCGTGCGCGTGCATAATATCCACGGAATCTGTGCAAGAAGGTGGGGGGGGGGGGCTCCAAGTCCAAGAAACGCGCTTCTTTGCAATAAACGGTTAAATGGCAAAAGGAAACGTTGACATAACACAGATTTAGCACAAAAAAGCAAGCACAACATTTATTACACTAAAATGAAAAGGCAATTTAGCTGTTTGAAATATTTTTATGGCGTAAGACCCGTATTTTTAAAAAGTTCAACCAGCAAAATATGTGCTGCGAACGACATATGCTCATTTGCATAAAAGCTGTAAAACCTCAAATTTGGATGTTGGTTGTATAATTCTTCGTCAGCACTCGAATAAAAACAAAAAAACAATGAAATTAAAACATAACGGTTATTCTTTGATCTGGTTAGTTCAACCAAATTAGGTTTGGTATTACCAAGACGAGTATGTTGATAGGCAACGGATCAATGGTTAATGTAGTTTCGGAGGAACTATGCCTATCACTACAAACAGTATCCGTTCAGAGCGATTTTATTACCTTAGGATTGACAATAGAAGGACCGAATGGAACTGGAACGTTCATACCTGTTAACCTGGATTTTGACAAAAAACGTGACCTGCTGGATTAGAGCACCACATTTTGCACAGTTTTGATTTATGTTATTGCGGAACAATCTGGAGGGCGTGCCATATTTTAGCAAGAAGGTGAAGACAAAATGGTGGTTTTCAAAGATGGCCGCCAACACTGGTGAATAAATAGCTTTAGTGACACTATGTTTTCATGTAGTAGTGTTTTGCCCTCAAATGATTGCATTTATCTACTAATTTATGATATCAATACTCTGTCTATGCAATAATGAATGAATGCAGCTGTAAAATTGAAAATGAGCATATCTAAGTCAATTGTATATGTTGATCTTACTGATAAGGTAGGTCGATTGCATCAATAATGCTCTATAGTATAACAACAAGTTATAAACTAGATATTGTACATTTAGTTTATGCATACAAAATGTGATATCCAACATGTCCGTCAATTGCCATATTTTGCACACGTATTATATATACACTTCTGGTAAAATTACGAATATGGTTTTCAAGTATAATTGTTTTCTATATCTAATATTTATTAAATACCATGTTTAATTATATTAACATAATGTTTACTATTCAATATGCAACGGCATGTATCCCATCGCTGTGGTGGTTGGATCATAAACATGCACATTAAATGTTAAGCCAATCGCCCATACAGTGAAAAAACGTTATAGGAGAATGGAGAAACACATCTACAACTGAATGTGAAATTGCAAAGTTGTTTGACCTTGAGGAGGGAGCATGAACTATTAGAAACATTCGTGTGATTCGTTCCAATCGCTCATACAGTAAATAATTTATAGTGGAATGGAGAAACGAGGACACATCTAGTGAATGTGAAATTTCAAAATTATTTTTCATTGATCTTGGGGGCGGGGGTGGGGAATGAAAAGGTGAATGATGAAAAGTATGCACATATTTTGTTCAAGGCAAACGTTCATACAGTACAGACGTTATAGTGGAATGGATACACGCAAAATATCAATGTTATTTGACCTGGGGAGCATAGGTGGGACGGGGAATGAAACTATGAATAATTACAAACATGCACATGCAATTTCACGCCAATCACTTGTACCCTAATAAAGAATTTATAGTGGAATGGAGAAACATGTACATGAAGTTTCAAGTCAGTAAATAAGTCATAGCGGGATGTGGAGAAACGCCCACTCATCTACTGCATGTAAAATGCCAAGTAATTTGACCTTGAACTTGGATGTGCGGGAGAGTGGGTGGGGCGGTGAATGATAATATGATGCTCATCAAATAAAGACATTATAGGGGAATAGAGAAATGCGATGCATATACTGAAAGTGAAATTTCATTATTTAATTATCAAGTTATTTGACATTGACCATGGGCATGTGGTATCATGGATGGGGTTGGAATGAATATATGGATGATAATACACATTTGCATGACGTTTGTAGACAATGTGTTAAACATTACAGAAGTTATAGAATAATGGACAAATGCGCACGCATCTACTGAATGTGACAATCTAGTGAATATGAAATTTCAAAGTTATTTGAAATTTACCTTGAGCGTGGGGCAGCATGGATGGGGTGGGGAATGAATATATGGATGCAAAAAACCTGTACATGAAGTTTGAAGCCAATCTTTCACACAATAAAACAGTTGTAGGAGAATGGAGAAAAGAGCACGCATCTACTGAATGTGAAAATATAGTGAATTGTTTGACCTTGCCCTTGAGCACGGGAGGCTTTGGTGGGGTGAGGAATTAAACAATGGATGATAATAAACAGGTACATGAAATTGGAAAACATTTTGTCGCAGCATGATATAGAATAATGGGAGAGAGGCATGTGTGAAATATCAAGCAATGGGGTTAAAGGAAACATAAATTATAACAAGTGTCCCCCAAAGTTAAGATTGTGAGCACTAAGAATGTAATCTCGACCTTGTGGTTAGCGGAGTATGATGGTCTTAGATTCGTCACAGCATGATAGAGAATCATTAGAAAAAAATCATGTTTAAAATATAAAGATGTTTGGTAAAAGGAAACATAACTTACACCAAATTTTCCTCAACGTTAAGTTTATGAACGCACTAAGATTGTGACCTTGGAATTAGCGGGTGTATCTGGGTCGTGGATTCGTCACAACATGGTATAGGATATCGAGAGAAAGGCATGTATGAACTTTCAATTAATGGCCAGGGTTGAAAGAAATAAGTCTATAAATGCACTAAGATTGTGACATTGACCTTGGGGTTACCGGGGGTTGTCGGTCGTAGAATTTTCATAATAGAAAATCATTAGACTTTGTCACAGAGAATATTGAGAGAAAGACATGTGTGAATTATCAAGCAATGGGGTATAAGTAAACGTTAACTTTATAAACGCACTAAGACTGTGACCCTGACCTTTGCTTGACGTTAGTAGTGGTATGACGGTCGTGGATATGTCACAGCATGATGGAGACTCATTAAAGGAAGGCATGCGTGCAATATCTGTTGAAAGGAAACATACAGTATAACAAATATCCTCAGCGTTAAGTTTTCTGACGCTGACTACGACGCTGGGGTATGTTATAAGCACCCCGTCCTTCAGAAGGCACGCTAAAAATGGTTTCATTCCAATTTGGATTAGTTTGTTCATATCTAATGTAATTTTGTACGTACTCGTCAAAATGTCACGTGTACACATTTGGCATTTTGTGAGAAAAGTAGTTTAGAACCACACACGGTCGATATCAGAAATCCACCAATATTGGGAAAACTGAAATATTGTGGATGATGGACAATAAACAGAAGAAAATGCAAACTAGAAATGCAAAATTGGAAATGTGTCGAATAGGAGTCCAATAGTGCTTGTATGTGTTATCACATCTACTGCTTGCAAACATTCTGCTGCTTAGACAGTTTGTATGGCGTTTGACTAGATTAATTGTCCATGTTGTACTATAGTAAATATACTGATTTTGTGATTAGTTTGTGAGGCATTTGAAAGTTGGAGTCGTATTGTATCAACCCCATATATACATCATACTATATAATAATGTTGCCTGCCCCAATCACCAGTCGCATAGTTTCTGTGCAGGGAAAAGTTGACTAGCCACATTGTAAGACTTCAAACACAACCCTGCTCTGCTCCGCTTTGAAGGGCACTCACACATACCTCAATAACACAGGATTTACCACACCGATATTCATACTGCGCTATCAAATTCCAATCATACTCCCAGTGGACAATCACACATGCACCTGGCTATATAAGGTTATACTATATTATGTGACTGCACAAGAATCATCGGTCCATACTATTGTACATACAAATGTATGTATGCCAGGAACACATATACACTGTATATACACAGTGTGCAAGAATAGCGTTGCATTTAGAAGCATAACTATTTATCAGCATTGTGGTTTCATTTTAAAATTCAATATGATATACTGATTGGTGTCTATAACTCACAGGTAAATGTACTAATTTCTACGTCATTCCCATGTTACATTATGCCATATATATATACTACTATACAACCGAGTCAACTTAGTGGGATAAAGTTCAGCCGGCCCCCATGACAGCACCCATATCGCGAACTTACATGTACTCTATAATCAGTGTAACCAGTAAAACCACGGCACCATCTGATTCAGGGACTAGGGACCTCACTCGTCACTGGCACTGACCCAGCCACTAAACTTTCATCCCGCATGGATGACACGACGCTGTCAGTTGAGAGCACTTATGGGAGGGGCCCTCCACCCGAAGATGAGGTGGCGGAAGGGTCGGTAGCTTCACCTAGTGCACATGATTCGGAAGCTATGCTCATTGGACTTCTACTAGGGTATAATGTACCGTGCCCTTCGATTCAGTGGGAGGTATTCACAGTTGTTCGGATACACCCTGAGCTGACCAAGACGGCCACTACTAGTGGACCACCAAAGCCTAATATTTTCGTGGATGCGGAATTCCACACACGAAAACGGCATGTACCACGCCTCACTTCGTGACGCTGCTGTGGGGTGTGCACCGGGCACCGATATATGTAGGTAACACAGGTACCTCCTCTGGAAATGCTAGTTATAAAACGAACCGTTGGCATATCGAGTCGGCAAGTTTCCGCATAAGTTGCCGTACACACGCTACTGGGCTAATTGGTAGCGGTAGTTCATTCCCGTGCTTACAGGTGTCACTGCAGACTACCAAACTACTTACACCGGACATACGTACCACATAACACCACGTGACGCTGTTGTATACCGGACATCGGATACCGTCCTCTTGGCACAGGACATCCGACATTTGGCTGATCTCAGATACCACGTGCCTCCACGTGACGCTGTTAGCCACTGGTCGCCAGTCACCGGACATGTCGGGGACAGCAGATACCACCATCGGTCACGTGATTCCGCTGAGTTCCGGCCACCAGATACCGAACATTCGTTTGGTGCTGGCCTTTACCACGTTTGCCCAGTTCAGACTCATAGAGTGAGCCGGGGACGCGACTGCTTTGATCATGACCAGTATGTTTTGGTTTCACAACCCAGTAGCCAATCTAGGGAACAGCTTGATTCTCCTCCACGGGGAGATAATAGTTTCAGTAAGAGGCAGCATCATGTTTCCTTACGTATTCTTACATAATCAGGATGCCCTTTCAAAGGTAGTCACTTGGTCCAATCTTGTTTTGTATCCAACGGGAGACATTCGCCCTCATGGCGCTGCTTCCGTTTCCCATGTCACCCCCCCCCTCCCCCCCATCCAGCCTCTTGTAGGGCTCAATTCCCGAATGCGACATGCACTACTCACTACTACTGTATCCAGCATGTCCTCTGAGTCAGTAGTCTTTACTTCTGGGGATGCTAGGGGACAAGGCGGCTTCCTCACATTGGGGAGAGGTTACACAGAGTAATCAGCCGCGGGAAGCTTTGAAGATGTAGATTCTCAAGTCCAGGCTGACACCATTGGCTTGAAGCGGGCGATTAATGAGGTGTACATGGTACTGCCGAATGATGTCTGCTAAGAGGGTAGCCTTCCGGCCATTCGTACTTCAACGCCAAGGAGCACATTTGAGTGTATGGAATAACTGGTAGAGTCCCGTGAGAAATTCCGCATTCTCACACACTCCATGTGCGTTAAGAGCGTATTTGGCCTTCTACAGTCTTTGATTGATGGTAGTCGGGCACATCCAGCAAACCCCAGCACTTGACTTACATAGACTGACACAGAGACGTCAGTCATATAAGAGGCTCCTCAGTTGGACCCCGATGTGGTTGCCTCCTCCCAGTAAAAGCAGGCGTGCGACGCGAGGAAGATCTTCCTCGTCTCTCTGTGGCCAAGGCATAGGCTAGACCCACCGCCACGCTGTGGCAGGGAGTGTATGGAGACCCTTCGGGCTGTCCCGCTTGCAGAGTTATTGACGTCCTTAGGCAGGATCGCCCAGAACATGATCGGCCGCTCAAATAAAGGAATAAACATACGTTCCTATTGTACTTCAGGTGGTAGAATAACTATTGATAACAAGAAAGTGTGGCATGTCGGCGCTCGAGTGTCCCCGGTGGCAGATTGGAGAAACTGTAGCATATATTACATAATTGGCGAACTTATTAATGTGTGGAACAGTTCAAAGTTGTCAAGGCCAAATGGTTTTGGTCATATTTGATGTATTGAAATATTAAAGCAATTCATCAAGGGAAGTATAAGTTATCACACAATTTAGAAACCCCGGCGAACTTCTTAATGGGGAAACAATCTCAAGTTGTGAAGGTTAATAGGTGATGGTCATATTAAGGGCAGCATGGATGTATGACATGTGTCCACAAATATACTGTGTTATAATAGTTAAGTAATCCTTAAAGAAGTTTTGACATAATTGAGAAACTGCGGCGAACTTCTTAATATTGTCGGACACAATTACGGACGGACGGATCCACAGAGGAGTTGGCTACAGCCGTCCATTTCATGTTCAGAACAAAGTATGGCAAGTACAGACCGGTGATAGTCTCTGCTGAGCAACGTGATTCAGCTGGAACACTTCACAAACTTGGACAGTTTCCATCGATCTCCATGATGCATACCTGTACGTTCCTGTACGGCCATCATGCAGGAAATACCTGCATTTCGCCATAGCTACCAGAGTGTCTCCGTTGTCAATGGCGCCAATGGTGTTCACACGGCTGATGAAAGTCGTAGCGGCTGTTATCAGATGGCAGGGGCCAAGCCTAGCATTTAGACGACTGGCTGGTCCATCACCCAACATGGGAAGATCTCGTACACCGTCTGTCACAAGTTTGGGCTATAGTAACACGTCTGGGTGTACTACCCAACCTGGAGAAATCAGAACTGGTGCCGGGCAAGAGATTCGATTTCATAGGGATGTACTTCCTGTCCGATCTTGGCATCGTGAGGGTACCATCGGACAGAACAATGCAACCTCGTTGCATTCCTATCAGATGTTACAAGGAAATCTCGCACCACCGCGATAACATTTAATTCGCTTCCTGGGGTTCCTCAATGCTGCAGCAGATTTTGTCGAAATGAGCAGGATACTCCTTCGCCAATTGCAGTTAATTGTGATCTCCCAGTGGAGATCGCATCACAACCGCAACTGCGTGCGTATATCAGCCTGGCCACATTCCTGGCAAATTAAACGAGTCATAACGGACAGGCTATCCCGAGGGACAGCAATTACCACAGAGTGGGAAATCAATCCACTGATAACACAGAGCAAGTTCGACCTGTGTGGGACTCCATACCTGGATATTTTCTCCACAATGCACAACAAAGTCCCACACTTCGTGTCTCCTGTGCCAGATCACAGAGCACTAGCAGTGGGCGCGTTCTTAATGGTGTGGGAGAATGGCTCATGTACGCCTTCCCACCACCGAGGCTGTTATAACATGTTCTCCGGAAGGTGAAGGCGTCGAATGCTCTGGTGATTATGCTAGCCCCCAATTTGCCACGAATGTCGTGGTTCAACGACCTTCTCGACCTGCACGTAGACTATCCCAGATCCATTCCGTCGATACCATGGTTGTTAACTCAGAACAACCTGTCGCACAGCAATCCAGACATATTCCACCTTCACGGTTGGATGTTGTCAAGGAATCCATTAGAAAGGGAAAATTGTCTACAGAAGTTACTCAGTACGTTTTCACCGCAAAACGTAATTCCGCCAATGCAAACTGAAAAATTGTCACGGATTGGTGTGATGATATCTGCATGAATCCCGGAATTGTTGTCCAATGACCATTACATGTTATAAAGCAATGTTTTCAATATGTTATGGTTCAGACAGGGCTGCGACATATGTACTAACCATGACTTGTCTGAGGTAATGCGCAGTTTTCACTTGCGAAAACCGATAACAAATTCACTCACACCAACATGGAACTTTCCTTGATCCTTCTCGCCTTCACAAAGGCTCCATAGCAGCTATCCATATTACATGCCTCATTCCGATAGTTGATGCGAAGGATAAGGATGTCTTACTCTGCCCAGTTAGATCATTACGGTTCTACCTGAGTGCAATTAAATCAAAAGGGGGTCGAAAACGCGTGTTTATACCATCCGTGGACAATCAGGACGTTTCAAAGGACTCGATTGCGAGATGGATCAAGCTAGGTATTACTAGATCGTATCAGGGGCTAACTCATAGAGATCGATATTTCATGAAGATTAGAGCTCATGAGGTTAAAGCGATCTCGTCTTCTCTCGCATTCTCTCGGAATGTTCCTCTACTGGATATCATGAGAGCTGCCTATTAACATTCTCACACACCATTTTCTAACGTTTATTTTCGATCACGGTCGATACAGATGGACGAGATATTAGAGCTGGGACCACTGGTAGCAGCACAGAGCGTTGCTACATTGAAGGTTTTAGCTCAGTATGTCAATAGGAACAAAGTGTATATATGTTGTACAGTATTACTTGTATTGTTTACGGACACCGTTAGTGTCTGTCATCTGTTCGACGGTTGTCGGCAGTTTTACTCGGTACCATATCATATGGTCGCGGTGGTTTATTGTAATACACTCATTTATGTAGGTATAGGCCTTGTGCGTACCGGCATAACATATTCTTTGTAGTACCATCTCTGCGCACCAAAGATTTGTTTTACCAATGTGAATAAACATATATACTCTATATATTTCCGCATAATAGACCTTCAGAAGTAGTAGCTTATGCCTAGTAATTTGCACAAACAAGATGGCCGCCAATGAAAAAGTACATTACTACTTATAGGGACCTACAGTAGTGTGGAAGCAGTATATTAAACACAAATACCGGCATTTACTACTTCATAGGCGATTGAACATTTATCAATCCATTATATTACACATGCAATATGGCCGACCGTATGAAATGCATATCCAGCTTCTGGAATATTTATATGCAACGTCCTTGTTTCAGCAGTCACAAAATGGTTAATGCAATCTTAATTCTGATATGTGATAACTGACATGCTATACACAGCTAACAACGAATTTTTACGACAAAAAGAGAAATGTGTAAATCCAAAATGGCGGCCATTTTATAGGAATTTCGTAAACTATATTTACCATTTTTATATCAATGTCGGTACCACATACCCGCTAAATGCAATGGGCCACGCATTGTATACACATCCGTTGATCTATAGCTTACTAAAAGCATACAAAAGGACATACACGTATTAACTTGCACATTTTAGATATCCATCACTGTAAATTTGGAACAACAATGTTCTGTAATTCAGAGCTATTCACGTATTACACAAAACATATTACTCCTGGCCCTGCTCACAACCCCGTATACATTTCATCCGCAAGAGATTTTGAAAATTGATTTGAGCTAGTGGACCATTTACTTTTAAAAATCACACAGGTGCTTTTTCGAAACCGGCTGCGAATGGCCGTCAGGGCTGTAAATCCAAGATGGCCATCGGTAACCTATGGAAACCATACAATGTAGAAGTAAGTGGAATGCCCCATTTTATAGGTTTTTGGGCGTGGGAAATCCATTGGTGGCATCTTCTTCGTGATTGGAGGTCAATGTCACATGCTAAGGTCAAGGTCAAGGTCGAAAATCACCAACAAACGGATGATTTCAAACTATGTTATTTTACAACTTCTCATTCGGCTCACTATATCGTAGACTGACGAATTGTTCACTTATGAAATAGAACACACAATCCAAAAATTAGGAAAGACTGCAGTCAAACCTGTGGTTAAGGCCACCGGCCTTTATTAATTTGCGCCGATATGAGCATATGACTTAAGCAGCCACTGTTCTAGGTTCGCGGCAGTATATTTACTATATGTATACTTTAAGTGTCTCCTGTTCAGCAGCCATCTAATTTAAAATCCCAATTGTGTTGCATCATGCTGTGTATGTTTTAGACATGTTTAACTTTAGCTACATAGGTAGTGCCAAGTAATACCTGCATATATGCCATATTCCATATAATTATGAGAAACATGAACGTTATACAAATCAGCTATCCGTCATGACGAACGTGCATATGGGGTATCTGGGCATATGTTTATTTATTTGCACAGATCGGCGCAACGACCTTCTTGTGGCAGTAGATCACACACATAACATCTGCTGCTTTGCAGGAACAGCGCTTTGAGTTGCATTTTCCACTACAGCCACACATGGTAAGGATTTTGGCGGGGACCGCTTTTAGCGACTTAATTGGCAGTAGGGTTCCGTTTTGGTTGATCCAACCATAATCAATGGGGTCAAGCTGACTGGCATCAGCGAGTATGGCAAGAGCATTGTGGATCACATAAAATGACCCCCTCATATTTTCTCAAATGACGCTGGATGTGGGTTGTAGTCCCTCTAACCCTACCACTGAATGCATGTGGACGTCAAGTCGCAATTGGTCAAATTCAGTTGCAGTGGTTTTGCTTGTCGCACCGGCCCATACGATATATTGTTCTGCCTCATGTAGCTCCGCTTCAGAGAGCACATGATGAGTACATGGCATAACTCGTCTCCTAGTTTGAGGTGCATGACATGAATCAGCCGTCGCTTCTCTCCAGCCCCGTAAGGAACCCAAAGCTCCTCGCAGCTCCTTCCGACTGTCCAGTGCACGTGAGATATTATGCAACAGTTTGCCTCCTCCTGCCAGCTATCGAATACTATGCGAGTCATTTCCAGTATTGGAAAAACTCGACGGGCACTCTTCAAAACTTCCTGGATGACTCCACCAGAGTTGGTAGATATAGACCGGACATTGGGAAATTGTCGTATTTTCGACATAAAGTCAAGCAAAACGTGTGTTGCTTGTGGACACCCGATAGTGGTAATAATCTGAGGTGAGATTAGTTTCCAGCTCAGTGACCGATTTTGCTTTTACAGGCTTAGATGTCACCGACAAATAGTTGGCTAATTCCACGCAGTGTAGCAATTTCTGCCTCCCTCTGAGCAGATGTGATGTTCTGTGTGGAAACGGTAGTCTTGGTTGGAACAGTATTGGTCTTCGTTGTACACTGTGAGTCAAAAGCAGGAAGATTCACCTTAGATATAGTGGCGCTAAGTTTCTTAGCCCTGACCATGTACCGCTCATTATGGAATTGCCGGTATGCTATGTCACCGTTCTCCAGTGCCTTCAGAAGTCTCGTCTTTACGTACAGGAAATGGAGGAATTATCTTCGAGATCTCCATTGTCAAAGGCACCAAATGCCCAGCCATCATCAGAAAGATGGCTTGGTATGGGCATCCCAGTGACCTATGATGACTGTATTGTGTAAGCACACATGAAACACCGCTTCATTTCATTGTAGCTGACAGAGGTCCCTACTGTGTTTAGTGTTGTGAGTATCTCACTACTGCGTGTCTTCCCATACATATATTGTCCTAGCATTGTGTGGAATGGAGCGTGTGTGAAACTGCAATGTTTTGCTTTTTTGTGATTTTCTACCTTGAACTTAGTATGAGAAGTTGATCTCCAATCATGAATATGATGTCAGAAATGGATTCCCCACACCCGAAAACCTATAAAACGATGTATTTCACATATTTATATGGTGTGTGGTTTAATATTTACAATTTCAATATGTCTATCGGCGGCCATCTTGGATTTACACCCCTGGCGGCCATTCGCTGCCGGTTTCAAAAAAGAACCTGTGTGATTTCTAAAGGTAAATGGTCCAATAACTCAAATCAAGTTTCAAAATCTCTTGCAGATGAGTTGTATACGGGGTTTTAAGCAGGGCCTGGAATATATCAGACGAGCGCACACCGATCAGCTTCGACGATTTAGCCATTGACATGCAGCAAAAAAAAAGTGTCTCATTACTCGTTTGAGGCAAATATGATTTGTATACTTGCAAGATGGCCGCCATCTCGTATAATGTGTACCAATAAAACGATACACATTATATCAGTAGCGGCGGAATAAAAATTATAATTCTTTATTATATACCTATTTTAATATGACTAAAAGCTGTAATACATACCCTATTTTATATTTAACATGCAATAAACTTTGTGGCTGTCATGCGATTTGGGTACTGTGCATGGTTAATATCCTCCATCAACGCTCATTAGTAATAATGTATTTGACTTAAGATTGGAACATATTGTATCATGTGTTATTCCATTTTGTATTTTGTTCTCATGCATTACCATGCTCGGCATACTGTGAAAGAAGAAAGGAAGAAACGTCTACCTGAGTAACAAAATAAAGTTTAAGTTAAAGTATGTAGCATAACCACATAATATAATATAACATACATCATGCATGCATTTTCAACGACAATTTAATATATACGTGATGTTACGGTCAAATGAGGCTAAATGAAAGTTAGAATTGTCAACATTGCATTACCGTTCTACAGTGTTCTGTTATTACGACTTTGTTTCCGTAAACATGTACATGTATTGCAGATGACAGATCATGCCACCAACATTTGATATGAATATCATAATTATATGAGTATGGCATACTTGTTTGGAAATGTAGTGAACATTATATCACTTCATTCATTTGATAGTTGGCCCTATTCATTTCTTGCTTTATGATGAGTACTGACTTCAGTGGAACTTGACGGCAAAGCAAGCAAGAGACTTAGCATGTGTGTTTTGATATGTAACATTACAGACAATGTCAAGATACACAGGACTCTCGCCGAACACGACTACCAAAACAACATATACGACGCCGTTCAAATTCTATTTCTAGCTGACTGTCTGAGTATGCATTTGTGGGACCTTGTACCGCTCATCATGTACATCATTTTAGTGCCTCATCAAAACATCGGCCTACCTGCACACATTTGTTACAGTATCCTTATATTCCAGGCCTGGAAGTGGAGTTCGGTCTATCGGATGTATTATTTCCTATTTTCTATGCACATGCATGCTTACCCGAACCTAAGTGGATCAATATAGTTTTAGTGCAGATGAGCTATGAATAGTTACAACCCAATATGGAATGGATATGCCATTCGCTCATGTAGCACACCAATTTGTATAAACTATTTATATACACAGGCCATTTTCTGATTTACTTATCAACCATATACATGTATATGTTATTTGTTTCACTTGCATGCCGTCTATATCTACCCTGATGTACTGAACTAGTTTATTCTAGACGTGTGTTCATTTGTCTCCATTGAGTTTCTTGTTATATATTGGCCATATCGTACACTGCATAACAATAATGAGATATCACAATATCGGAACATGTATGAAACGGCCATAGAAGGAATTTCTTCACATGGGTTGTTTATCATATCTAAAATAATAATTCATATAAATAACAATATTCTGCATGTGTTCATGATCAAGGCTTATAGCAAAATGAATAATGATGCTGGCTAAATTACTATGTTGACGTACATGTGTCGCCTAATTTCTCGGGACACAGTATGGTGGATGCTGACGTGTTGTACATAAAATGCATCACCGTGCTTTGGTTTTCCACACACAACTGTCATACAGTGCACCTCGGTGCCTGTGACGATTATGTTATTACCACTCTACGGTGATATGTTATATGTGGTCTCATTTCGGTATATCATCAATATCCTGAGCAATACAAGGATTACAGCGGCTGACTTTTGACATGCAGAAAGTAAAAGTATTATATTTTCAGCTCTAGCTTCGATGCCAATGCCTGGCTGCAGCAAGTACTGACAGTACTGTATAACACACTATGCTACTAAGTATACGAAAATAATGTGATGGTAGTGTTATTGTACATCATAGACCAAAACAAAACTATTTCGATTATAACATAAGATCCACATAGCATGTGCAGCATGCCAAGGGGTAATACAATCTCCATTTCGTTCCTTTGTTTATTTTCGTACTTTCGCCTATATCATAAACATGATAAATTCAATATTTGTCTGATCTGGGTACGCAATGCTTGTCATTCTGTATTTTTTCACTAGGTAATACAGTCTGTATCGCGAAATTGGCCAAATATACACTGCTGATTATATGTCATGTGTACAATCGGAATGGACTCCGACCAGCCTGTACATCCGTGCAGTCTGATCTGGGTCCACACCGCTTGTCACTCTGTCTTTCTTCACCGGGTAATACAGTCTGTATCGCGAAATTGGCCAAATATACACTGTTGATTGCATATCAGGTGTACAATGGGAATGGACTCAGATCAGCATGTTCATGCGTGCAGTCTGATCTGGGTCCATAATGCTTGTCATGCAATGTTAAAACAGTTTCCATTTCAAACCGACATGGAAATGTCACATGGATCATGATATGCATTGTGAATGATTTTTAATTTAAATCAGGGTTAGCTCAGACTGGGCATCATATACGGTTTAAACCCAGTCTCCTTAACAAGACTAGTGTCGTATAAAACAACATGACATAAAAGAATACATAACCAAAATGAATGTAGTATAGTATACAGTAACACTATTATCATAGTAACAAGCTTTGACTACACATCTTCTTCCATCCAAATGATATTGTTTGTATAAATATCACTGTGTATTTCCGCTTACACTTTACCTCCCTATTCCACATTCCCCGCCTATACTCCGCCTCCACTCCGATATCCAACAAACCCATATATATGTACATTCATGGGCAAAACACACACTTAGTACAAGGCAGTATATACCTCGTAGATGGCTGTATGTGTTTTAGTTTTGAAAATACTACAGATAACGCATGACCTTTAAGCTCTGCAGCTTTAATGTGAATGGACTTGGGCACCAATCAAAACGTGCAAAGATGTTTTCCTGGTTTAAACAACACAATTTTTCAGCATGCTTTCTACAAGAACTTCATTGTACACAGGAAAGAATAAATAACTGGAAAAAAGAATGGGGCCACGATATTTTCCTGAGCGGAAACAGTTCAAATAGTGTAGGTATCGGTATACTATTAAATTGAAATTGTTCATTTGAAATTATAGATTATAAAGACATAATACCAGAACGATTACAGGTACTAACAATAAATATATATGATTCAAATGTAGTACTAATAAATATATACGGACCAAATAACGAAGACATCAAATTATTCACAACAGTTGAAAATTTAATTATAGAAAATAATAGTGAAACTGTAATCATTGGAGGAGATTTCAATAATGTTATTGATTTTAATATCGATACATTAAATGTAAGACTAGATACCAATAAAAAATGCTCGATAAAAATTAATGATATTATAAATGAAAACGAACTTCACGACATATACAGGCTCAGACATCCAACTACGAAAAGGTTTACTTGGCATTCAAATCATAGACCACCTATTTTTTGCAGGTTAGATTATTTTCTATTAACAGCGAATATATTAAATGCTGTAACACACTGCGATATAATCCTTGGATTTATGTCTGATCATTCCGCTATCACTTTAAATATAAACGTATCTAATACTACTAGAGGGCCGGGATACTTTAAACTAAATAATAGTATACTATTACAAGCAGAATTTAAAGAAAAAATAAAAGAATCGATTCAGGAAACAGTAAATAACAATATAGGTTGTAATCCCAATACGATGTGGGAACTAATAAAGGGAACTATAAGAAATGAATCAATAAAGTACTCAAGTAAACAAAAGAAATGTGAAAGGAAAAAAGAAAAGGAAATAGAGCTATAAATTAAACGGTTAGAAAACGATTTAGAGGAACACCCAACCAATCAATACACAGTAGACAGACTCAATATTGAAAACAATAAGTTGAACGAAATAATTGAAGAAAAAACAAAAGGAATCCTCTTAAGATCAAAAGCTGAATGGGTAGAAGGCTGTGAAAAAAACACAAAGTATTTTTCAAACTTAGAAAAAAAGAGATCTGAAGCAATTAACAATAAATGATACATTACAAAATGATCAAACTATAATACTTGATCATGTAAAACAATACTATATGCATATATATAGCGAAAATAAAAATATAGAACATAGTAATAGCAGTTTCTTTAATCACGTAGAACCAAAACTAAAAGAAGATCAAAAACAGTCATGTCAAGGTCTCATAAATAAATTTGAATGCAAAGCAGCAATAAAAGAAATGAAAAATATGAAAAGCCCTGGGTCAGATGGTCTAACAGCTGAATTTTACAAACTATATTGGAATGACGTAAAAGAACACTACATAAATTCAATTAACTATTCGTATGCAAATGGATCTTTAACTGAATTGCAAAAACAAGAAATAATTACTTTATTGCCAAAAAAAGGTAAAAGCACACTTTCAATAGACAATTGGAGACCAATATCACTCCTAAATGTTGATTACAAAATTGCAACCTAAATTTTGGTGAATCACTAATACAATGGATATCACTGTTCTATAAGGATGCAAAAAGTTGCATTTCAAATAACGGTAATTTATCAGATTTTTTTAAAGTGGAAAAAGGTGTAAGACAAGATTGTCCCTTATCTGCATACATATTTATTTTATGTATTGAAATGTTATCGAGAGAAATCAATCATAATGAAAATATTACCGGTCTATTCTTAGGTGGTACGGAAATAAAACAAACACTATTTGCCGACGATGCCAGTTTTACACTTGACGGGTCACAAAGATCATTTCAAGAGCTTGTAAAAACGTTAGATAAATTTGCACTTATATCTGGACTAAAACTAAATAAATCAAAATGTACAATTTTAAAGATAGGCAGATTAAAGCATGAACCAAGCCAATGGTGCAATAACAATATGTATACGTGGTCAAGCGACCATGCATCAACACTAGGAATAATATTCACAAACAATAGAGCAAACCTACATGAACTGAATACACTTCCCAAGATAAAGTCATTCCAGCATTGCCTAAATAACTGGAGAAAATGGAACCTATCATTAATTGGCAAAATTACTGTACTAAAGACTTTCGCGCTACCAAAACTAATATATCCGCTAACTGTGTTTGAAAACCCAGTAGCTGAAACAATAAAACGGATAAATGATATAATGTATGATTTTCTTTGGGACAGTAAACCAGATAAAATATCACGTAAAACCATAATTCAAAACTATGAACATTGTGGACTGAAAATGATAAACATTCATGCGTTTATCAACTCACTGAAATGTTCATGGATAAAACGTTTAAAAGGTATACAAAATCAGTTAAAAATAGCATACAATAACGAGCTTAAAACATATGGCGGTGATATTATATTTAAGAGTAATCTTAATGAGAAAGACGCAAAGCAATTAGCAAACAGGTATACCTTTTGTAATGAAGTCTTGATCTCGTGGTGCAAAATTAACTTCCAATATTCAAGTATCAACGTAGCACATGAGATTTTATGGCACAACTCTAACGTAAAGCTTGAAAGAACCAGTACGATATTTTACAAAGAGTGGTATAACAAAGGTATTATGTACATGAAGCATATACATGATTTTAGAGTAAACGATTTCTACAGTTTCAGTGATTTTAAGGAAACATGAAATAAATGCTGGCGACTTCTTAAAAAATTACGCATTGATAGGCAATATTAAAACTGAATGGAAAGTAAAGATGAGAACATAATCGTTAAACAACGAGGTGCCGACATACTTAATAAATAAAACATTATCGTCTAAAGGTATAAATAAAATGTTATACAACTAAGAAGTTGAATCAATGAGACTACCACAACTAAATCATGTACGAAAATGGGAGATCGAATTAGACAATCAAGAAATTGAATGGAAATATATATTTTCAATAACGTACAAGAGTACAATCAGTACAAAACATAGAGCATTTCAATATAAATATCTGATGAGAATAATACCAAACAATTCGTTTTGGTTCAAATGCAAACTAAAACCATCAAACCTGTGTGAATTTTGCCACATGACTATAGACTCTAACAAGCACATGTTTTGGGAATGCACCGTCATACAACAATTTTGGACTGACGTAAACCATTTATTACAAACGAGTAGGCTAGATTATAATCTTAATTTAACATATGAATATATATCATTTTGTAACGCGAAAGTTGCTTGTAAAAAGAAAACAATACCTATTAGTTTTATTATCCTTTTAGCAAAATATTTTATTTTCAGATGCAAATATAGTGAATAACAACCAACATTGGAAGACTTTAACAATTGAAGAAACTATTGCCACTATGAGAGATAAGCTCGAAAAATTTCAATTAAAATGGAATGACTTTATTCAGTAAGCAAACACCTTCTAATAATACTGCCTTTATCTTACCATATCAATATTCCCAAATCACTATACGTTACCATATACGAGAGTTTTGATCTTTCTCACCTTCTGATATAAATAAACCTCCTACCCCAATCCAATAATCCAATAGCCTTTACAGACCCTTTAAAAATATTAAAACTCATTGTTACATGCATATCTGCACAATTAAGGAATGTGACCATGCTCTGACAAATACGTATTTGCTTTACTGTTTGTTAGATCACGGTCTGTTTTTATTCTTTACGCATACATGTGTACACTATATTATTTTGACCATGTTAACTATGTGATTGATTGTATGTTATGTATTATATACATGTAACAAAGAGCATTAAAGATTAATAAAAAAAAAAAAAAAAAAATTCAATATTTCTCAATGTATTATGTTTTCCGTTACCCATGACATAATTTTTGCATACTTGCGATTCATACTTTAATTATATAGCTGTCCCAAGGCTAATAGTCAGAATAAAATGACGTTTGCGAGAAAGCTTCTGGCAAAATTTGCGTAAATAAGCTTATCCGAGTGATTAATTGATATCAGAATATTAGTTTTATATTGTTTATCTGTCAAGTGCATGCCATAAATATACAAATCATACACCAAGTTGATGTCTGCTGCATTCCTATTACGACCGCGTACCAGTAATATTGACTGAACGAGAAATTGCCGACAAAAGAGGATGGTTTGGTATACTATTGATACGAGTGTAGTAGGAAGGGAATGTGTTATAGGGTGAAAATTATCTTGTTGTCGGATGGGTTCGAACCCAGGCCGCCTGCGTGAGAGACTAACAAACTACCATGTCGCTATAAAAGCCGGCTTTTACCACAAGGCAGTACAAATGTTTGATTATCATACTATGGCCTTACTACTACATTACTCTTTCCTACAAATATACATTGGTTTCTCAAATGTCTCCCTCCAGGTTCTTTCGTAGACTCCCTAGTTCGTTCTGTATGGAAGACATCATACATAATCCGACTTCGCCTATTGGCTCGAAGGGTAATCTATCCAGGTTCATCGGCACCACTGTAGTAGGAGTGTAACGTGTTATAAAGTGAAATATATAGTGTCGGCGACTAGCGTCGAAACAAGACCGCCTGCGTGAGAGACGAACACTTTACCAAGTCACTATAAAAGCCGGACTTTATAGCGACGTGGTTGAGTGTTCGTCTCTCACGCAGGCGGCCTGGGTTCCACCCCAACCGCCGACAAGATATGTTTCACTTTATAACACATTCAACTCCTACTGCACGAGTATACAAATTAGTACTTAATGTAATTGCTGATAATACATACAGTGTATTGACAATATTACATGAAATGTTAAATAATTGCACCATTGTCCATGCATATGTAGCAGATCCTGATTTCATGAACTTGTATTAAATATTATTTTCCGCATAATAATACTCTCCGAATGTGCTGTCGGTCTCCATAAGTCTAGATATAGTTACGTACATAATGTATCTGTGACAACACGTCGTCTGTAGATATATTTGACATATTAAGCAATAATATGTGTAGGTAGCAAACGTGTTTTGTACAGACATATATTACTAACACAAACAGTAGATATCAACTCGATTAACAAGTTGTGTATTAAATATATGACCTTTCAGGATGTACACAAGTAATTAGTATTGATTAATATCATATACATGTACATTTAGTTTAAAGACGGGCGTACATTAATGTAAAATATAAACAACGAATACTTCCAACTTATATGATTAGGACATAGCAGTCTAAACATCATTGCAACGCTTAGTTTCGGACTGGAACAGTATGTACTCATTGATATAGCGAGTATGCCAATTTAAGTACATTCAGACACTTTACAAAATGCCTGTAAAATGACGTTCATCTTTGATTGATATTGCTTTAAAATAAGAGATGTAAATAGTTTACAATATGCCAGCTCGTATGTGTCAGAAAGTGTTATCATTTCGGTCACCGTTATGGTCATTTTGGCACAAATTATTGGTATTTCGAGACAATATCTCACTCAATATATTAGGTTTTATTAAAATATCCAGGAATATAAATTAACAGTCATCATGTCATAGTGCGTGCTTATTGATTTAATTACTTTATAGCCCGAATCATGACCCTGATCACGCTTATGACTTGCAACTCATATTGCCGCGAAAAAACAAACTTTTTATTATCATACTGAGTGAGAATGGTGACGGTGTGGACGCGGTTAGCGAATTGCAATGTGTCAGTCGTGATGTGACGAAGCCACTCAGGTAGTTCCAGTGGCGGCGTAGTGGTGAGCCGAAAAGCTATCGGCTGACTTTCAAAATGTCAAAACCCAAGTTGCCCGCTAGCTATGTGATTGTTCTCATATATAACTTAACAACAGTGACGTTTTTGTGCCCAGAAGTAGCGAACGAATGGTCTGGTCAACACACTCATTTTCGGTGATAAAGTAACAGATGAAGTTTGGGTATCGCGCGTTGCAAGAGTGATGGAGAATGGTGCGCTGGGTACTGTAGATGTGGTCACATGGGCTGGTTTCAGCTCACAACTCACGGACAATGCATCTATCAATCCCCGGGAAGAGATAGGTATCCTCCAATTATTTCCGGATAAGGCCGCTGCTACCTCCATCTATGATGAAGCATACGATGGAGATTTTGAAGAAAAATACAGAGGTCATCAATTGTGGTCAGACCCCCGTCAATTGCAGTGGCAGTTTCCTGATGTCTTTGACGATGATAAGTTTGTCATGCAGCTGGGAGCCTTGCATATCGAGAACAAGTGCCAGCTGATGATGGGCAATAATCTGAGAGGGTCAAGGGTCATAACTCCATAAATACAGGATGAATCCGCATATAAAACCCCAGTTTCACACGATGACAAGTATTCCGGTAAAGTTTTACGACTGTAACTCAAGAACATTTGGAGATATGCACGACACAACATTTGTGACGGACGGACAGACGGACAAACAAGCCAAAAACAATATGTCTCCCCATTTCATGGGGGAGATATAAGTATGTTGATTTTGGAATAAATAAGCTGATTAACGGTATACTAAGTCACAATTTTATCCCATTCCGATAGTTTGGTAAAAATTTATTCAGAACATGGTCAAAATGATTAGTGGTCCTGTTTAATAAATTAATAGATCAACAACAGATATGTTAAAAAAAGCTTCATAAACCAATAGTACACATGCAAATACACTGACATTGATTATCATTTTATTCCTGTATTATTCGCAAAACTCAAGGACAAAATAGACTGATATTTTGATGAAATTTGGCTGGGTCTCCGCTAGGCGGATACAGAAAAAAGACGACAGCTGAAATAGTAAAAGCCATCCGTTCAGCCGTGATTATCTCGGCTAAGAACTGCCTTGAATTTTCATGGAATTTAGACTGAATATGGACATTTTCACGAAAATTATTATTAGGTGAGCAGAATTAACAGACACGATTGTAATCCCAACAAACATACAGTCTCCACCCCCGCCCATATTTCACGAGGTCACCCCAATGAAGCAAATAAGTCCCTCATCACCACCCCAGACCAAACATGGGTACCCTGTGTACAAATAAATTTTATGAAGCCCACACCCACCGCAATACAAATACTTAATACAAATACTGCACTTCAATTTTTTTACTTGTTTGATCACTGTTTTCTAAATTGTGAAAACACTTGTCTTAAGAAAACAACATGAATAATCAGACATGTAAAATATTGGTGTGTGCAAAGTCACATACACGGTGCGAAGCCGGGTACACTTGCTAAAAGGTACATGCCCACGCAGTAGGCACAAAAAGTTCTATATATCAGAGACATCATCCGAGACATTTTCTGGCAAATATACATTCATTCACCATTACCCCACCTATGGATTGTCACTATTATACATTTTATATCAGAAGTAAATTTCCACACTGATATCAGAGGCGATAACCGTGTTTCCTCAAAATGTTAACGGACATTACTATTTATTCTCTGTATTTATTTTTCGATGTGCAATGATCATACCATATAGTCTGTCGTAAATATCAGTTTTTTCAGGTGACGCATTTAATTAGTATAAATAAATAATTAAAAGTGGGCATGTACCTTTAATAGAAATACTGCACAGGCCTATATTCATGATATTTCGGGGAAAAGTTACCGTTGTTCAAATGCACAGTGTACCTGGATTCGCACACCACGAGTTTTTACTTATTCCATCACTGTTGTTACAGTTTTTTAAAACACATTTGACTTTCTGCGTGGGGGGGGGGTGGGGGGAGGGGCGGGGGAGTAGTTGTTTTTTTAAGTGGCTAAAAGCCTAAATAGACAATAATTACATAAACAATGTCAATGGGAGTTGAAAAAATAGATTTTCTTATTGAATTGATGGGACTGAAAACATATATTCAAACTGAATCTACAAGTATCGTGGTGCCACAAACACACAGAGTCCGAGATGCACTATAACTTATTTAAGCAACAATAGTGTGGAAACAAAATTGGTCGCGAAAAACAATGACTCCGCACAAGCAAAACTGTTCAATAAAGTGCGTGTTTTTTTTTGGACACATTTATGATTGTTAAAAGTGCTGTCGAAGTCAACACGATTCAAATATTGGTCAACCGTAATAAAGAAATAATTCCTACCTGAAACGAATGTTTCATGTCGGCCAGCCAGTTCTCATTAGACTATGTTATTGTTAGTATGTAAAATGTAGGTCACTCATTGGTGCGTCTTGGGATTCATTAATGTCGCCGTATTTCCCACTCAACCTTAGGAAACTTTTGCAGAAATGTACGTCTGTACCATTCACAAATCGTTGAGTACACAGTGAGTATCTGTATTTCCGTATTTAGATCTTATCAACAATGAAGACAGCAAATCTCACATGGATCTTATCCGACAAGTGTAATCGGCAATATGACCAATCATTTTATTATTACGCGTTTGGCACGTAAAAAGCAAGCAACAAATAAATAATGACAAAACTCACTTCCTTATATTATACATGTATGTTATCAGTGGATTGAATTCTGGATATAGCAAACGTATCGAGCTTTTAAACGATTTTATTTCCGGAATTACTTTTCATAACTATAATTAGCCACAATCAACATGGAATATGGGATGACGTCACACATGTAAATAAAATCGCATTTTACAATAAATAGCTTACTTGTTAAACTTAAATGTGTTACTGGTTGGTATATTACATTAACAAAAAGTGTCCTGTGTCCAATAAATTGACACTATGGCTCTTAGTAAAAAGGTTCAAATATTGACTCTATGGGTACGAGATGTTCTAAATGAGGATACATACGGGATAATCTATTTAAACTAAATTTCATTGGGAAGCTATTTTTTTGGCGAATTACATGCGTATTATTATTTTAATATAACCTATCGAATGTTTACAGGTGTTAGTATGTTTCAATATTGAACGAACATATAGCATATTGGTATTGGCACACTTTCATTTTACGAAGTTTCCCACAGCGACCCCCATTCGGCCCATGGAGTCGTTATAATTATAGAACGCCTGTAACTATTCACGAGAATATAGGCGTTCAATGAAAAATATCATATCCCAAGCCTTCGTGTATAAATTTTCGTGTGAGCTGTGCCTACTTACGTGTTGCACATGGTCATGTGTCAATTAATTTACTTTTCAGAGAGATTGGGAATGAAGGTCATACTTTGTGGCTCAATGTCAAGGTTATTTGTACTTAACAAATGTGCCAAAACTTGTAAATGTCATATATCCGGCACAAATGAACCGATTTTAATGATACTGGTGTCTATATTATGGATTTTCATGGTCCTGGATCAATTACTAAACTTTTCAGATTGATGTGGAATCAAGGTCATAACCTAGCGTTCAAGGTCATGGTCATTTGTGTCCCAAACCTTGCACATAACTTTGAAAATGATATGCACATTTCTTTTCGATATGATGGGATCAAGAAGCTCATCTCGTTCGCCAGAACACGCGGAGATGGAGACCTGCAACTTAAGCTCCAGGACATTATTAATAGTGGTGGTGGTTCCGCTAGCATACTCTGTCATAAAGGCTGTTACTGTACATATCCATATAAAGACAGAATTGAGAGACTAAAAAAGTCACAGGAAAGAAAGGTTGACTGTATGAGTGTAAGGCTTACCACAAGGTCTCAGACGCAGGTATATGGTATATTTGACTACACATGTGAGTGTATCTTATGTGATATTGAGTGTTCACCGATGGACAGTAAACACCCAGACAGGTGGGACCGTGTACGCAAGTGTATGTATGAGAAACGTTTTGAAGAGAACGTAACCCACTCCCCACTATGAAAGGTATGATCCTTGATGTCGATCAACGTAACGATGATGTAGCTAAAAGGGTCAAGTTGAACCTTGGTGTTGTGTCTGACCTACTTCTGCTGAGTGCAAGTATCATGTGCGCTGCTATAACAGTTTTATGAAAGTCCCCAAATATACTTGACTGACTGCATGAATAAAGATTGTATCGTTGTTCGGGTAGATGGGTGTGCAACCATTGTTGGTTACCGCGAGTATGTTGCTAAAGTCTTAAAGAGGTGAGTGTTGCTGATACGGATGAGACGAGTATTAATTCCGTGGTGAGGCAGATCAAGAAGGAGTCACGGTCGGTCAATTAGAACTGTGCCAATTATGACCTATCAGAGTTTACAAAGGCCAACATAATCAAGGCGACAAGCCCAACCTTGTTGAAGCTGATTTCGAACCTGGTTTGCGGTTGTGAAGTGACCAAGAACTCTCTTAGCCTGAGCCAGTCGATTCAGAGCCACATAACCAGAAATCAGACAACATTATGACTGGCCGTCGAACAGCAGCACCGGCACGGTAGTTTTGAACTCCTAACGCTCTTGCATGACCACGGCTTTACAACCTCGTACGACGAGGTTCTGATATTCCGGAAATCGGCTGTTCGTTTTCTTAGTGATAATGCATAGATTCTCCACCGGTTCATGGGACTGTGTAGAACCGTCGGCGTTATCTTTTGCATGGTTTGACAATCTCGATCTACATGTTTTCTCGCCCAATGGTCGACGCACAGCCCACGTCAAATCAGGCAAGCTACTCGAGCTCATGTCGCTACGACCAACTGAGCACAATCACTTTCTGCACATCTTGAGAGCCCATCTGCAGACGATACTCGCTAAATCAGCTGACCGACAGGCTCTGCCTCAACTTGACATTATGAACTATGGGTGGAAAATCAAAGATGACATTCCAGTACCAGTAACCGCTGATCAGCCCCCAGGACCCAAGGAGCTCATGGATGTAGTGCGCTGCAGCTGCAAGGCAGAGGGGAAGGCGTGTAGCACTGGAAGTCGCAGCTGCCACCGTGACAAAATAGCATGTAAAGTATATTATGCGTGTGCCTGCAGTGACAACTGCTTCAATCCGTTTACCAGACACCATGAAGACGATGATGTGATCGTAGCAGATGAGGAATATGATGATAGCGCCTTCGATTTTGACGATGGATAGGGCGGATTAATATACTTTATAAGCATCTTCGGATATTTAGCCACCACTATAATACTGAGACAAATGTACAAACACTAGTTGAATGACATGTAATCCAGTAGCTTCTTCCATTTGCTTTAATAATGATCAGTTACCAATAATATTGTCATGAGTGCTATCACTAAATTACAGTATGATTGACATTGATTAGGCTATTGATACTAAACTATTGATATACCCGGCATACAATTCCTAATTCCGTCGGTTCGTCTGTCAGTCGATTCGTTCTTCCATTGGTGTAACCATGTTGTGGTTAGTCTGTGACACTTACGTTAGTCTAAGTTTGTTAGTGATGACGTGCTGGTGGATGACGGTGGTATACTACATTGTGGTATGCTTTAACACTACATCTAGTATCATCAGTATTAAACAATTGTTCTATTATCTCCATGTCGATAGGCAGGAGGGTATATAGCGATTGTCCATGTTCCTCCGCATCTACCGATTATTAGCTACAGTAGGTATTTAATAAGTTTCAATATCATTACCGGTACTTCACCAATATATCGTATCTTTACATATTAAAGTTATTTTGTCTTGAGTAATACTAGTCTAACTGAGTACCACTATTTCATTAGTACCGGTTGTGTTTAAATATCGTTATTTATTGTATCTTTACAACGTGACTGTTTCATTGAGTAACACTGGTCTGATTCAGTATCACTCTTTCATTTGTACTGTTGTATGCATTATTTATATATAATAGTCTAATCATGTATGTGGATTATAGTCATGTGTGTTTCATACAGACTGGTTGGGACGTTCACTATTAGCAATGTACCAGTGTGAAACAATCGTGATGCTTCTAATTAGCAATGTATATGATTACACTACGGCGAAAGTCAGCTTGATGATAGGGAGCGGCATTGGCCAAAAGTCCTCATGGTATATCAAATTTGTACAAGTAAACTGTGCTCGATTGTATTTGTTTTTGTTTTGTTCTCACAATAGTATTATCTTAGTATTACCATGAAAAATGTGTAAACTTGTCAATCAACACCTCACTATGTAAAACAATCAATCAGACAACCAGAATAACAATATATGTTTATTAGAGCCGGATATACGACAGTTCCAATGTCTTGTGGATATGTTGGGGTCCACATGACGTTGGCCCTGACCGCTAGAGTATGACTATTGAAACATATAAGATGGATGCCAACATCATTAGGGCATGAGATAGGCCAGTTTTAGTACTTATTTGCCGAAAATGACATTGAACTTCACCTTTAGCCTAAAATTTGACCCCGAATCACAAAAGTGACAGCAGAAATTGATTCACCACGTCAAAAGAATATAGAAAAGTTGTATCACACATGTTTCTAAAAGTATTAGTTATTTGTTTATATTCCTTTCCCTTTCGTGGCGCCCATCTTGGATATGTGCAAATTAGGGGAGTTGCCCAAAGTTGCCGAGGTGGTAACCAAGCTATTTTCTTTCTATATACCCATGTTAGTATGAAACAATGAAAAAAACATACACTTCTCACAATAGCATGGTTGAACTATAGAACATATAAGGGTGGCAATCGGACTACATACTTATGTTATGCTGAAAGCTAGTTTATGGCCATTTGTCCATTTTCAAAACACTCCCCTTCGATACACTGAGGAAAGTATTTAACACGCAATCGATCGCATAATGGATGTATTCGAAATTAAATTAGATATCAGGGCCCGTGTTAACGCCCGTGCCCATATTATAAAACGGCGCCCCAAGGCAACCCGGCGTGGTTCAACCTTACAATCAACCCAACCTGATGTTATACCGCTAAGCGATCAATTTGTACACGGACTAGAATGTCAAAACGAACGGCGTTATATATTATATGCATGGTGTTTAGTGTCGCTGCGTCAGTATTATCATTATACACCCATTAATACTTTATTACAAACCTGAGGAACAGACCTTATCGTTATAATATCCTTAACGGTATGTTTATAAAATAGTTATATACTCTCGATTAATCTACGCAGTTCGTCAATGTAACCAGGGTCTACCTTTATCGTCATCATTACCCATTTTTAAAGCAGATAATGAGTGGGGTGTAAATGTAAATGGCTGTAATATGTCAGTTTCAAAAACCTTGTCTTTACAATTTTAGAATTTAAATTTAAAAGTATTCACATGCAGGGTGTGTGAGCTGTGTCTACAGTGGGTATACAATGCGACTTATGGTCAAAACCTTCTTCAAATGATTATAACCAGGCAATTGTATTGCTAGTTTGTCAAAATTCAAACAATGCTACTTTGTTTCACTTATATGTTCTTTACTCAGTTTGCTTGACATTGTCCAGGAGAAGAATTCACAAAAGCGTAAACGATTGTTTTCTATCCTTTTTCAAACTGTATCTACCACATGTATGTTCACTTACCAATTTAAGTAAATGCTGCTTAAATAAAATTCAAATTATATTGCGCATTCTCTTAATGAAACATAGTGTTCTCTGCGCTTATCAGATCAATATCTGGTGCCAGGCGCCATCACTACAATGGCAGTGGTTTTGTCCGGTGTTGGTAGGGGCTCCAGGGAGCAAATTGGGTAGGGGAGGTTTTGTTCATCGACCAAAATGGTCTGTGTATTTACATCTAAAGGTGATTTACCCGAACAGTAAGCAGAACAACACACAGTCGATGATTGATATTGGCTGTCGGTGATAATTGATTATGGTGATATGACAAACGCAGCACCATGTCAAACATGAATGCATTCCATAAAGAAAATCAGACAGAAGTAATGCACGTCTTACCATGGACTCATAACATAGGCAGTGTGTTGCATAAGCGTTGACATTATCTGGGAGAATGACGATGTATGTTTCAAAGCAATAGAGCATCACCAAACGAATGCATGTAATAATAGGAAGGTATCAAACTGTTCACTGAAATGACACGCATCGTACATGTATTACATTATATGAAAGTGCATGGATGGTCGTGTCAGTGTGTTACGAGTCATTAACATTTAAGACAATTACTACCTATTGCGTCGAATAATGGTGTGTGGTTATTGTTGAGAGCAGCTTTGCTTTCTCGAAGTATGCTTGTATCATATTTGTGTATCATACGTTGGTTATTGTATATGTCTACTAATTTCTTTGTCATTGTCTACTACTTTTTTTACTAAATTGTGCTTTGAAATGCTTACGTTTTATGAAGTTAATGTTACAGTACAAATAGTTATTTGTTACTATCTATTCTCATATGGAACGGCTAACAGTTCGGTTTTGTCATATTTCCATACAGGTATATTTACAATATTGAATTTCACTTTCATGTATACTACGATTGCTTTTCGTATTATTTTTTTTTGTATATTTGCATTATTTTAATCGGTTTTGTATTCTAGAGGCATAATTTCCAGATACATGGGTGGATTACGGCGCCGCAGTAACTACATTGAAGGTTCCACTGCTTCAGTGGAATGATTTGTTCACTGGCCGTTCCAAGGCACACCCGCTGCCATGTCTTCGTGTACGATGTTTCTTTATGATTGGTCTGGCGGGGACAGTTATTTCCTCGGTAGTTAAGCGGGGACTACACTCATAGTGGATAATGACAGCACGCAGTTCTGTAGAACGGAAGTACTTATAACCACCGCGTCTTGCCGAGAAAAATACACTTGACGTCAATAACGTTGGCATAAGAGCTTCCGTCGATAAGTCACATGATTATCGGAATAGCCCGACAATCGTCTTTACTAAATCCCGCCTCCGGAAATCAATTTGCACACTTTACGAGCATGCTTGATTGTGTGTGAAGGTTGACCATATATATAAATTTACAGACTGAGTCCTACTGCTAAAATTGTTTATTTCGCTACACTCACTCAATTGTGAAGACGTACACAAGCACGCACGCATTATTACGCGATAGTCAGCTCACCTGGTTCAATGAACAGTATATAGGAAATGTTGTGTTCACCTTTCTACACTACAGGCACATTTATACCGGATAAGGTCTTGAAAACTTACCTCAAATTACGAACTGTCAGGGTTGTTACGCTGTTATTCCACTGTATTTCCAGTGACGATCCATCATCTTGTTCTATGTTGTCAGCATCCATCAGATACACCTGCAAATATATGTGCATTGTATATGGCCTATATAAAATACACATTTCCTGATGAAATAGATAGCCGATTCACAACATAATTTATATTTATATTAGACGGAGTTAACACATTTTTATTTAACAATCAATTGTATCGACATATAAAAGGTACGGCTATGGGCACCAAAGTTGCACCAATTTATGCCACATTATATATCGCCTATTTAGAGGAACCAATATACACTGAAGTCTCATGTCAATTTGGGGAAGAGTTTGCTAACTATTTTTATCTAAATTGGACGATTTCTGGATGATTGCTTTATACAATGAATCAAATCAATAAAAGATCTTGACAAATTTCACATTCTAAATAATGTAGATAAGGATATGTAGTTTACAATAGAATCAAGTACAAATGAACAACCTTTTCCAGATGTTATTGCAAAAAAAAGTAAAACGGTACAATAGACATAGACATCTACTACAAGGCAACAGATAGCAAACAATATGTATCGTTTAAATATTGCCACCCCCGACACACAAAACAAGCATATCGGACAATAACACACTGGAAAAAAGAATAGGTTACCTCAAAATCGCCTTAGAAAAACAACTCTACCCACACAATATCATAAATGTTGGAATAAGCAAGGCAATGATATGATCAACAGCATCAGTACGGAAAATACAGAAAATGTAACAGCAAGATGTCATGACATATGTTTCTACGCATAACCAGAACAACCCTGAAATAGTCGGCGCGATAAAACAAAATGTACCCATTCTCAATAAAGCTGAACGTATGAAAATAATAATCTCGAAATATAAATAAAAATAAAAATGAAAGACAACGAAGAAACTTAAATAAATTACCCACTTCAGCAAAATTCGCAGAAGCAATGTGTCACAAAATGCAACAGACCAAATTGTGGCTTATGTTCATTTAATTGAATAAATGCATGTTCACCAACTGTACCTTTGCACAAAGTTTCAAATATTAAAAGAAACATGCAGATATATCACAAATGTTCAAAGTTATCCGGAGTTTACCTCCCTTGTTGAATTTACATATTTTCGCCATTTTGAAATGTTATCAACACGAGGTTAGAGCGTGTTCGGTGTGAACGATGGTCACACATGTATCTAATACCTTCAGGATTGGTACATTGTGTATATTAACAGAGTGTTTCATCCACTATGCTGAATAAATTACATAAGTTTGGATTATGGCTCGATACCAGATATTCGTCTACGTTAATAACTTTTGGAAACCTCAGGCTCCACAATGCTGATATATCTTTCTGCTATTGTATTCAGATATATTTGAATTTATTATAACTAAATGCATTCAGACCGAGTAGGTCTTACGACCATATGCACATATTACATACACACATATTAACCCGTCTCATAATGACATTTACTTGAGTTTATGGTTGTTACACATCTCTTCTATTTTGATTCATTCAACACTTTCAGAATATTGAATGATATCTAATTGTGCTCCGATGTGACTTTTCTGAGTTAAAGTGGTGCAAGTGTCCACTATTTGTATCCATTTCATAACACATTACAATGATTTAATTTATAATAATATTCATTGTTTCAGACACATGGTAGTCAGCATTCATTTAAAAATTGGGTTGGAAACACTATGTCACTGAAATAATGATGTTGGGTACATTCGTCGATTTTACGATGTTTAGCCGAATGAAAAAAATGACGCGATCAATAAACAGTGACGTCACTTGTTGTCTTGAGCATATCTGCTAAAGGAAACTTGGATAGGTAAGACAGTCTACAGTGCGATATTCTCAGAAAAGGAAACATGTCATTGTCTTGGAATAAAAGTTATAGCTATGTGAATGAGGTGCCCCTTTATTTGGGACACCCTGTTTGAGTAGTATATGAGAATCAAAATGATACCACCTCCCTCTGGAAGGCACTCGCTACGCGCGGTGACTCCCATCAGGAGGTGGTATGATTGTTGACTCTCATATACTACTTGGATTTTCCCCCACTGTTCGGCGGGTGTGGATGAGAAGAGTGAAAAATGTTTTTCATCAACGACGAGACCATAATTATATTTCCTAGAGCGATCGGATAGGAACGCCATTGTCTTGCAGTTGTTTACCATAGCGATCTCGTTTGCAAGGGTAGAAGTTAAACAAAGTTTTAAGTCCAGCCGCGGCGCGAACTCACAACACACGTCTCCGTAGAGTGGCGCCTTAGCCCACACAACCACCAAGGCTGTTATGAAATATAAAACTGAAGATAAACACTACATAGTGTTGTGCAATATCGATAAGGTGAAATACACCCTATTATAGATAAGAATCCATTGGTTATACTCAGTATATACAACAATTTGTCATCAATATCAACAACTTACACCCTATTAGAGATAAGAAATCCATTGGTTATGCTCAGTATATACAACAAGCTGTCATAAATATCAACAACTGACAATCCTATTAGAGATAAGAATATATTGATTATACTCAGTATATTACAACAATCTGTCATAAATATCAACAACTTACACCCTATTAGAGATCAAAAATCCATTGGTTATGCTCAGTATATACAACAATCTGTCATAACTATCAACAACTGACAATCCTATTAGAGATAAGAATATATTGGTTATACTCAGTATATTACAACAATCTGTCATAAATATCAACAACTTACACCCTATTAGAGATACAAAATCCATTGGTTATACGCATCATAATGCCTACCATAAAACAAATGAGAGAGCAAGCTAAGAGTTGGGGAATTTCCCTAAGAGGTTTGAGACTCAAGAAAGCTATAGCAGATGGGATAAGTGACGCGCGAGCCGTCGTCTACGAGGAGAGGCTGCGGCGTGCGGTTTCGACCGGACGACTGCCTGCCGACCCCTAAAAATGATCCGAGAAATTGGCGAACGAGACGACGACCAGTCTGCGTGTCACCGCTTACGCGCAGCGTGTAAAAGACGATCACAGCGCGCGCAGAAAAGCACTCTTCAAGGCGCACTACAGTAAGATTCATCAAGACCTGGTGGGGAGACCTCCTAAGAGTAGGAGAGCTATCGCCAGAGCTTTGGTGGAGGAGTGTCCCAGGATTCTCGCCGAAGAAGCCGAAGTTAGGGAAACTGTTGATAGGGGTAGGAGGAAGATATTCTGGACCTTCGAGAGGGGGTTAGACGGGGAGATCGCTAATCGCATAATGAACAAAATTCGCCCAGAGATGACCATTGCATGTTATCTGATGTATTCGTGCTCGTATTGTATTAGGAACATCGAGACCGACGAAACGATGCTCTATCATAAAAACTCAAAGGGCAGTCCGTGGATAAACGAGATCGCCAAAGCTGAGAGTTGGATAGCCGATAGAGAGAAAGGTCGAATGGACATCGACAAAGTCGATAGACCCAACACAAAATGGACCTTCGTTAGTTGGATATCGGTCGAGGTGAAGATCATCATCGACGCTCAACAACTCCTCATGGGAGCTGGAAAACTCCCCGATTGGTTAAGGTAGAAAAAGGGAATGTATTCCGTCGACACGTACGACGACTACTTGTGTCTGTTTAGGTGCATAGCCATCCACCGTGGAGGGAGACCCGACCGCTGTTGTGAGGAGGCACGAGCTCTGGCTCGCGAATACCTCGGTCACGATAACGGACCGGATAGCAAGGGAATCCCCCTGGACAATATTAAGAAGGTCGAAGAGCACTTCAAGATGGGCATTCGTGTATACGAGCCCACCGACGACGGAGTGTGGTACCTCATGAAATCTCCAGCAAACTACGACGCGGTTGGGGAGAAGACCATGACGATAGGAATGTTTGGAGGTCACTCGTTCCTCATCAAGATCCTTCACAAGATGACAAACGAGTATGTCAACAACGGTTCACAAAGTCGTGTAACATGCACAGGCACGCGACCACCTGCATGGGTGGGAAGACCGTGGTCATATGTCCAAGTAAGAGGGTAGAGAGGCAGCAGTCGGCATACGAGAAGGCCTTCTATCCCAAGGGGTCAACGAGCGCGATGTCGATTCAATGGTTGAGCAGAGAAGAGGAGAGGGTGGGAAAGCGCATACATCACGCGAGATGCTAGTCACGAGACCAAGACCGTGTTTCAGTTTCACGGATGCTACGGCATGGGTGTCCGACGCATTGCAGGAGAGGTAACGCGAGATCGTTGTACAAGAGGACGAACATTCAAGACGCCAAGATGAGGGAGGAAGGTTACCAGCTGGTGGTGATGTGGGAGTGCGCGTGGTTCAATGAGGGGAATCCCCGCTATCCATCATCGCCGCGCGAGCGAGGAGGAGACGACCCTGTACCCTCACCAGATAGTCTACGACTTCGAGGCGTATCTCGACAAATCGAAAACCACCCGACCCACCAAAGACCTGACCTTCGAGGTCGATCACGTCCCTATGTCGGTGTCGTTGGGGGATACGATGCACGAGGGGATCACCCACATCTGCGAACGAGACCCCGACACTCTGGTCGACAAGTTCATGACCGAGCTGCAGAGGAGAGGTAATGACATTAGGGAGGGGATTAGAAAGAAGTATCTGCCGATCGACATAGATATGCTGTCGAAACCTCAGCGAGAGAAGATCGTCTCGTGGATCGACCAAGTCCCGGTGGTGGGGTTCAACTGCAACAGGTACGACCTGAACCTCATCAAGCGGTACCTTGACGAGAAGTTGGCGGCCACAGTGAATAAGGTGATGGTCGGAAAGTGGGCCAGCACGGCGATGTTTCTGTTTACCCCGGAGTTTAGATTTCTCGACATCAGCCAGTATCTGGCTCCCGGTATCAAGTACGACAAGGCCTACGACTGTAAAACGGTAAAGTCCCACTTCCCGTACGAGTGGTTCGATTCCCCAAAAAAACTCGACCATCCGGGGCTGCCGGACTATCCCGAGTGGTACTCGAAGTTGAAGGGTCAGTTCCTACTGACGCTGTCCGAGTGGAAAAAGTGCAAGAAGGTCTTCCGAGAAAAGGTGATGAAGACGTTTCAGGAATGGTTGCGACACTACAACGACTTGGACGTCGGACCTTTCCTGGAGGCACTGACTAAAATGACAGAGTCTACAGGGGGAGAGGCGTGGACATACTCAAGGGCGCTGTGTCTCTGCCCGGTGTTTCCCTTCAGTACCTGCTCCGCGGGTCGATCGATAGGAAGACTGATACGCCCGAGCTGTGGTCACCGAAGGGTGAGACTTACGCGATGATGAAGGAGGGGTTGGTCGGTGGTCAGTCCATAGTGTTCTCCAGATACGCAGAGGCTGACAGATCGCCGATCAGGGGCCAGGTAGGGAGTCGGGAGGAGAAGATGTGCAAGGCGGTGCTGGGGTACGACGCCAATGTGCTGTACCTGTCTACCCTGTCGAAAGACATGCCGTGCGGGGAGGAAAATATATGGACGCATGACGACCCGGAAAAACAGTCGCATATTGACCGTTTCGTGAGGAGGGTCAGGCGCGACGAGTGGTTCGGATTTGCAGAGTTGGATATAGAGGTCCCGGAAACGTTGCGAGATAAGTTCTCGGAAATGTCACCGCTGTTTGTTAATCGAGAAGTCGACGAGACCGAGGTTTCGCAGCACATGAAGGACTACCTGACCAGGACCGGCAGGATTAGGGTCGAAGGTCAGAGAAAGCTCGTGGGGGCACTGTCCGCCAAGAAGATTATCATATACTCCCCGCTGCTAAAGTGGTATCTGGAGCAAGGTCTGGTCGTCAAGGCGGTGCATAGGGTGATAGACTACACGCCAGGCAAACCGTTACAATGGTTCGTTAAAGATGTTACTGCCACACGCCGAACAGGCGATGTAGATGGTAGTAAGACATTAGTTGGGGATATAATGAAACTGGTTGGCAACGCGTGTTGTGGCAAGCTGATAGAGGCGCAAGAGAGACACATGAACACCACTTATACGAAAGATGAGAATACTGTCGACCGGGCACTGAGGTCGGCGTGGTTCGAAGACCTGGAGGAGATTGGGGAGGCTTACGAGATATCTAGCAGGAAGACTCGAGTGGTGATCAATATACCGTTTCAGTGTGGCATAGCGGTCTAACAGTTGGCCAAGCTCTGGATGCTGGAGTTGTACTACGACTTCTTGGACAAGTACGTGGATCGCGGAGATTTCGAAGTTATACAGATGGACACTGACAGCATGTACTTCGCGGTGTCGGAGAAGACGCTGTCGGCGGCGGTGGTGAGAAATAAGATGAAGAGAAAGTGCAATAAGGAGAAGGCCGAGTGGTTGGCGTGTGATAAATGGAGCTAAGAGAACCCGGACTTTTCAAGCTGGAATTCGAGGGGGATAGAGCCATCAATCTGTGCGGCAAGAGTTAATACGTGAGCGGTGACGAACAAACTAAGCACTCCGCCAAGGGGATGTCGAAGAGATCTAACGATCTGACTTAGTGGAGGTACAAGAGCGCTCTGGAAGGGAGAAAGGACATGGCAGAGAACAGGGGATTCCGAATGATTAACGGTGTGATGAAGACGTACAATCAGGAGAAATCGGGGCTGTCAGCGTACTACGACAAGAGGAGAGTGATGTAAGACGGGGTAAACAACGAGCCTATAGATAGGTAAACAAAAAGGACTCTGAGAAAAGGGGAGAATACGAAAGACTCTGACGAGAGTCTGTCTGACGGAAAGGCTCTGAAGAGAGCCTGACCGACTATCACGACGGACGTTCTGGGGGTAGCTGGGTGTCAGAAGGCACTGCAAGAAGTTCTTCGCGAACAAACCCGCGCGATGGACCACTGTCGAGGTAGTAGAGCACGGGCTCATCGGATTTGGTAATATATCGATATAGATGATATACATTGAGAGACCACACGGGATCAGTCGCGCGGCGGCGGCCACCCTCGAGCTCTCTTGGTTGATAGAGGTACCGGACGTCAACATCCGACGGAAGTAGTTTATCCGCTAAACCAACGGGTCGCCCGCGCGAGACGGTGGAGGGCTTGTGTGCCACCTTTTTAGACTTGATGGCATCTACGGGCTTCTTACCGATCAATCTGGTCACCTCGTCGTTCAGTGCAGAAACCACGGCGGGGAGCCTGGTCACTCACTCAGTCGATCGCGTATGAGGGTCTACAAGCTCTTTGGCATATCGGTGTCCGAACAACCTCTCAGCCAGGGTTCGATTGAACCGCTCCACGATCCCCTGGTCCCGGTGGATGTTGACGCGGCCGCGTCTTGACAGCAACGTTGTGTTTAGTCAACAGCTGAGAGACCGCGCCCATGAACTCGCGGCCGGGATCGACCTGGAGAAGATTCGGCCATTTGAGAAGACTCGTATTATATATTCGGGAAAAAACCTCGGCCACCTCCTTAGACTCCTTCGTGGCCAGCGGCTCAGTCCCCTTACAGCGACTCGCTACATCAACGACTGTCAGGGCGTACTTGTACGTCTTGCGACCGACGCGATCGTGAGGGAGAAACAGGGGGTCTGCTTAGTGGACTTCGTTCGGCACCGGCACGTCGAATTTCGGCCGCGGAATATTATGCGGCGTGGGCAAATAGATCTGCCAGATGGCCTGCTTCTTGAGCCATTCCTTGTCTGCGTTTTCGGAAACCTTGGTCGCCGCCACGAGGTTCTTGATGGCCGCGAGTCACTTCCAGTAGCCGCGGGGGCTGTAGTACGTGTTCGCTAGCTTGCGCACTAGGCGAACCGATAGTTTGCTATCATGCTTGCGCGTGTCCATCGTATGCGAGGTATTCTAGTAGATCCAACAGTCTTGAACATGCCCTCGCCAGATCGTCCGGTAACTGCGTCGTCGATACAAAATCTTTGTTAGTAGTTTCGCTGCAGCTGCCGGTTGAGTTCTGAAGGAACTCGGAGGAACCTAACATCCGCTTTGCGAAAAAGGTGAACGCGTTTTCGTTCTCGCGCCACGTCTCGAGAGAGTCTTGAGCCAGACGGATCAGACCCTTTGCGCCCGCTTAACGGTGTTTAAGGGCTGTGTAGCCTACATCAAGCAGAGCGTAATAAAGCTATTGAACTAAAATCGTTCTATATATATATTTAAAAAATGTTCAACTGATTATTGCTTTTGTAATATAGTAGCTGACGAGACCCGTCGCAACCATTCCCACGACGACGAACGCGATCTCGCGGTCTTTTTGGGCCTCTGATGGTAAAGAGAAATATGAAAGCTGGGGCTCGGGATCCAGCGGCTCGAGACTTTTCTGCGGATATGCCCGCGTGTACTCGCGGATGCCGTCATCAGCGTTCCGGAAAGTTTGCACGGCATGATTCTCGCGACGAAGATCTTCGTTGAGCCAGTCCAGACGGGCAGTTCTTTCTTTCGACCATGCTTCCTTTGCGATATTGAGCTTTTCTACAGCTAAATCGTGAATCTTGCGCTCCTCATCCGAAACCGAGCTTTTCAGTTTCGATAAAAAATTGTTGCTACCGCTGAACGCCAATGCGTTCGACACCGCACCACCTAAGAGCATTGCGATCGAAGCCATTTATTTATGTGTCACCTGAAAAAATAACATTTTCGACAGATTATAAAGTATAGTCATTGCACATCAAAACAATAAATACAGAGGACAACTAGTAATGTCCGTTAACCTTTTCAGTACAATTATCGCCCCTGATATCAGTGTGGAAATGTTCGTCCGATATAAAATGTTTAATAATGCCAATCAATACGTAGGGTAATGGTGGATGAATGCTTATTTTGCCAGGAAATGTCTCAGATTATGTCTCTGATATGAAGAACATTTTGTGCCTACTGAGTGAGCATGTACCTTTAAAAAGTAATATTTTTAAAACAAGATACTAACATTGAAATATTATTATTTTGGCGGCCATCCTGGATTTATTTTTCGCTGTGAGCCAAATATGTATGTTATAAGCATGTCTATATTTGTTGTACGAAGTCATGTTAGGCTTGTTTTAATTATATGTACTCACCATTGTATATGTCTTGATAGTAACATGGTAAATACAGTTATTTAAGGTAAATTTTGATTTTGGTGGCCATTTTGAATTGATACTGGCATTTATAGAGTAGTAACATCAAATACTCTATTGGCATACTTACTTTACTATGAATAACATTTAATTACAAATGTGCAACACGAGATACCTGTGGTTATAGGCGCCAGGCCCCAGATTGTGCCACCAACTCTGGATCTATCATTAAATGACGACCTTAATGAACGACAAAATTCTGCTCATAGGCGACTCTATCGTAAACGGTGTGAACCCGAAAGGTCTACATCGGAACCTACACAAACACACGACGAGTGGCGCAACAGTGACTACACTAGTGGAGGAAATTGCGCTCTATGATATACAGTTGTTTCCAAATGTAGTTATCTATATTGGAGGAAATGACGCTGCCAACCACATTGATCCGGAAATCTTTGAAGATAAATTAGACCAGCTACTCAGCCTAATCAAGTGTGCAAACGGCAATTGTAACGTCATTGTATGTAAAGTTGCACCTCGCGGAGACGTGGCTGTCCAAGATATCAACACCAGCATAGGCCGGCTCGTCGAAAACTGGAAACAGCAGAAAGTGAAATGATGTGACTACACGAATGATTTGTTCCTGGCCAAGTCGGATCGATTTCATTGCGCCTGTAAAGCAAATAATAATATTCATGACAGTGATATTTACATGTACAGAACGTCACCTGCATATGATATACATGATATAACTAGCATGAATCATGGACATAGGGCGTACATCTCAACAGATACACTATCAAAAAATAATGTCGACATTATAAATAACGTATCCGATAATGTTAATGTCGTGGAAAATGATCATAGCCAATCTCAATCTGATTCATTAAAATTTAATCTAGTAAACAAAGGATTGCATATAGGACATTTAAACATACAAGGAATGTGTGGACCTAATTTAACAAAATTTGAGGAAATTTAATGCATGCTCACATCCGATGCAAAGAAAAACCTACACATTTTCGGCATGAGCGAAACTAAGCTAAAATACCATAAATTATCGGATACTTTTAAAATAGGCGGTTATCAAATACCATTTCTTAAAGATAATGTTTCAAATGGTGGTGGTGGTATAATAGTATATGTGAAAACGGGTATTAATGCAAAGCGTCGGGAAGACTTGGAATCGCATGATATATCATGCGTTTGGCTTGAGATAACCCCGAATATGGGAAAATCTTTCTTAATTGGATCTATTTATAGATCACCAGAATAAAAAATTGAATGTAATGATAGATTCGAAAAATTAATTGATCAAGTACTTAACACGGGTAAATAATGTATTAGTTTAGGAGATATAAATAATAATCTAATAAATGATAAAGTAAACATTGAGTGGTCAAATTTCATCACATCACTGGGCATAAGCCAACTGATAAAAGAACCTACGCGAGTCACGGGAAACACAGCGACACTAATTGACCACATTTATACCAATTATGAAGCGAATATATCTCAAGTACATGTGAAAAACTTACATATTAGTGACCATTATGGCGTTTTCTGTAATAGAAAACGATCAAGTTGCGATCAGAAGAATTCACACCAAACATATCGCTCATTTGAAACATTTCATGAACTAGATTGTATGAGTGAGTTATCACGTGTTCCCTGTGAAACTGTTTTACTACCAAACGACATTGATCCCATACTAGAAGTTTGGACAAACTTATTTTTTGAAATTGTGTATAGACATGCACCATTAAAAACTCACCGGGTAAAAAATAAAATTCAACCTGACTGGTTGTCAAGTGAAATTTTAGACTGTATGAAAGACAGGGATCAATGCAAATTAAACGGAAAGTATGATGCATATAAATATTTGCGAAACAAAGTATCATCTATGATCGAAAAATCTAAAAAAAGAAACTTATACTCGTAAAATAGAAACTGGTAAAGATAATCCGAGGACAATTTGGAAAATATTTAAGGAATATGGTGCATCACCGAATTCGCGCGAGAGCGGTGGAATAATGAGTGTGAAAAATGACGAAAATTAATTAATTTCAAATATTGATAATATGGCAAATTTATTTAATAACTATTGTGTTAATGTTGCCCCAAAAATCAAGGGTCCGATTCAGCCATCAACGTTTGAAGGGCTGCGCAATTCCGTAAATTCCAAAATACCAAATGACATTCTTTTGGAAATTCCGGAAGTAAGTGAACATTATGTTCGAAATGTTTTGTCTCGTCTTGATGTTTTCAAAGCTACATGTCTAGACAATATAGGACCGCGACTTTTAAAGGTTTCTGCAAATGTGATAGCTAAACGCGTAAGCATTATCGATAACAGAAGTATAGCTACTGGTACTTTCTCGGATGTATGGAAAAATGCAAAGGTAACTCCGTTATACAAAAGCGGCGCAAAGGACGAAGTAAATAACTATCGGCCAATCTCAATATTACCCACATTATCCAAATTAATTAAAAAAAATTGTAAATACACATATGACAGATTTTTTAAATAACTGCAATTTATTACATAAATCGCAAAGTGGTTTTCGGCGCAACCACTCAACATAATCGGCTCTAATACTAATGATAGAAAAATGGCTAAATGCATTAAATGACGGAAAATTAGCTGGGTGTGTAATGGTTGATTTTCGAAAGGCATTCGACATGATATATCATGATATCCTCTTGCAAAAGCTTCACTGCTACCAATTTAGTGATCAAACATTAATGTGGTTCAATTCATACTTGAAGCAAAGAAAACAGGTAACTTCAGTTCATGGTGCAAACCAGAAGATATGTTTATTACATGCGGCGTGCCCCAGGGGTCTATACTAGGTCCGACATTATTTCTATTATTTATTAATGATTTACCTGCTATGTTGAGGGTTTTGTACATTATTTTAGCTTTCTGCAACAATATAGTTTCATCAAAACTTAAAATGTTTAGTCTTGTCATTGCTGTAACTAAATCGGAATACTCGGTACCAAGAATAATTTTGCATGCACGCCTTTGCAATTTTATAATTTTTGCTCGATTTTGATTTGATGAATTGGACCAGATAATACAACGGTAATCGAAATGAGGCTGTATATAAGCTTTGTAAAAGAGCAATCTATACTCTACAGAGAGGAAATAGCTAATGTTTGATAGCAACCAAAGATAAGAAGATACTTCCCTTTTTAGAAACAAAGTCAAAATGGTCATTCCAATGCAGATTTTCATTAATGTTTAGTCCAAAAGGATTTAATCGCCAGTAGTGACTTCCAAATTTATATTATTATATGTCAAGTGAATTTCATTTTTACCCAGTATTATTCTTTTCTGCCTGGTTGAACCTCCTACAGGAACCGATGTATATGCTGATGACACAACCATTTATGACATCCAGAGTAACATTAATGAGGTAGAATCTAATTTACAAATATCATTAAATCAACCGAAACTATGGTGCGAAACAAATGGTATGCTTTTAAATACCAGCAAAACAAAAGTAATGCTTATTTCAACCAGGCAGATAAGAATAATACTGGGTAAAAATGTAACTACTTTGTAATGCGGCGTGTCAAAGAGAAAATTGGAATTTGAGGCACCCCACGGGTTACGACTGAAACTGGAGGTATCTAGCGGGAACATAAAATAATTAAATAATGCAAAAATCGGTAAACGGGGCGTTATATAGTCATAAAAGAAATATAATATTTGTTTTCTTCAGTGTAAGATCGATTTTATTTCATCTCGTGGACGAAAAATGTCGGAAGTTCACTCGTGGCTTCGCCACTCGTGAAAATCCGACATTTTTCGTCCACTCGATGAAATAAAATATTCGATCTTACACTGAAGAAAACAAATATCCTCTATGAACTGACGGATGGTGTGACATTTAAAATGAAATGAAGTTTTGCAGAATTGCATAATAAACACTGTTATCTTATAGTTTTATCGTTTTATGTCTTGAAATTATGTGTTTATGAACATAATAACCATACATATTTACTTTTTTCCATTAACATATTTATAAAACGCTGTTATCGTATTTGTTGTCATATTATTTGTTGTATGTGTCAAACGCTCGAAGTGGTGAAACTGTACGATGGCTTGTACATACGAAGATGGCGGAGATGGCAACTCAATGTACTATATAGTAACCAGTAACAAGACAATATTCACATATCTTATATTCATATATCACATGTGATAAAAAGCTGAATTTGAAAAAAGATGTAAAGATTTACATATACGTTATTAAAAATAATCTGCTAGCTCAGATTGAACACATGGCGATCCAAACTCCAAGATGGTCAAATAATGGCGTTTTGTCATGTATGTTAATTTTTGCTCAAATGTTACATCTGATCATGTTAAAGTAAGTAAGTAAGTAAATTCTTTATTTAAAGAGGGTAACCAAGTTGGCGTGCACCAATCTTCCCTAGGGCCCTCTCAAACACAAAAACATATTTACAGTGAAAAGGTTATGGCATGTATAAAACAAATGATGCAACCCAACTGCCACCAGCTACACGTAGCTGGCAAACGTTGGGTTGTTTGCAATACGCACTATTAACATGATAATTTATGTCTCAGACACGAGCAGATTGCAGATGCTGACCGACCCGAAACTCATGACCAAATACTAATATCCCTACGTTCGGTGTAGATATTAATGATTAAATGTTAATGACTGGATAAAGAACAATAATGACCCAGACCGTTTTTGCCATATCAAATCGTAATATTCCTAAATACCTGGAGACTCGTCTGTCAACACAGCTATAAACCGGGAACTCTCTAAACGAAGGATATCACAATACAACTTGGTTACCCTCTTTAAGCAATTTGATCTGGGTCATTCACCAGGTTTAAAAGTTATAAATCATGTTAATTATTAATGAATATTATAGAATGACGCACGTCATGCCAGATTGTCTTCCATAACGATACATCGTTAATTGTATTGAAATTCTCCATGTAAAAGTACATTTAAAAAATGTACATGATTTTTTTCTCCTACGTAGGTCCGCTACCATAGGAGTCAACTTATTTTTTCAAAGTTGTCCTGTAACCGCGAAACAACTAAATCCATGGTCCTGACGAATTCAGGTACCTTGGGTTCGAGCACTAGGGCGGCGTAATTATTTTATGTGTGCTCTTGTCCTACCTTTTTCATCGGTTATATCATCACGATGTGTATGTAAAATGTATTTTCTGATTAAATGAAAGGATTTAATTATTTTTATAAACTTGCACAAAATGCGCCTCAAGTTAGACCCAGCAGCTTTAAAATACAATAGAAAATCTGTCCGTGTGTCCCAAAATTATTGTGATAATCTATTAATTAACTTTATGTGGCCTTACTATAGCTTTCTGAGTCTTCCAGTGTGAATATATATGCCATTAATCGAATTTGAATTTACTACAGAAAACTATGACCGTGTCCGCTACAAGCTGAAGGAGGCGGAGGAGTTATCTGACCTCCAAACAGACGGCGAGGAGGTGGGTCAGGTGAGCGGCCCATCAAATAGAAAAAGACGGTACCTTTATTTATTTAAACTTACTTAAACCCACTTTAGACGTGGTAAGGAATCACATGGACTTTGTTTGTACAAGTTTCCTCATCATCATATAACTTTAATATTACTTGATGGAGTGCTTAAATATTTGGAAACTTGACAGATGTATGCAGTGTTCGACACTTCACATTTTTGTCGAGGAATCCTCAAGAATCACTTCATATGGGGATCACTAGGATTTCCCCTAAATGTATTACCAAAATATATAAACAGGGTATGGGATCATTATTATCAAGGCTGTCAGAGAGCGGATTATCTCCGTTTAGCGATGTCAGTTCTTGTTATGCCCCCACATAGATAGCACGGTGGGCATATTGCCGTTGTTCTTGAGGTTACGTCCGTCCGTATACATTTACATCGAAACATGTGTAGGGGGGGGGGGGGGCATATCCAGGTTACAAACATAATGTCTAGTTGTGAATGTATTCTGTATGTGCCATGAACTTTTGATATTTCGTAAAACCCTATAATTAAATTAATCCAGGGTAATATCATAAAATTTTATGTTTTGGACTTAAATGTTTTTCACGAAAAGGCTGCCATTGTGACAATGGCATCACCTGTGTCTTTCTGCACACTTTCCTAGTTACGTATACTGTTGAGCTGACATTGTGCCGATAATTCAACTGGCATAAGGTTTTTGAGCTGTGCTTCTTCAATATGCCGTCGGACCGACTTTAGCCCGACGTCTGACCGATGTGTAAGCTGATGTAGGGCCGATGAGTTTTACCGCTTGTAAGCCGCTGTAAAGTACGTTGTTGGGCCGACATTAGCCCGATGTTGGGCAGATATCAGCCCGATGATGGGCCGATGTGTAAACAGATGTAGGGCCGATGAGTTTTACCGCTTGTAAGCCGCTGTAAAGTCAGGCCGACATTAACCCGATGTGAAAGCCGATATCGGGCAGCTGGCGCCACGCTTTGCAACGTCGACAGAGGCCCGATATAATTGTATTATGTAAGAACGATGTTGAAAGCGACATAGGCCCGACATCGGTCTGATAAGGTATTGCTGGTTGGGCTTGCACAAATGGGATGACGGGAGTCTGGATAATTTCGTCACGGTAGCGTACGGCGTTCAAATTGCCATCGATGACCACAAGAGCTGTCCGTCCAGTTGACGTGATGCCACCCAAACCCTGATGCGGCCGTAGTCAAATGCATGTCAAGTGAAACATGGACTCGTCCGTAAACAAAATACCCGCCCAGTCTCAGCGATTAAAGCGCAAGTATTTCTACACCAAGCCAGACGTGCTACACAATGGCGTCTTAGCAAACTGGAGGGACAGTCGGACGTCGCGGACGAATACGCCGTTCATGTAATCGATTCCTGTACATTTCTGGGGCTGATGGCACGCAATCCATGAGTGGTCCGTGCTGTCAGAACAGCCGTTTGGAAGTGATTCCTGAGGTGCACAAGTCGGATATGATTGTCCTGTTGTCGTGACGTCAAGCTTGGACGACCTGCACGTGGTCGGTCTTTGACATTATCAAATTGTTGAAAACCTGAAAGCCTGAATAGTGTTTATGTGGACACTAAATTGCGTAGCAACAGTACGATGGAGCATACCAGCCTGAATCATAGCAATTGCGCGAAGGCGGTCATTTTAATTTAGCCTGGGCATTGCTCTCCGACCGCTTTCAACTGAAAAAAAAAAGTTATTTCTGTTCCCCCGGTTGCCAAATAATGACCCGACAGTAGCAAAGTCGACAAAGGCTGGCGCAGTAAAATTTTGGGTGAAAAATGCGTGAAAAAGAGACGCATGCCCAAGAAGCGAAACGGAACGTGCAAATACGGCATTGACCGAGCGATTGTGTGGCGATGCGTTCACTGGTCAACTGTGCATAGCATCAGGCTAAAATATTGAGCGGTGTTAATTTTATCCGATGTTTTAGGTTACACTGTTACTTTTTTCCGCTAGTATATTATGCAAATTATAAAAAAAGAGATATCTGAGCAGTTCTCCCAATAATCTCAAAATAGATTTCAACGTCTAAACTTTTCAATCTGATGCACTGCTTGCAAGTCACTGGTTTTGGTAACTAATAACAAAGGACAGTATTTGGTATATATCGTATGTGTATGCGTACACTGTGCGATTTTCTGTGTATGAGGCTAGTTGCAATGGTGATTCACATTGTTAAAAATATAGGCACAAATCTTTCCAGATAACTGACATATTTTACAGTCTGGTGAAATATAAATGATAGGAGTCCGTTGTCCTGGCTTTTCTACATGTGATTATCTACATTATATCATATGTTCTACTTCAAATTTTCCATTCTTTGTCAAAGTCGCTGATGGCTGGAATACACAATGATGGCCGCCTTGTCCACTCCATGTGCCGTAAATGATACAATAATGAGACAGTGTTCACATATATGTTATAAATATATTCCATTACATTTACGAAGCAATTATCTTTCAATCAAACGATGAGCATGTATAGAACGTGCCCTTAAGAGAAAAACACACATTACCTACAAACACGTTAGCTAATCAGGGCCTACATATAATATATTCACCATACGGAGCAGGAGCATATATTTCTGTGAATGGTACACTGTCATGTATGTCGGCCGATGGTCCTTATAGTATTTGTGTTATTACCTTGGCATCTTGAAACGTGTAGCCATTCCAGAATTGATGGCTATGACCATTGTCAGCCTGCATTGTGATTACATATTCGCCCTCCGATTCGTCGTCACTATTGGTACGTATCAATAATCCGGACGACGTGTAGTACAATGTATGGTGATCAAATTCACCGTCGTGCCATGTGAATGATTGCCAATCACCGTCGCTGGAATTCCAGTCATATTTGGTTATGCCAGGAATCCTCATAACACAGTTCGGGCTCCTTTCCCCTGCCACACCCTGTGAGGAACACGTCGTCCCGTCTACGGGGTCCACCAATCGCACGATCAGATCGCAGGGTTCCGGTTGCTCAGCTCCAATCGTGGCCGAACACCCGAATGGCACGAGATTGTACGGGCGGTATAACGTCGTATTGTCTCCTTTTAATACGTAGGGTCCCTCCTGTAATAAAAGACTAAAAGTACTGTGACGAGGTTATCTCTAGAATGGGTTGAAAGTAAGCAATGTATATGTTCACATGAATATATAAGAAACAAAGCAATACAGACTACCTAAATGTTGACTATTCCTTGGCATTGTTCACAATGACTAAACCAAAGTAGAAAATGTATGTCAATGCCATAGGCTATGTTTCCGTTCGTTATGCACATCGTTAGCTCAGTAGTGTGTGCAAGTATGGTAGTTGCAGGTATTACAGTGGCTGAGGAAATAACGTGTACGCACTATGTGTTAGAACGGACGCACTAAGTGGCAGGATGGATATATACGTGATACAGAGCACGATAATGAAATCTGACAATAATAACATATGATTAAATAGAGTGATCATAATGTTGTACCACTGAGTACTATAAGAGAGTTTAAAAAATTAACGCGAAGGGAGATAAAATACTTGGCGTAAATTGAGTAAGCTCGTCTACGCAAATATCAAACTCATTTGACATTGACCGAGTCAGACAGTGATTGAAATTGGACGACATAACAGTATATACCCTAACAGTATATAGATGTAGAGATGATAGGAAATACGAAAATATTACTTTCAACAAATATCAAGTAGGAAATACGAAAACTTTACTTTTATATATCAAGTATACACATTTTAATAGCAATATCGTGGAATAACAACATATATATTACTCTTTACTTACTCCGACCTGACGTCCACATATCCCGACAAAGTCTGCATGCACGTGGTAGTGGTACAAATCAATGTTTTTATTTGCCACATAACTAAGCCACATGATTTGAGGAATGTACAATATAAAACACTACGGTAATAACTGTAATTATTAAACAGCTATAGTTATTTAATGGTGTGTAACAACCTGCCTGCAGTTTAGCGGCTTGTCAACTGTTAATGTTATTTAATGCTAGGATAACAGAGCCGAATCCCATTCTTCATTCGTTGTGATGGGGAGAAAATAAAAAAAAATGATTATTTACATCGAACAAAAAAATATATTCAGTTATTAATCCAAATGGTCATTGGACAGTTGAAATGGATTTACAGTCAGCATAGTGTACCAAGTACACATGTGTCAGATGAAGTCTGCAATTTGCCTGTCAGCTGATTTTGTAAAATAATGGGAATTCCTTAATGTCACATGCTCTATGCAGACAAGGTCCAGTGGTTTAGCTGAGCGAACAGTAATCATTGTGAAACAGTTTCGTAAAAACAAAAGGAGAATGTACAGACCTATATTTGGGGATATTGGAATATCGACACGGAATGGTCACCTGCAGTTATTGATGGGACGGCGGGTTCTAATAGCAGGTTATTGTAATTCCGGCCTTACATGACCTTAGCTGTTGATAGGCCGTTAAACACCAATAAACAAACAAACACACAGACCTTTGCAATGCAATATACAATATATCTTCTTATTTTAAAATAAAACACAAGTGCTGACCAAGATATCATTTGAATAAACACAACTATAAGCCACAGCAATACGTAATACATGCAAATACGTAATACAACAATACGTAATACATGTAAATCATTGAAGTGGCAATGTATGTGACACATTTATTTCCAGCGGCCATTTTGAAGAGATAATGGTGTCTGGTACCACAGTACTAGTTGACAATAATCTCAACAGTTTGTGTTCATTGTATTGTGAGTACAAGCAGACGAAACATACACAATATCACCACTGCATTAAACATGTATATATATTAGATTGTCAAGTTTAAATAGCCGCCATTTTAAAAATAATGTCACCGCCATTTTAAAATATACTGAAATAAGTCCATAATAAATAATAATAAAATAAAACACATTTCAAATTCAAAATGACGACTATGCGGCTCTTAAAAAGGAAGTAACTTATCAACTGATTAGTTTTATTATATGGTGTACATAAATATGTTTTCAAGCAGACACACGCGTTCCAATAAAATCATTTGAAAGAACATAACGACGTCAACTGAAATACTAGAATGTGTAACAAATCTTTGATGTGGCGAAGTACATAACACACTTAGTTTAGGTGGCCATTTTGAATATAAAGATTACTCGTAGCACATTACCAGTTAGCAATAATTTCAGCAGACTGTGTTGAAGGCAATACGAGTATAACCAGAAGAAAAAAACAAAATCTTACCACGACATTCAAGAATGTAAAATAAATACTTGATTTCCAATTTGCAAATGGCGGCCATTTTGAAAACCAAAATGACTGGTATCTCAAAATGTATTGAACTCATTCTGTCAATATTTCTTGTCCATAATAATGTGTTTACCGCTGTAAAAACACCACACATAATGACTTTGACCTAAAAATATAAATTTCAATGGCGGCCATTTTGAATTTCAAGATGGCGGCCATATGACTTCTAGAAAAAAAAGTAACCAACCCCAATATTTGTGTATGTGGTTTATAGATGAAAAAAAAAACTCATGTACAAACTGTTACTTACATCAGATATCATCTGAGACACTTTCTGGCTAATTAAACATTCATTCACCATTATCCCACATATTGATTGGCATTATTATACATTTTATATCTAACGTAAATTTACACACTGATATCAGGGGCGATAACCGTGTCTCCTTAACATGTTAACGGACCTTACTATTTATTCTCTGTATTTATTTTTTGATTTACAATGATCATACTTTATAATCTGTCGAAAATATTATTTTGTCAGGAGACGCATTTAATTAGTATAAATAATTAAGAAATATAATGCCTCATTTGCATATGAAAATAGCCTGATACCACCGCGCGTCACTATCAGTAAACTGAACATTACTAAATGATTATATCTGTACAGCGGGCACTTGTAATTTTTAGAACTGGTGGAATAGTGAGACAATTATACACTTATTTAATTCCTATAAAGAACAGTTTGGGCCTACTGAGTGGGTATGTACCTTTAACTCTTAAATAGCGAGATTCCAGTATTATGAACCCCAATTAAATATACCCTTCGCATGCTCTCGACCAACCACCCAGACACAGAAACGAAGAATGGGACAAGTGATCCTCACTAATATTAAATAAAAGAATGTCCAAGAATGTCCAAGCTTAACAAGCACTCCATCCCGAGTTGACGTATATTGGAATATCTGAATATCTCAACTACACAATTAGTACTATTCCACAATTTTATCCCAGATATTTCCCAGACTTACCATCGACGATGTCATACAATGTTTTTTAAAACAATCTAGGAGGCTGAAGTATAAATTGTGTTGTCTGTATTCCTTTTGCCGTGCTACGCTCCTTTGTACAACTCAATCACACCTTTAACTCAAATTACGTCCTTTCCGATATTTAGGAACTGTTCCGTCAAACGCTGCATTTCGGCATGATACCAGTAATCTATACACCATGGCGCTAAAAGGATTTTCAGTGATGTTTTAAAAACGAACGTCCGGCGGTTTAAGAGGTTAGGGGCGCGGCATAACACAAACGATTCAGCTGATTCCGTAAGCTCTTAAATAATTATATTGATGTTTAGGGGCTTTTTCTTTGTTCTTCAAACATAGGACATACCAAAATGTCCGTCCGGTCCGGTCCTGTCCTGTCAGACCGGTTGAAGACTGTTCCGAACTTCGTCAGCATGGCAAACATAGGACATACCAAAATGTCCGTCCGGTCCGGTCCTGTCCGGTCAGACCGGTTTAAGACTGTTCCGAAAGTCGTCAGCATGGCAGACGATCTGATCGTATCCTATAAGTATCCCATCTGACCTGCTTCCGAACGAGCGAACGGATACGTTCTGGCGATTAGTTTAAAAATTTCTAAATTTTCAAATCTCCCTATGGATGACGTTTCGTTTCACGCGAAATGGAGCCGAATTAAAAGTATCCTACTAGTCCATTCCAAACTTGGTCCGCATTTCGTTTCCTGCCAGTAGCTGCGAGTACCTTCCGGATGTCAACCGGATAGGACACGGAAGGAGAAACGGAGCAGTGGGGCTAGGCTTTAACGTGAGTAACGACATCCTGCCACATCAATAGAACTACTATAGCCCCAGAGACGGGGCACTTTTATTTACAATGTTGAACCCAAAAGGTTTAATGAGTGAATCTTATGTAATAGTTTGTGCTGAATTCGAAACTTTATTTCTTACAAAATTCAGGTGGGCCGTTTTATGGCCAATCCAAGATGGCTGCCAAAATTCCTCTAAAATGATGTACCTTAAACATGACTCTCTAAGATTAAATTTACCTCATATATTTCCACCAAACGTGCGTTAGTTTACTAAAGTCATGCCACAGAATAATATTAATGTACAAATATGTGAATATTATTATCGAAAATTATGAGAAATCATGAAAATATTCGATAGGTGCAATACAAATTATATACAACTTAGATTTTTTCCTAGAAAATACTGTATGTATTGATATTTTCGTACATTAAGTTAGGTCTCCTACATTTAAATTTTGCCTAAATGTAGCCATTAATCAGCGTTGAAAAATGTATGTCCCTGGGTTAACTGAATGCGAAATTATTATAAGATATGTACACTAACCCCACCCACAATAAATAACAGTCCGCGAAACATTAAAACACATTGCATCGTGTGGTGTATTTTAGGTTAAATGCGAAGTTGATGCATTAAAAACGTATCTCTTTAACTATACAATTGAATATAAACAATTTACCAATATCGAGTTGAACCAAGTAAATGTGTACTTCCCGGAATCCAAATGTTGAAGTTGTGAGATATGACATATGAGGAGACCAAGAGCAAGACATTAAAATAAACGAATCAGTGTAAGCGAACTACGGCACCAGTACATAGGTTGTTGCAAATTTGATAAATTGTCACGAAAACTGTCCACAACTAGCAGTATACAGCCACAATAAAAAATTAACCACAACAGATAAATAATATAAAGCAACACAACACAACACAATTTCCCCAAAGTACCAATGATAAAACAACAGTCAATAGCTATAATACATGTAGAAATATAACAACACGCTATTAGAGCATATTGAAATATTGAAAGTGTAGTGTTCCCAGTCCAAGATGGCCATCTTGCGAAACTAATTTGATTCACTATGCGGGCTGTCTAATGATGATGTATTGTTCAAACTCAATGTATTTTAATTAAGAACGCATTTGTTCAGAATGACTGTCTGTTTCATCAGATTGATGTATGTCTGCTTCATCCGTTTAATTCATCTGGTGAAGTAGGAACCAGTACATCAGCAATGGTCCAGGGATTTGATCGCCA
>CM055268.1:74340567-74358808 GCA_029237695.1 Conchocele bisecta
GGGATTTGATCGCCATCAAACCATTTAATCCGATAGCAGCTATCTGCAAACAGCCAACCGCTTCCTTCACGGGTCCGCCCAACTGGATTCGGTTTGCTTCGCCGCCTTCTAACATCTTCCTCACCCCGGGATATGTATTGTTCACGTTTAATAAGTTGAGACGTTATCTGGTCATCCACCGTGCATGGTTTGGCCTGTTTGCAGCGAAAAAATACTACAAATCTTCTATAAAGCATGAATGAAAAGTTGTAGGTAGTTTGCTCTCTATACCCGACTGAGGATGTAATATATACCCACTAGTTTAATGTAGATCATCCATTACCGAGCGGTGCTTCCATGTTTGCCATCTAGAGTCGCATGAATATGCTCTTCATATTCCTTCATTAGCTTTCAAATAATCATCTGTTGATTCAATAAATGTCATTTGTTCATTTCCCAACAGTGTCATGGTTTCGAGCATATGTTTTCATACTGTCCCGCTACTGTCGATTAGACGCTTGAAATGCAACGGTTGGAATGCGGCAGCTAGCAAAGGATGCACTATTTTGCATCTGTTGTAATGTTTGCCCTTCAGAAAGCCGATTACTGAACTTGATGCACGGACATTTGCCTCTGTAATATTTCGGAACCATCGATGAGATAGCCAAGTGCAGCAAAATATGCTAATAAGATGTGAAACGCTCCAAAACATGTGAATATGTTGTCATATAGAAGAGACTCAGCGGCTAGTATATGTAAGGCCGGTTTTGCAACAGCCAAATCATAGGTCACAACGGCATATTCATCGCCTCACTTGGCAGTAACTCGTCGTAATGCTTCGGCTACCACATCTAGACGTGCTCGTGGCATATTTAGGTTTTCCATGTATACAATTATTTGCTGAGGTAGATGATCTTCTGTAATAAAGGAATTCCACCCTGTCCACATTGGTATATTTTCCTTCAGTACAACATTCATCAACCAGAATCCATCACGCCATTCCACTTGTTGCAGATTCATCGGATTTGGATGTTTTCCGTCATTGTACTCAAATAATGACATTTTTGGATTATTTCTATATGGTTCAATGCTTCTGGTTTCGACATCCAGGGTTCTCCTTTTGACAGTGGGTATTTGTGTTTGGTTAGACGGTTAGACTAATTCTGCCATTTCGAACTGTTCATTCTCGCTCATTACATTGTTATAGCATATGCCTACTGTATCGTGTGGCTAAACTTGTGAACAGGCCGCCAAACTTAGTCATACCATTTGGGGATGCTGATGGCACCCAACTATTTCAGATGTCAGCTATGTTTATATTGTCTCATCTGTGTGATAACTTACTGAATGTCCAAACCTATTCAGAATTTCAATCACTTGACTGCTTCCAGTCTGACTGTGTATCCCCAGCAATAAATACAGTTGTTTTCCAGGCACAACTTTACCTCGTGCAACATTAAACACAACATCATCGGCTACGGAGTTTACTAGTCTATGAACACATTAATTGTCGACGTCATTTTCTGAGCCGGTATAGAGAACTTGCAAAAACTTAGTTAATTCGTCGAGTCTTACAGTCTGACCAGTTTCTATTTATTCTAATGTCAACGGTTCCGGTAAATCATCAGGCTTCGTACAAAGAATGTTGTTTCTACATCCTTCATGTAATGGGTGTAAAAACATGATATTTGTATTGCTGTCTCGTTTGATAAGCTGCTGTGACAAACCATAATACCAGCCTTGTTGCTTTCCTTGCACGTTTTCAATTGGCCAGGAAATACGGGCAGTAATTGTTCACATACATATTGGACCTTGTATCCAGTGTGAAGGTCATGTATATATCTGCTATGTATGTATATCAACTTCTCAGCGCCACACTTGTCAACTAATTGGCGTTTAACATACTCTTAACAACCGTTACCTAAGTTGGCTGTCAGCGTTTCATCACCGAGTGTTATAGCTGAATTTATAATAGAGTATCCACTAGTTTCGACTTCAATGCTACCTAATGCTTTACACTTACCCGTGTACTTGTTCATAACCTGGTTTCAAACTAAACACCTGGGCACAAATACTGCTGAGCTACAACGTAGCTATCGCATGTTCAACTTGACTTCTTAACGTATGCTGCGTTTGACAGTCGCCGGTTCCTTCCATATCTGAAGTCTGCTTTTGTTTGGGAGTTGTTACAGCTCGAATGATAGCAAACAATGTTGTCATAGTTGTCGGGGATATATGTATTGTAAATTTGATGATTTTACTTTCACGCGCTTGAACATATCAGCATCCCTAACCTTTGTCCATGTGTTTTTCTAAAATGTTTTCAATTGTTCCGAAAATTTGGCATCTGTATCAACGTGCAGTTTGCACGTTGGTGTGCCAAATTGTGTTTCCATTGTAAGTTGCCAGCCTCGATACAGCACCGACACATGCACAACCACACAATAAACACAGACAGACAGACATACATACGGGGACACTATAATAGACGAGGTGCGATACGCGATAAACCGATTTCAGTTGCAGCAGTTCGAAATAAACTACAACTTGCGCTATGCTCGCGCATACGGCATGTTAATTTACTTTGGCGCGCAACAACGATTCGCATATAGTATTTTAACAACGGTAGCATTTATTTCTGACGATGACAGATGTTTAAGTTTAGCCAAGAACAACGTCGTATTTTTTTCTCCATATTTATAGAACTAACTCGTACCATTTCAGTATAAGGGTCGCCGGTTGGCGGCCATCTTAGATTTCTGAAATGTCAACAATTTGTCGATTAAATAACCGAAGGGTATATTGATATATTCGCTTTGGGTGAAACGGCTTCATATTATGTAAGGAAATAGCAACCAAGACACATACTGGTTCTAATATAATGGCGGACTGCTATATACTGTGGGTGAGGTAATGGTACATAACTTAAAATATTTTGAACAGCTTACTTAATGTACGAAAATGTCAAGATATTCAGTATTTTCTATGATTAAAATCTCATTTTAATATATTATTTTGTTACTTTTTCGAATATTTTCATGATTTCCCATAATATTCGATAATACTATACACGTATTTGTGTACAAATATTATTCTTTGACATGACTTTAGTAAATTAACGCAAGTTTGATGGGTATATATCATGTATATTTAAGAGTCCTTTTTGAGGTGCACGATTTTAGAGGAAATTTGGCGGCCACCTTGGATTTGCAAGAAAACGGCCCACCAGATGTTTATAAGAAATGGATTTTCGAATTCAGCACAAGATTTTACAGAAGAATCTCTCATGAAACCTTTCGGGCTCAACATTGTAAATAAAAGTGCCCCAGCTATAGGGTTATACCCTCCCTACGTATCATATGCCCGTCTGTCTGTCTGTTTATTTTTTAAAACTTTTTGTAACAGTTTCTCAAATCACATATAATTCCGTCCGTCCGTCCGTCCGTCCGTCCGATGAACTATTCCTTTGATCTTTTAAAGAACAAATAGCTCATAGCTCCCTAATGTTTGAACGTCCGTCCATTTTGGAAGTTTTTGTAAAAGTTGCTCGAATCACCTATAGGGAGAGACTACATTTTCTAGTTTAAACTTGACCTAGGGCAGGGAATGAAGTTTGAATGATGCGAAATCGGTGCATCAAATTGCAAGCCAAATACGTTTTAGGATAATGTACAGGAGAATGGATAAACGCGCACGCATCTATTTCACGGAAATTTCAAAATTATTTGACCATGAACCGTGGACATGGGTAAAGCTTGGCTGGACTGGTGAATGAAATTATGAATGCTAATAAATATGCGCTTGAACATTCAAGGTATTTAACCTTGTGCATGTTCATAGCATACGTGGTGCAAGAATGCACATATGGATATAATAAACATGCCTATGATGTTTCAATCCAATTGGTCATACTGTAAATGTGTTATAGTATAATGGAGAAACGCGCATGTATTACTGCTGCGCTTGGTTGATGTATGTAATATGCAATACATGTATGTCAGTTAATAGCAAAATATTGACTAAACCTGAGACACGGCCTTTATTATAAATGGTACTATAACACATCAGTGAGTTTCAATTGTGAGTGCATATTAGTGTAGGAAATATAAATTTGAACATATACACATATAAGTTGCAATATATATGTATGCGAAAGCGTGCCCTGTCTTACTGTGTCTTACTGTGTCGTTAAAAATACTTCAACGTAACCCAGTACTATGACAGTATTTCCATGTTCAACACATATACTGCGATACAAAACATTTACATTATATATCAATATGTACGTACAGGTCGCAATACATCGGATATCCCCGTAGGTCGCGGTAAACTCTGTTTCTCTGTACTCCACATTTCTTGATCTGCAGCGGCAATTCTGATTCCACAGCGTACCTAAAATTGTTGTACGCATCATGTTTTGTGGGAAGAGTTCCCAAAAATGTGTAAATATACATTTCATTAACATCACATTAACAGGCTCATTAAAATCCGCGATGGTAATAAGGAACACGACAGACCATGACGTTAACAGACTCGAGTGCGGTTATCCGCATGTAACAACCGGGAGCATAATTACATGTATGACTAGTCGCTCGCCAACATAACAAATCGCAATACCATTACTGTGCGTGTTCTTTACCTCGCATTTCTTGTTCGGAGAATAGAGTACATGCACCACTAATTAGGCTGATATGAGTTTTGTTAAATACACAGTATGTCAATGATGTGTGTACGTTAAATGGTAACATGTGTATAATTATTGTGAAGATTCTAAAGTAAGTTGCTGCTATGGATACTATTTTAACATACAGCCATAGCATGACGTATTTGGTTTATACACTCATGTACATGTTCACGAATGGGTCCCGAACATCAGGATGTATTGTACGGGCTATATTGTGATTGTGTCAACCACTAGATATGTCATTAATATACACAAATAGCAGTTATTTTGTATTACCTGGTACACTTATTGTTATTATTTTGCCTTATTTGAATGGCGGATTTTAATAATTTTGAGGTCTGGGGAGATTTCTGAAAATATTAACAAGTAAGTCACATAATACATCCGTCGTATATGGGCCAGACAGCGAAGATGCAGAAATGTGAAACTGTCACCAAGGCAAGAAACCTTAATGTGAATTTGAAAATTATAGCATTATTTCTCCGTCGTGTGGTGATAAACAGGTATGCTAATTTAGGTAGAGATGTGTAGAAAGCATATAGACTTGCTTAAAAAGTTTATATTTTTGTTAAAAAAGGTGCACATCATCAATATGTGTATAATATGTGTGTATAGTTTCATATCAATTGACTGAAAGGTTTTAGAGGAGTAGTGTACACAAACTCTGTACCCTATATAGAATTGCATGCAAACATGTAGAAAAAAATGGCTAAGTTAAAAATGCGATATTTTTAAAAGATATATATTTGTTTGGCATGAAAACACCAGAGTGCACATCTTCAGTATGTGTAGAAGACGGATGTATAGTTTCAGATCGATTGGCTGAAATGTTTAGAGGTGTAGTGTACACAAACTTTGTATCTTATATAGAATTGTATGCAAACATGTAAAAGAGTTGGATAGTTAAAAGGGCGATATTTTTGTCAATAACTATTTATTCGGCATAAAAACGCCAAGGTGCACATCTTCAATATGTGTAGAAGACGTGTGTATACACTGTGAAAATCGGAACAGCTGCGGAACGTCTTACGCGTTCTTAGCTCAGCTATTGAATATCATAAGGGCATTTTCAAAACGTCGCTTATTTCATGAGTTTAACCTGTATACAGTTTTTGTTTAAAACTGCACCCGTTTTGCATTTGCACGCTTCAATTTTGGTCTGATTATCTGGGGCTACGTCCGAAATCGCCGCTGTTTTCAAGCGCGTGCAAATCGAATGCGCCTTCCTCACGTGATCTTGAGGCAGCTAAAAATAGAGAAATACTCTCTACATATTAAAAGCGGAAGTGTTGATCAACAGTTCCTTGAAGTAAACTAGTGTTATATATTAATACATATGAGAACAATATTTATATATTTATTTGGACTAGATATTAAAAGCATGAGAAGCAGACAGCACATATAACAAATAACAAATTAATGCTTTTGTTTAATCTCTAAATCAGAAGGCGCAAACTGTTGCTAATACTTGCGGTGTTGTTGTTTAAATACTATGCTGAAGTACAGTAGTGTGTGTCTATTATTGAACGGTATATCCATTGTGCCAGGTGTTCCCTGATTTCAATGTAAACTATTTATTAATTAGACTGCCGCTTGAGAGTTTCGCACCCAATTACATCCAGCATGCCCAGTGTCGTTCCCCACCCACTTTTTAATGCATAGTCATCTCCTCTAGATGTATATGTCATCTAGATGTCACAGCAGGTCTCGCCTGTATTTTGGTACATTGTTCGTTTCCGCTAAGCCAGTGACACGTCCAGCATATTGTATCTGTATCAAATACCTTTGATAATATTTGAACTATGAACATATGCATGTTTTGTTAGTTATTATAATTTAAATATTTCAATGAAAAATGGCACTCAGGGGCGGATACAGGGGGGTGTAGAAGAAAATCTACAATACTCGAATAGTTGGATGACTTTTCGTGGCCTAGGCGTCAAGAAATCGCATCTGCGGCGATCTGGCATCTAACAATTTCCTGGGGAGGACCGCGCCTGCATCCGCGCCTGCATCCGCGCCTGCACTGTTCGCTTCAATGGTGCTGTCATACAAATTATTGTGCAATCCTATTACAAGTTGGAAGCCACGATCAGATAGTCATGTAGCTTTCACATCAGTTTAAATGGACTTTTTTTCAAATTCGGATCTGCCAACCTTAAATTAAAATAAACAGGTACTGGTAAATTTGTGGATTTGAATGTCACATGTCTCTGTTGGTGTATGTACATTCTCAGAGTACAGACTTTCTCATTGGTATCTAACAATCATCATTCTATATATTCTTACTGCAGCACCTATTGCGGGAATGTTGCACTGTAAGTGTGGTGTGAGTAAATATTGATTACGTGCCGATATAATGTGTTTAATCACAGGTGGAAGACTCGGACCTATGGCACAAACATAAATGCCTATTAAGAAAATACCATTACCCCACCCACTTGGTATCGTACAGTACCATCTTATAGTTATAGAAAGGTGATAAACATTATGGCTATTATAGAAAGAGCCCTCTCTTTTTCCGACTCGCACAAACACAATAAACATCGATTAAATGGTGTGTGAATATATTCACTTCAAATCGCTGTTTCCAGCATTTATTCAGTTATTCGCATTTTGCATACCCCATCCGAAGCGAAATTTGCGTGTACGAAAGAATCTCACAAAGAATCAGAGGCCGTCCGGCGTGGATTATCGGTTATATTTGGCCGATAGCTGATCGCCAGCTCAAACTAATGACGTGCACCATGACCATATAAATTAGAAACTCTAACCATACAAAGTTCGTCCAATTGTGATCGTTCACCGTACTGTACGAGACCAAGTGGGTGGGGTAATGGGATTTGTTTAATAGGCAATTGTTTGGTGTCATAGGTCCGAGTCTCCCACCTGTGTGTTTAATAAGAAGTGTTCCATCATAAACTATTGACCATCTTCATTACCCGTAGTATTAGTGGTCACTGGCACAGTTGCGTATACTTATTTTGAGTTTATTTGCAACTAATCCAGCCAATTATTGTCAATTACTTTTCTTTCAATCCGCTTTAATGTTGTGCTTTGCGAGTTGGCGTTGCCAATAGATGTTCAGAAACGTTATCATATTAGCAAGATTATTGCCGGCGGTGGTGTAATTGTATCGATTTGTTTTCCGGAAGCGGACACGCTCTGATGATGGTCAGTCCTGCTTTCCGGTGCAACATTGAAAAGTATCGTTTTTTATCTTGTATTTAAGGGTTGGAAGGAGCTCGAAGACCTTCCAAACCTGGGCATTTGAGCTCAAAAAGTGTCAGGTCAATGACCGTTGGCCCATTTGTTTCCGAATTTAATAATATCTTCCATACAGACGGAATATGTGCATTAAATGAAGGAGGCAATGGGGCGGTTAATTTAACCTAGCTAGTTCATTATCGTATCGCACGAAGCCAGTATATTAGACCGTGAAAAGGGCTGAGTGTGAGTGCATGTGATATATGGAGACTCAGCCGTAACATTGTTATCTTGTATGATGATGATCATATTTGAGGGTTGGTCAGGGCAAAACATATCAGGCAGGGAATACTCGATATTGGGTTATGCAAAGTATGATGCAATATATTTTCGGGCCCAGCTACTGTCGTTTCGCGGCGTATCGTTATATACGAGATGCCATTATTCGAGTTCAGGTGTGGCGTTTATCTGTTCTTATTTGGTTAGATGACAATTTGTTTTACATATTCTGAAGACAAAAGAAAAAGAGTAGATAATACACGGCGGTATAGCAATTGCCCATATATTAGTGAGTGGCGTGTGTGTGCAAGTACCAGACTGACAGTTATTTAGCCTTCTGAGCTAAATCTGACAGTTTATATTTTCGTGGAATTGATAAGGAAATGGTCACGTACCATATTACTATTTTTGCTCTGAATGAAACTTGTCAGGCACTCACCTTGCGAAAATGTTTCACATTTGCAAACACTTTGATATATTGTATGAAAATGTGATTAAGATATATTGTATGCATGACTAACCATTTGTTTTTCGTTAGTGATTTTTACCGCAGCGCCAGACATGACGTCATAAATGATGACGTCATTATGACGTCATATACTGTATCGACGCCATGAACGGTACGTTAATGCGAATAACGTCAATGAAGTGAGAAATTGTATTCAAGTTGGATGAATGGTTCGAAAGATAATGATCAAGTGACACTACTTATTGAGCCACCCTCGTACACCACCGCCTGCGCTAATCTTGCCAATATTGTTTAAATCATTTTATTTACCCCTCTCCATCTCTTCCATGTAGGTTCTTTCTATCTTACTAATGGGAAGATGCGGTGCATGTCAAAATATATATCACCTACCGCTCATTGCCTCCCTACTTCTATCCAATCCAATACCAACCTCACCTACAGACCCCACATCTCCCATTGCCCCTGCCACCATGTTTCCCGTCTCCTCCATTAAGTGCAACCGCCCCGTGCAGCCCACTGACATGGATCATCTTGTCCGGATAGACCGGGCTTAATCCTCGTATACATGTTTGTTTTTAAATTTCTTGTATTCATGTGGGAGTTGAATTGGGTTATACCCTTTATAAAAGTAGTAAGATTATTTCTCATCCTGTTGCTTGTATGGGACGGGGCTCAGTAGTTATGGTGATGTAAGGACCTGGCAACATATCAGGTTATCCTAATTTCAGGCCTGAAAATGTTTCTTAACGTAAATATTCAGTCCCGATTTTGGGATGTTCGCCCATTCATACAGGTGAACTACGGGACTCAACCCCGTTGACCCGTTTGTATATGACCTCGCTATTGAACGGACGCTAAACCATACTCAAATCAATCCACACAATGCCACCACTGTGCGACCCTCCCCCACATTTAACACATTCTTGAAACCATTGTATTCATCGTCCATCACAGCCCCACAATATGGAACGTGTTTCATAACAAAACACCAGTGTTAATTCAGTAATATTAGTGTTTCAAAGCAAAACACGTGACGTGTAACAGAAATGGTACGTTGCACAAGTCCCGTGTTTTCCGATTGCACACGTGACGTGTGTAAAATCAAAACATGGGACGTGTTTTGAAAATAATGGGCGTTGCATACAAAATCGCATTGTGTTCTATTATAAAATGACAAGTTAAAATACGAGAACCACATACGTACAACTGTACAGCTACGTTTTTCACTATGTTTGTCAATTATATTATTTCCCACCTCAACTCCCATTTTGTAGCCAGCCTCAAGCAAATCCATCTCTGTTAGGTGGTAATCCTGGATTGGTACTCCATCCACAACCGTCAGCACATCACTTACTTTAAGCAATGTGTTGTCCACATACCTGTAATAGTTCAAGTCTGTATCAGGTAACTCGCCATGCATTCACCGAATAAAACGTATGCACTGGTATGGGACAAGGATATTGCACCAGAGTGTCAGAATATGCCATCAGAGACGAGGCTTTGCCGAGTTTCGGACGCCATGTTCTGATCACAATATCCTTGTCCCACCAGTACATGTGTGACTGTAGTGGAATACATGTAACAGAAGTGATTACTAGGACTACAAAATGGACGGTAAAACTGGCATGGGCAAGATATGTATGGCTACAGGAAGTATAAAATTGGGGTTAAATTGAATAGTTTTGTACTGGACACTGGATATTGGTCAAACGTGTAGAGAGATGATTTTGGAGAGTTGATCGATCAGATGTGTTTCATGTTGGGAAATTTAACAAGATGTATGGATAGTGATAAAATATTACGATATTGATGTAGCTGATATGCTGCGAGATGAACTGTGAAGCGACAGCGCATACCATAATTCCCGATTGTCCCTATGATATACATGTATAGCTATGTAGTCAATGGCTATCGCATGCAGTAAGCCAACTATGACCAAGTTGCCATCATACAACGCATTAGGTCACCAGATGCAGACCCGTCAAGCGAAAAGGGACCAGTTCGGCGAACATATAGTGTTTTTGTTTTTTTTAATTTTATGAATCTCCATATGGATTAGTTTCTGACTTCAAAAATATATACTTTTTATATGTTATGATGCCTTCATATATTTTAATTAATCTTCAAATGCATGCATGTCCAAAATCATTAACGGATTGTAATGACGTTACGTCATGACGTCAAACTTTTCTCAAATAATGACGTTGTATACAGTATCCTGACAGAAAAGCTGCATCTGCTGACTTAATGCGTAACATTGATAGTGGCGCTCACTGTAAAGAAACATAATTTATAAGAAATTTACTAAGGAACTAAGTTTGTGACATTGACCTTGATGTCAGTGGTGGACGTTGGGTCATGGATCTGCTATAGTAAGATAGAGGGTCACCTGTGGAATGCATGTATGAAATATCAAGGTGATCCGCGAAAGGAAACAGAAGTTACAACACATTTAACACAACTTTAAGATGTGGACACACTACGTTTGTAACCTTGATCTTGGGATAAGCGGTGAGTGATGGGGTCGTGGATTTGCTATAACATGATAGGCCACATCAAGGTGTTCCATGAAAAGAAACAAAAGTTATAACACATTACCCCAACGTTACATTTGATACAGACTTTCTTCAATGTGATGCATAACGTTGATGGATTGGTTTTCACTATGATCTCTTGCTTTGGAATGATGTGTCATTAGTTGAGCAAGGCCATGCTCAACATCAATGGCTGCTGTGGCCATATCCTCTGCAAGAAGCATAATAAGTGTCTGTTTGATGTATTGTTACATCTTGTCATGTAGAACTGGTGACAGTGCCCGTTATAGTACTACAGTTTAGCCATGTCGTCCGTTCTGTTGTGGCTTGCTTCTTGTTTATCATCATATGTCCTTATGGTTATATTTGGGGTTATTTCTCTCATTTTACACTTATAGATATATAGTTTAGTTCTCACAAGTATTTTATTAAAACCTTTTACATATTTCATTGTTCAAAACAAAATACTTTCAATAGTTAGTTCCACTTTGTTTATACCGTCGCAATTATCGATAATCCATGTTTTAAAAGAAGATATAAACGTTTGTATTAGTGGACAGTTCCACAAGAGATGTTCGATTGTTTCTACTTATAGGTGGCAAAACGTGCAGGAAGTGTTTTGTCTAACGCCGATGCTATGTAAAAATGAGTTTGTGCCAAGTATTCAGTGCGTTATTCTATATTAGTATATTGTTCCACTTATCAACATCAGAGGGCTGAACTCGATTGTTTATGAGTACATTGTATATATCCTTGTTCACTGTTGGACTCTTTAGTATAAATGATAGTTGAAAAGGCATATATGGTCCTATATAATTAAGGATGTCTGTAGATATTATATTTATTCTACGCACTGCGGATCTTATCGCGAGTATTATGCTATTACAATCAATAATATTTACGTTTAACATATTGCATTTATCGGTATATTATTCGTATAATAAAAATAATCCATCGGGTTTAAGCAAGTCGCATACCAACGATATGTTATTAGAGTGAAACCATTGGTCAGTAATCGGTTCGTCTCCGACCTGGAATTGTTTATTGTAACAAATAATTTGTGCTATGAATTCCGGAAAGTGGTTGGTATTAGTATGCTCGAAAGGTCAGCGTAAAATTTATAAACGTCTTTCCAAAAGGCTTTATTTATTCTATGTATATTTCTATAAATATAATTCGGTCCATATTTCATTTTTTTTCTTCAAAAAAGGGTAACATGTAGGTGCAGATCTAACCATTTAGTGTTGTTTTTTTTCTTATCCACGATACTTTCAATGCCGATATAGACTATTTGCCATGGAACATTTTCAGCCCACCAAGTTGGTACGGTTTAATAACCACATCACGTTTGATCTTGCCTATGGGACCAATCCATAGATAATAAAAAAATATTGTATTTAGTTGTTTGATTATAATCTCGCTAGGACTTGGTAAACTTAACAGTAGATGTTTCACTTCAGATATTGCCTGTGTCTTAATGACGGTTATTCGTCTTAATGGTGTTAAATTACACATTGACCATTGCGCCAGGAGAGCACTTATTTCTTGAATCTTAGCTGTGTAATTTAGATCCATAAGTCTGCTGAGATTGGTTGAAAAACGTACGCCTAGCAATGTAAAGGTATCTTGATCCCAGCATAATGGTGTCTCATTGCATATCGTGCTAATACTACCATATTTCGGTCCAAACCATAATACTCTATTTTTTTGGGAAATTAAGTCCAAGGCCGGATATTTTCGCATATATTTTAACACTAATAAAGCATGTTCCAACTATTTAGTTGAGCCATCAAATAATATGGATGCGTCGTTAGCGTATTGTGGTAACAGGAAAGTGTTTTCATGTATACTGATTCTTTAATATTTGGGTTATTCTGTATCAGTTTGGTCAGTATTTCGGCGCATGTATGCACAAACATGTATGGTGATAGGGGGTCACCTTGGCGACAACCTCGTTCAATGGGTAGCCAGTATGATATATTTCCATTAACTACTACTTGTGATTTTATATTATTATATAATGTTTTGAACCAGGTTCTTATTTATTGACCACAATTGAGAAAATCAAAGACGTTGTTTATAAATGACCAAGAGACTGAGTCATAGAGAATAGTAGGTTAGTGTCGTGAATGGGAAAACATATATGGCAAGGCTCAGGAAACGGGATGGGCGAGGCTCTGCCGAGCACATCCCGTTGATGTGCCGCGCCAGATATTGTTTCCCATTCACGGCACTAACCTACTATTATATTTATCCCGTCAACACCTACACATTGCTGTAAAATGCAAAACTAGTATTGACTGGATATCAAAAATGTTTCACGGCACCGTGTTTCATGGCACATGCGCACTGTGTTGACGGGATAAAAATGCTTTCTCAAAGTCAATAAGTAATAATTGACCCGGGATATCATTATTTTCTGTATAATCGATTACATCATATCCCGTTCTTATATTTTCTCCTATGTATCGGCCCGTTATAAACCCAGTATGGTCTTCGTTTATAATAGATGATAAGATTGATTGTAGACGGTTAGCTATTGTTGCCACATTTAATAGTGAAATCGGCCGCCAATTTTTCAAGAGTTGCTTATTTGTATTTTCTTTTGGGATACACGTTATAATTTCTTCTTTTTTTCTCCAATTGAATAGCCAAAATTCAATAATTTAATTAAGAAGTAGGCAAGGTCCATCCAAAAAATGTCAAAACATTCAACAGAAAACTTCATTTTACCTTCTAGGTTATGTTTCTGTTTTTCTGACAATTTTGTGATTTCCACATTGTTAAATATTGTGTTCAAATTGACAATACTGGTTTCATTGTCGGACAAAAATGTATTGTAAAATGTCATAGTTTCTTCAATAATGCTATTCTGATCTGTTAGCATAGTACCCTGATAATAATTGATTACTTTCTTGTAGGTTTGGTATTACATTACTAATGAAATGTCTATTTTCCAGGTTACAACAATAATGAGTTGTCTTTTCTCCCTCTTCGATCCATCTTGCTCTAGAATGTATACATTGACCTTGCATTTTAATACGTCTTATCTCTTGCAATTCCTTCCTCTTCTCCTCAATTGCTACATGGTTTAATATGTGTTCATTCTCTAGCATTATGTATTCATTGTTTATTTTTTCTATGTCTGAATTTATTTTTTTATGCAAAACAGGGGAATCATTATTTGGTCCATATATGGTAATTAAGGTTGGGCGGCGGCTACTTATTGTCACATCTAGGATACATTTATTTCCAATACGATCCGTTATTGTATTATGATGTGTGTATTCGAATGTATTATTAAATAGAATCGCCACGCCACGTGATTTGCGTGTATATGAGCTAACAAAAGCAGTAATATCCCCACAATGATCTAATATAATTGTGTTCTTTTCTTGTGAAATGAGTGTCTTGTATGAGAATAGGCAATAGGTTTTATACTTCAAAAATGTAATGCATCTCTTCGTTTTTCTAATTGAGTCATACCCTGACATAAATAAATGTGATGTTTTCCTCTATAACTGTAATGTTTATGTTATCAGACTGGCTTGCGCATAAGTATGGTGGTATTTAGTCATAGTGAAACATGAAGAGACAGTATATATATATATGATCTGAAACAGTTCTATAGGACAGAGTTGGGGCTTACTAAAAAAAATTTTCCAGATACTGGCTTGAACGGTACATCACAAAATATATAAATATCAAAGAAAATCAGCATGGGAAGTACCATGGAAACTGGTATCTGAAAAAGTCTGGCCATAGCCTAAGTCACATGATGGTAATGATATATATGTATCAAATATATGTAACCAATAAATAATAACAAAACGGAAAAAAAATAATGTAGTATAGGCATAGTGAAACATAATCGGCCAGTTTACAATACAACCATGCACACATAATTGGCACAGAGCTACGTGTCCATAAGGAAATTCCCCATGAAAGGTCACTTTACTACTACCTGTGGGCCGTAGGCTGGTGAAAAGGGCATTACAGCACTTGCAAATGTTGTACACTCACATTCGTTTTGCTGGTTATTCTTCAGAGATTGAACAATGAACAGCGCAGGTCCTGATCAGACTGCGCGAATGCGCAGGCTGGTCTGGGGAAACACTGGTCGACCACGTCTGAATGTCCCTTTTCCCAGTCGGCAACCCATATACACACCGGTAAAGATAAATTTAAAGAAATTCGACCTTGATATTGGGCGCAGGGGCCGCACGGGTTTGGCATATATGAAAATACCGATGATGATAAAGACATATGAAGTTTCGAGTGAATCGGTGAAGCGGTTTCAGAGATAAAGTGTTCTCACAAAAATAACCTAAATACAAAATAATGTGTTAACCGGACGCACATACGTACGGACATACGACAATGTGCCGACTAATCGCACTGTCAGCAAGCGTGCGCAACAAACTGAAAGGTGTGTCTAACGTACGCACGTACGCATGCACATACATGTACGTACACTCGTACCTGGCCTGACGATACATCCCCATTGCGAGCAATGTTGAGAAGGTCAAAATATGACCTTCATATTCGGGGCAGCATAAGTATATGTATGTGATTTACACATATATGAAATTAATTATTCAGAGTGGTCATCCCATGTGACTTTTTGAATAAGGTACACGCCAAATTTGGTAGAAAATCGCACGATTCGAGGAAAGAAGATGTCAATTTCTCAGCTTATACCCGCCAACACAGTGCGTGTGTACTGTGAAACACGGTGCCGTAAAATATTTGTGATATCCTGTCAATACGATTTGGAGATGCGGTTGTGGTTATTTCTTGCATCTTAAAGCTATTTGTAATGTTGACAGGATAAATAGAATAGTAGGTTAATGCCGTGAATGTGAAAAATATCTGGCGCGGCACGGAAACGGGATGTGCTCGGCAGAGCCTCGCCCATCCCGTTTCCTAAGCCTTGCCAGATATGTTTTCCCATTCACGGCACAAACCTACTATTCTCTATATACGCTACCGATTGTGATGAAATAAAGCCCACCATACCCGCCAATACGAGTACATATCCTGGTTGTAAACCACATTATGCTAAACCTTATAGTTTTTCCAACTTTCTGGAACTTTATTTGTGTGAAGCTTATCTACGCTTTTCAGACTCGGGGAAACAAAATTCCCGAATTTTTTGGAAAAATGTAATGTTTAGCTTAATGTGTGTTACAACCGGGTACACTACTGGCATTAGCGGGTGTGGTGCGCTTTATTTCATCAAAATCGGTTGTGTACAAGCTGAGAAATTGACATTTTCTTATCTCGAACCGAATGATTTCTTCCAAATTCGGTGTGTACGTTAATCAAAAAGTCACGTGGGGTGACCACCCTGTTATTAAATGTGCATGCCCATTCAGTAGGCACAAAATGTTCTTCATATCAGAGACATCATCTGAGACATTTTCCGGCAAAATAAACATTGATTCACCATTATCCCAAGTATTTATTGGCATTATTATACATTTAATATCAGACGATAATTTCCACACAGATATCAGGGGCGATAACTGTGTTTCCTTAAAATGTTAACGGACATTACTATTTATTCTTTGAATTTATTGTTTGATGTGCAATGATCATATTTTATAATCTGTCCAAACTATTATATTTTCAGGCGACAGATTTAATTAGTATAAATAATTAAGAAATACAATGCCTCATTTGCATATGAAAATAGCCTGATACAACCGCGCGTCACTATCAGTAAAATAAATATTATTAACTGATTATATCTGTATAGCTAAAAGCGGGCACACGTAATTTGTAATATTGGTGGAATAGTGACACAATTATACACTTATTCAATTCCTATAAAGAACTGTGTGTGCCTACTGAGTGGGCATGTACCTTAAACGGAAATCCGATATCGAAGTTACGAAAATATAATAATTATAGAAATAAGTTCTTAACCGACACTTATAAGGGTTTAAGTAAACATATGAAGGTCAAAATGATAAAGTCATATTACGGGTACCATGGATGTATGACACTCGTGCACATGTATGATGTATTGATTTTTGAAGTGGTCCTTCAAGGAAGACAGCTGTTACATGTATGACAAAATTGAGAAACACTGGCAAACTTCTTAAGCGGATGGACACACAGACGCAGTCAAAGCACTGTATGCATCCGGCTCTACTGGGACCGAGGGCGTTGACCATTACATAGTGCATATTGCTCTCCGTATACATATGTATAGTATATGGAACTGCTTACTTTGTGTTGGTTTTATGGTATTATCCCAAACTACACTCATCACTACATTCAATTTTAAAACGTACGATTGAGCTCTTACGAACATAGTGAATTTTGGACGTATGTAATACCCAAAATGTGAAGAACTATAATTATTGTTGTTTCTAAATTGAACATTTGGGTAAACATAATTCCGTGAACGTGTATGATAAGGCAGTATCGCGTTTGGTATGTGACTTGGGATATTCGCTCAACACATTTCTACCATCGATACCGCTACCTTCCCATATGTAAATAATACCTATTTCAGCATTACATGTATGTGAGTATTGGAATGACATGTACATGGTATAATGCACGTGTGATGGTCTATGACACAAATGTTACACAGTGTATATGTCAATGCGGCTTGTATTACATGGTTGCAACCCCAAGTATGACAACCAATTGAGTATTTTCTGAATCATATTTATATTTGTGCATAATACTATTGTCTACCATCGTGTCACGACTTGGGTTTGTCGATTTATGATCGTTGTGTTATTGCATTATATTGTATAATCAATGATAAATATGCATATTTATAATGAAACATGTATATTTTCCGTTGCAACCATGTGGGAATTCGGCCTACGATTGCAAAACATCATAACATGTGTATATAATACATATATTCACGGTTACATTATGGACATCCCACAATGATGCCTATTATGAATTTCGTCTATTTTCAGAATTTGAAAGTCAATGGGATGAACACATCAGGAGGATCGTGATAGTCATTTTAATATACAGTTGTTATTTAAATAAACACTAAAAGAAATAATAAATGAATTGAAAAGTTTACAAAAAGGTTTTATAATTCTATATTTA
>CM055268.1:74359308-74376271 GCA_029237695.1 Conchocele bisecta
TAATTCTATATTTATATAGTTACATTTTATTCCGTTTGAAACAGACGAATGTACAATACTTTTCCGCGGAAGAACTTATAATTGTCGCTGAACGTGGGACCGTGCTTACCATGAAATGCTCATGTTGTAGAAGACGCGTGGGTCTTCAAATGTGTAACTATACCAGTGGAGACGACAGCTGAATTCCACAAACGGAATGTACATATTCAGGTCAATATCCTCAAAGTAGTTCAACTTCACGGCGACGTATATGTTGTACCATTGTAGACCTGTTGATGGAACATATAGTTTATCAACAATGACCTCAGAGCTGTCAATCGTACGTCGCTGGTCGTGGAGATGTGTCAATGCAAATTCTTTGGGAACTGACTACCTGACACGTATTATTTATAAATAGTTACACCTTCCGTAAGTTTGTAATGGAAACACCCATTCAACGTATAGCATTTATATACCAGTGCATTACATTAGCCCCACGTGACGTCGTGCGACGTTGTTGATTGGTTAAAGTTAGTTCCACGTCATTAATCTCCACACCGTTCATAATATAACATCACGCAAACATTTGGTAAGTTTAAAGTTTTCGAGAAGTCCTTCGGAGATGTTCATTTGTGCAATCATTGACATTAATGGGTCCTATTGTTGGGTTATGCAATATTCAATGACACTAAGCCGATGAAATGTACAAGCCTAAAGTCACACAGCTGGAGATATTCAGCCTTAGTATATTTGTACTTTCGTTTCCCATTGAAAAATAATGCAACGCAATACGTCAATATTTTTCAATATTACGTCTCGTTAGTTCATATTGATCAGTGCCGGAACTACGCTTCACCTCGCAAAATAATTCCTTCTGAATCACCACTAAATTGTTTATTTTATTTATATTTTTTATATTTTATAAGCGCATAGAAATTATGAATGATGTATGTATATAATAACAAGATTGCCGTAAGTCACAAACTACGCCCGTATATCGTATACAATTGTTATTTGATTTCTATGTCGATATTCCTATCCTAATGTCGCTCAATATCACACGCTGTGGAACAAATCAAATAACCTATAAATACTCAATGACACCCGAGGACATGGAACGTAACAATCTGACAGCACAGTCAACCCACAGTTGTATCCCAATATAATCACTGTATCTCATTGTGATACGGTTTAGACTTTCTGTGCTATGGTATAGAAAAGGATCATACATTATATAGTTTACAGCTTACATGACAATATCAGCAATGTTTATGGTATGTAACGAGGCAGACATTAATATGTATTTTCTGAATAATTTGCTTGCAAACATTACATGTTTTCGTTCAATATTTATGAAACGAGAGAACTCAAAGCTTGATGAAATGGCCGATTTATGGCTAACAAACGTTTTCGGTGGCGATATCGAACGAATGCATTCTAAATGATCAATCGAAAGTGTCAGATTTATAAATGTAGTATATGACATGCTTTTCTGACATTTTCCTAATATATCTGGTTACGGTTTGTACGGTCTATTGTGGTTTATAGTTCCCGTCACAAATTGTGGAAAATAATAAGGTTTGTCGCCAAAACACGTTGTGTACACGTGCGATGAAATACATACAGTGTGTCGCACGTTTTATTGGAGAAGCTAGCTGGCCAATGACACGTCGATTTTAACATCATTTGTTTTCGAAAATACATTAGTTTAAACATATTTTATTTGTATATTATTTACAAGTAATGCATCAATCATATTAAATACAGAATTATACAAATGGGATTGGATTGAAAGCAAGCTTATATAAATCCTCTCCCTATAAATCCTCTCCCGAAAATACATTGGTATGGATAGTGTGAGTGTGCTCGTTGGAAATCATATTCATTACTGCGTGTGTACATACCAGCAGCCTAGTTCACCAGCATTGCAAAGTATACTTAGCTAGCAAAATATACTTTGAGGGAGACATTTGTAAGGATAAATTTATTAATTTTTATTATACTGCATTTATTACATTATGACAGCCATTTTGGCTGTGATAATGTAATAAATTCAGTATAATAATTCTGCATACTTTTAATCATCAACAATATGCAGCGGTTAGTTCTATATGAAATAATGCATTTAGGGAAATTAAATGATTACTCCCTCAAAGTATACTTTTCTAGATAAGTATGCTTTGCAATGTTGGTGAAATAGGCTACTGATAAATTGCTGATAATGTGCTATAAGCTGTAAATGTTGTCTACTCTCTTGCCCGCCTGGTCACCGATTTAGCATTATATGTAAGTACTATCGGGGGAAAGTCGATTGTAACATGACGATGTAAATATAAACAAATACAGACTGGTATCCTACAGCTGTTGAAAATTGCATATTATGTCCATTTTGTCACCCAATATCGCATTTCAGTATGTAGTTTGTAACTAGGTCATTCTTATATTTATACAGTACAGCTAGAGTTTCATATATTCTATATCAGCGCTCTAATAAACTGGAGTTCTAGTTAGTCTGTTGAACTACTAAGTGTAATATTGGCATTATGCATACATTTCGAAAGTACTACGCATACGTCATATACCCACTTGACCGCAAAGGGAAATAACTGTGGTAAGCAAAACAAGGGGAAGTTATTCATGCAGTGATGGCTGGAAAAGCTGGCTGTCCGTAATATGAAATCTGTAAAAGAACGGCACATAATGGTCGGAATACAGTGAAATTTGATTTATTTGATATATAAATGATGACTACATAAGAGTATTGCGAAAACAGAACCTGGTTATATCTCCTTTAAGCACTGCACCACATACACATGCCCTGTATATTATATCAGCATATGTATTTATACTATTATACCTATGAAAATGCCCATTCAACGTACTGAGTTTATATACCATGAAGTACATTAGCACCACGTAACGTCGCGCGACGTTGTTGATTGTGGTTAAAGATCATTTGACGTAATAAATCTCCACAACGTTGTCAATAACGTATCATATTGACCGGCAACGTCGCTGTTCTATGATTGCGACAAATGTAATGTTTATCTTGAAACTATTAGAGATTGCATTGAAAATATACGTAATATAACATGGCCTATGTTTATCGTGTTATTTAAACATGTGGTATGTTTAACTTTTCCGAGGAGACATTCGGACTCCGCGCAATTCAAACAGACCAACGTTTGTTACCACATTAAACAGAACAGCCCATGTTGTTGTTCATTAAATCAATATACAAACCTGTGCAGACGTCAGTAACACACTCGGATAGATCACCTTGCCCGCAGTCGTCTGAGGTAACGCAATGAGTGTCAGGATCTGGCAAAAAAGCAATGCATTACTTGGAATGGAAAATATTCCAACATCATCAAAGTACTATGGTTGTTCCATAAATTCGTAGACGTTGACTACACATTAAATAGTGCATGAATTGAACATTTGTGAAAAGCAGGTGGCCTAAAATGTTACTATGGAAAAATAATTACCAATTGAAACCAATAGCAGTAAAGATTTGCATATTTTGTTTTGGCTTTACATTTTCAAATTGTGTGTGAATGTTTGCCATTATATACCCAGTGATCCAGCAACGCTGCACAAAGTGTTACTGACAACATAAGCTATGTACACTTTCAATACGGTGAATTAAACGGACGACTGCAATTTTATGACTGTACATTCAGTTTATTACACAGGTGGATAAAGCATGATATGGATGGTAAAATGGTTACAAAACTCTAAAGATGTTTAGAAACCAGCAGAAAATCAGAGAAATAAACACTGCCTTGAAAACAAACTAGATGGCTCCGGCCCGCATGTCGCGCCCACCGAGGCTTTGATAGTATACCGAACAACTTTAACCAACAACTTTAACCATTAACGCAAACTCGGACGCACGTACGTCAATGTGCCGACTATATCGCGCTGTCAGTAAGCGAACGCGACAAAAGTCGCCTATAAGCGCATAGTAAAAGAGGAAAGTCAGTTATATGAGTGTGGCAGGCGGGTTGTTGACTAGTATCCAAACTATGGCATTTTATTATTGAACCATACCCAGACGGACCGATCAACGGACGGACAGACGGAAATAAGAAAATGACATGCCCATCAGCATACTACATATTGCGGGTGTATAATTATAATCTCTGCAATTAGACATACTGCTGTAATTCGAAAAAAACTGAAATATAATTGGTCAATCCGGCAGATGGATGTCCAGTATACCATCTCACGGTCAGATTGGAATATATAGAGAATATCAGGTTCGTGTCGTTTGATATCAAGTTTATTGTCATCATGCAAGGCTAGCAAACGCGTAGGAATTTCGAAGCTCGCCGAGGAATTCCTACCGTTTCAGAGCATAGCCTGACAAACTTGATACCAAAAGGTACTAGCATGGTATTGTATTTATCAGGTAACGTTTTTGGCTACATACTGTACAATCATGACGTTGTTTCCGTCGAAAAGAACGGTCGTAATCCAGTAACAGCATGTGACGCTGTTCGATCATTAAAACGTTAGTTTCCAATTGTTTGTAACCCGGATTTTTGTATCGGTTAAATACCTGATACAGTAATATGTTGTCAGTCAGTATGTATTCGGCCAATACAAAGCTCGTTATTTGATATATATGTCTATCTGTCTTAACATTTTCACGATTGACCAATCAGACTCATGGGTGGATTATACGTGCATTATGCAGTTTGTTATAAGTATAATGTGTCGTCTTTGTCGTGAAATACAAAACAAATATGACTTCACAGGAAAGTATCGACTATCGCGTGATCATCATAGTGTGTACACTCTTACATAAACGCGAACACATACACATTGTATACAGTAACTGACATGAGACGAAACAAGGAGGCCATCTACGTCCCGTGCAGCTGTTTTCAGTCGGAATGATTATTACATGTATGTGTGTTCATAATCATAGTGTCTGGTTCATTGGATGACCCAGCTGCATTGTCATTTTGGCTGGGTCTTTCCTTCCTTCTTCCCGGTCCTCAATTATATTGCGGATCCTTATTTGAATCCGTACAACTTACGTTTGCATTTGTTTCTATCAATTTCCTTTAATTGTGTATTGTTTTTTTGTCATTTCGAATCGTATCCTATAATAACATGTACTAGCCTTACACATTTAGCGATAAGAGGTAGAATAGAAAATAAATTATTCCAGCTTCATACTATATCATTAGCACCATACGCTAGAGTGTCTTTTTTCTGTTCTGAATTGTTGCATATTACCTTAGCTGATACATTGATATAAACGTATTTCCTAACGAAAACATAATTTATATAAATATTTGTGTTATTTATTAATACTATTATACTTCATAAATCCAACATGGCCGGCACAAACGATAAGTGCTATGAAAAGTTTTCTGAGCATATATCGCTGGAGCATGGGAAAACATTTTGAAGGTAACTGTTTTCAGCATATGTCCTGAAGTTCATATCTATACAAAGTAACATTATCTGTTCTGTCAGCATCTGGTATTTTCCAAATGGCCACCATAACCGTAGCAATATATTATTAAAATTTGCTAAGCTATATATCTGTATAAATATAACCAGAAAATTCAGACACATGTTTTTTCATACTGCTGAATGCAATGCAACTATAATACAGACGTCATAAGGTGGGAAAGTGGCACAAATTTAGAAATATCGTCATAATATATGTTTAAAACCCATTTACGCCTAGCGTCCCTTTTGTGGGACGCTGTCTAAAATGACCTATATCAGTTGGATGAGTAGTATATTTTAACATGGTCCCAAGTTTATGCATTGCTGCTGTCTTAACCCTATCCAATGACACACTTTAGAACATTATCTCCCTTTGCAAATAATTGCTGCCTTTTGCAATTCTACACATGTTGGTGTTTTTGGAAGAAGAATGTCACGCCCTAAAAAGTGAGTATATTTTCATATATTTTAGAATAGTGAGACATTTTATCTTGGCATAAACATAATCTATAATACACTATTAAATGATACAAATATAATATATTACTAATATGCATGTTTGTATTATCATGTTCTTATGTGGAAGTTGTGTCCCACAAAAAGGACGCTAAGCGTGATTGTATGCAAAGGAAGGAGATATTTGCATTTGTTCTCCTTTCTTGCAGGAGGTTCACTGCAAATGAAGCAATTTCACTGCTTGAAGATGACAATGACTTCCAGCGGGCAGATATTTTCCTTGATCCACCTTCTGAAGGTGACATCACCGTTGAAGACAGTGGCCATGAGGATGAGGCGGGGACAATCGACAATCTCCCCGGATGACAGTTGCGTTCTAGGGCCTCAGTCACCAGTGTACATGCCGGAAGGCGTCGGGCTGTAGACAACTATGTAACATCGTTCACCGATTCCTCCGCTGAATCACATGAATCCGATAGTAGGAATCTTCTGATGAGTCAGTACGTACAATACAGATTTATACGTAGGTCGATAAGACATAGCTATATCATGGTCGCTTTGCTTTTAGCTCGCAAATCGTTATATTCTGACGTTTTCTATCCACTTTTGTCTCTAATCAGTATTTTATTTGCTTTTCCACTACAAGGCCATATGCGCTCTGCCTATTGAAAGTCACAAGTGCCTTTAGCAGGATCTACCTTTTGGTAGCCTGACATAATGAGTGTCTCTGCGATTAATATTACATAGTATATTCGCTATTTCCGTGAAACTGTAAGTACTACAACAAAATACTTTCACAAATGTTCTAGTTGTTATATATAATTTCAGGATAACGTTGCCGTCTCTGAGCCAAAAAGGTCCAGACAAAGTTCGAGCAAGCAAGCTTCATCCAGAAAGTGGAGAAAGGCGGACATCCCACAGTCAAATAATTTCAAATGGAAAAACCAGCATGCAGATTTTTCACGTATTCCCCAAACACCAACTGGGCTGTTTGAACTGTTCCTGGATGATGATGTTATTGATTTACTGGTTGAAAATAGTATAAGTTATGCAGGCCTAAGAGGAAACCATCAGTTTCAAACCACTCGTGAAGAGATGAGAGTCTTCCTCGCAATTATTGCTGTATTGGTCAAATGACGAAGATGTGCGAAAGTACGCCATTCAATCTGCTATGACCAGAGACCGCTTTGATGAATGCATGCGGTACATCCATGTGTCAGACAATGTGAATTTGGACCATCAAGATAAAATGGCAAAGGTGCGACCCCTTCCGTCACTATTGAATGACAAGTTCCTTCATTTCTTCCCAAATGAACAAAATCAGAGCATAGACGAAATCGATATCCCTTACTATGGTAGGCATGGCTGCAAACAATTTATTAGAGGGAAACCAATTTGGTTTGGTTTCAAAATGTGGGTCCTTACTACGACACTTGGCTACGTGGTTCAATTAGAACCCTATCAAGGGAAGCATGGTCAGCAGGCAACCAGTCAGAATCACGTGGGTATGGGAGGAGCAGTTGTCACCGACCTACTTTCTGAATTACAGAAAGACGACACGTACCATGTAACATTTGACAATCTGTTCACATCTTTGAAGTTGGTGGATGAACTGTCAAAGCATGGAATTGCCTGCACCGGTACAATTCGGGCCAACAGAGTTGAAGACTGGCCATTGAAGCGTAAATGCGATGCAGAAGACAGCTAGAGGCACGTATGACTATGCATATGATGCCAACAAGGAGTTGATCGTTGTACGTTGAAATGACAACAGCATGCCTCGAATAAGTATGGCATACAACCTCTTCATAATGCCGCACGGTGGTCTCGCAAAGATGGAGAGCGAGTACGGGTCGAGCAATCCTTTCTCGTCCACCATTATAACCAGACGATGTGTGGCGTGGATCGACTTGACCAGAATGTCGACAATTATCAAATCGGCATGCGCTCCAAGAAATGGTGGTGGGCCATATTTGCGTACTGCATTGATGTATGTGTTCAGCAAGTTTGGCATCTCTAGCGACGTACACCCGGTGCTCGAACCTTTGGATCTTCTCGGCGTACGCCGCGTCATAGTTGGGGTGTATCTGGCCAGATGTAGGAGAAATGTATATCCAGGCAGACCGAGGGGCCGGCCGGTATCTCTGTCAAAGCGGGTCCCGGATGATGTGCGCCTTGACCGTATGGATCATATGATCATCATAAACGATACGCAGCGCAGGTGTGTGTTTTGTGGAATGAAGACGAAGCGTGCATGTGCAAAGTGCAACGTGGTGCTGCATGACCGTTGCTTTGGTCCATTCCATATGTAACATATGAGATGGATTGCTAGAAGACTCGTACTCAATACAGTTATAACCGTACTGAACGGAATCTTACATACATGCATCATTTAGACACTAGTCACCCTTGAATTCTAATCAAACCTTTTTACAATGCATACACTTATTTTTGCAGTGATATTGAGTGCTCAATGTACCAAATAGAAATGATACACACAGTGATTCATAACTCATAACTGTACTAGATATTTCTACATGTAGTAGTAATAGTATCTAACTAGGACTCCAAATTTCATCTTTTATTCGGCTGAGAAAAGGGACCTTACAACATACGCGACCAGCGTAGCCTCAGATCAGCCTGCTCCTACACTCATTCTGATGAGAGCCTATACTGCTGACTAGTCCAGCAAAACGAAGTGAAGATATCGTCGTACTATGTGCGTGTGGAAATATATCTCCAATCAGTATCAATAATTGCAAATGCCGCAAGGTACCTTTTCTCAGCCGACGGCCCATTTGCCAGTTTGCATCCAAAGCCAAATAGTGTACCTATATGTGTACACTTACACCCATGACCAGCGTAGTCATGACAGTTTAGTAGTTGGGTATCATGTTTACATAATGCACATGCATGGAGTGATAATACTGTATCTGGTAGGCATTATGTTCATGTACCATTAGGTCCATTTTCCAAAAGTTGTGACCGTTGGACAAAATTTGTAAATATTAATAGGCCCATTCTTGTCAGATATGTGCCAATCACAGTACTAGTCACCTATATACATGTATTATGTTTGCTTTATGTGGTTTGCATTTGAAATAAATGACAAATACTGAGTCATTACTTATTTATCTTGTTCCAGCCATTTAATCATAGAGTCCTTTTTGTGGGACGCAACTATCAGCTGTTATATGTGTCGGAAAAAAGTAGAATGTATTGAAATAAAACCCGATTATGTTGAATACTAGTCATAATATCATCAGTGATTGAGTTTTGAATCAAAACTAAAATTCAAAAAATGTGTATAAATTAATTTGGTAATAAAATAGTGTCACACAAAGTAGTGTGTGTAGTACAATTAGCTTATTTATTATTAATAAAAATGAAACTAACCAAAGTTTTAATAAAGAAAAATATGTGTCATGATAAACAAATCTAATATGTGCTGAGCTTGCAAACATTGTTTCTAAACTGGGACAATATGTGTTTTATTGAGAACAATCCACACAATATGTCACTATTTGCTCTGAATGTATTTTATAAAAATGATACGTTACACAATTCTGTACTTAGTCCACCAATTGTATCAGTATGCAATGACATATGGGTGTATTGATTATTATTATTATTTCTGTAGAATTTCTGCCTTAGAAATTGACTTAAATGTGTGAGAGTTGACACATATCACTCTATATTGATGACATACAAGTAATTTATGTTATATGTGGCAAATGTTATAATACTATAAGAATCCATGTAAATCCAAAATGTAAATAGGTATGGTCATATTAAACACACGCTAGCGTGCAATTGTAATCACACATACTTCATTTGACATCGAGATTCACTTTAAAAGATATAAATATATAGTCAACAGACTGACGATTTTCGTCCAAAACTACTCCCAGAAAAAATATATACAAATGTATATTGCAAGTGCGGTTTTATTGCACCTGTTCATTTGTGTCAGTGACTGTGTTGTATTGTCGCAGTCCATGACACAAATGATTACACTAGCACTGGCTCAAGCGAAACATAATGTAAAAATAACACACGTAGTGTCATAAATTGACAAATTCTACAGCACCGAAAATAGAAAATACGCATCTGATTGGTCAATTGAAATTACAGCCTATAAAATATGAAACCTCAAAGTGATTTTAGTTTGGGCCAGATTACTGGATTTAGTAAATGGGATTTGAATCCTTATGTGACATACGTGTGTGCATAACACACACATGTAGCGATATAAATGTAGATGCAAACTATGCGAAATTCCATATTTCCGTGAAAGAATATGAATATACAGTCGATACGTCACAACATACTAATATATTTAGTAGGCTGGATAAATGAATAATATTACCCCATTACCTGCCTCATTTATCACACATGTTGAAATGATGGAAGGCACATTCAATTACATTAAATTACTAACGCTCTGCATATTCTATATATTTTCCACCAAAATGAGCACAATCATATTGTCACTTTGAAGTTTCTCAATCTGTCACAATTATGACATTAGGGTACCGACTGATCAGATTCTACACACTCGTCAGGTCAATCACTCAATAGTATTGTTAAACTATATCTTAGTGGGGTGTGTCACAGCGTGTAATGATATAAAACTTAAAATACGCAGATTACTATTACATATTCGCGGTTCTTGGAGTGAAATAATCCCAATGAAACATTTTACCAGTGCGAAAATATGACATATGGCGGCCATGTTGGTCGTTATATAATAAAGAATTATCTACCTTGTCATAAAACAGTTCTACAGTAGAAAAAATAAATATACATGCAGGTATAAAGTTGTTAGTTTGTGTTTGTTACTGCACGGCGTTATTGATTTGTCCATGAATTGTCCTCATCGTGACGGCCATTCTGAATTTTCACTTACAAATTTCAATTTTATATCTGCTAAAATCATAATACAGCAAGCACGTAACTGTGTCTAATCTTCAGTAACAATTTGTAATAGTGTGTTTTTCCTATATATGAAAAGCAATGCATTGTTTTAATTTGACCCCTAAATGACCGTGATAATAACCACAAAATGTCAAATATGAGGGGGTATCCACCTCTATCCGAACGCCTACCCATCATTGATATAAATCAGAATGGGTACCCATTTGTAACAACAAATGTCATCAAAAGTTGTTTTCATCCCTTGGCCGTCCTACTATATTAAAATGTTTAATTATGGTGAATGTATATACTAGAAATGTGTAATGCTGACGATATTATAGGAATGAATGGCCTTTTTGTGGAATTTATCGGGGTATAAACTTGGAAAAGTCGCGGGAATACTGGACGAAGGCCGGAAGGCCTCGTCCAGTATTCCCGCGACTTTTCCAAGTTTATGTCCCCGATAAATTCCACAAAAAGGCCATTCGTTCCCTATAATTCCAGCATTTGAAATAAATTCTTCAAGAAAATGTGTTTATTTTCCGTTTTCTTAAGAAGTATTTTAACTGTGCCTCACGGTTACGGAAAGTAGTTCGGCGTGGGAGTTTACTGGGATATAAATTTTGGACAGAGAGTTCCTACGGGCCAATCAAAATGTTAGGGAATTGTGTAAATATTTTTGTGCAGGAATTATCTTGTAATAAAGCATTTAAAGTGTGGGTCATGAATTTTGTCTAGGAACATAATGACAGACCCAAGTCATAAGGTACATGAGGAAAATTTTAATAATTCCAAAAAATGTATATTTTGACTAAATGTTGAAAGAATAGATATTCTGCATGATTTGACACAAACTATAGCATGTATTTTGATACTCTTACATGTTAGCTTTAACTTGGAACATTACTGGGCTTTTTTAATAGGCAGACATAAATGTCGATTGCCTCAAACCAATGCAACCATCAATGTCCGGAGTGCAACATTTCATGTACAACATGTAGTCATTTTCTTTTACACGTTTTAAATGTGTTTTTCTTTCTCTTTTTCAAAGTATCCGCCCCTACAGACCAGAGAAACACTATTCTTGACACTGTCATTTACTATTGGCCTATCATACATGGCCACAATGTGAATGTCAGGAGTGCAACTCAATTATAATAACATTAAAATTATCCAGCATAAAGCACTTGTTGATAAATCATTATATTTACCCGAATATGTATTTTCCCTATTTTTTTAAAATAATCATATTTGATATATAACTATATTTGATGTCACAATCTAATGAGAGTCTAATAGTATGTGATACTAAACAGATATAATATGTTTTAAATGCAACAAGTAACTGCTAGCTTGGTTGTTATGAAATGAGGTCAAAAAGTTGCACAATACTATAATTTTTGGCAATAGCAGTTGCATTGCATTTTGTTCAATATATCTTCTTGTGTTTTTAGAACTTCTAAATGTCATGGAATTTACATTATAACACAAACTCATAATATTATATCTTTTACTATGAGTCACTTGCCCATATATATTGACAAAAAAGTGTTACGTTTGTCAAATAAACATTGATGATATGGTCTTTAAAATGTCATATGTTCGCGAATTTAAGGCTTTTAATATAATAAACCAGTGGACAAAGTCTGATTCAAATATACCACTGCATATGGTCATTTACTGTGAATGTCAGGAGTGTAACACATTAGACAAAATGTATGTATGTAGCTTTCATCAACATATGACCGTAATCACGCATAAAGGCAATAAGGGCCATATCCGATGTTGTTCATTTGTTCATGCCGTGTTAAAATAGCTTCAAAAGACCATGTTATCTGCATCAGAATGAACAAATGTATGACTTCACATAATATTTGTATCACTACATTCACAAAAGAATACAGTTCCAAAAAAAAAAGCCTGAAAAATAATGTTGTTTTGGTGTGTATATATATTGTTATAATGATCTTCACAACGTCTTCTGACGTTCAATGTATGAAACTACTTATCATGTAATCATTTGAGTTGCTTCAATAAAATATATCTCCATTTTCACTAAATACCAATTATGTCAGGAAGTGCAACACAATTTTTAACTGTTGTTCAGTGATTGACTTAGATGCAACCGGTATTCCGTTTGCTCTGAAATTTTCTGTGGATGTTTAATTATCATGTATGTTTCGGAAACAGTAATTTTCATGCTTCATGCTGCAGTGTGGAGAAAGTGGGAACAACTTTTATCAGCATAGTTAAACAATGTCAGTTTTCGTGTCCTCAATTAAACCCATGTATTTTTGTGAACTTGAAGGTTTATTTTTGACCACCAATGTCGCATTTTGGAACAATTTTTTTTTTTAAGTTACCCATTTCGGGTTTACAATAAACATATATTTCCAACGGTTAAGTACATGTGTATATGGGTGTACGTACCTAGGCAGTAAGCGGCCAACATGACGGGCGCCGCTGGTAGGAAGTACTGAATCGAGTCTCCATACCGGCGGACCTTTATCGTGTAGTCGTAGTCACCGTACTTCTCCAGCCCGACAACTACCACCGCCACCTCCACCTCGCCGCCAGCCACGATAGTAGGCAACGGTTCTAGATGTAGACAAGTCAGCATGTTCTATATAATGGTTATCAATAGCATGTGCATAGAAACGAGAGTCATTCAATCAGTAATGAAAGAAATGCATTTCGTTAGACATTCGATAATTTAAATCACTATACTACATGTATATTGTTGCGCGCCGGTAGTGGTGCATATTATCACAACCCCGTGTAGACCCTACATAAGATGTACGTGTTGTTACAAGCTGCTGTATGCAGTACGCTGTAGGCTACGCTGTGTCAAACCAGCTATTTAGGGTAACATGTCCTCTCCTTGTACGAAGCCCTTGCTATGCGTGTACTACTGTGTGCCCCAGTATCATCAGACACGCGTGGCTTGCTACCGATGTTTGATTGACGGTGAATGTGGTAGCGTCGGCCTTGAGAGTTGTCGACCAGTCTCTGTGTAGCCTGCAACCTGTATCAACCATATCTGGTTTAATTGTGGCTCATCTAAACAGACGGGTGCCGAAGCAGACTGGCAGTCCAGGGAACGTAGAAGGCTTTAGTTAAACTTTAAAGGTACATGCCCACTCAGTAGGCACGAACTGTTCTTTAAAGGAATTAAATAAGTGAATAATTGTGTCACTATTCCACCAGTTCTAAACATTACGAGTTCCCGCTATACAGATATAATCATTTAGTATTATATAGTTTACGGATAGTGACTCTCGGTGGTATCAGGCTATTTTCATATGGAAATAAGGCATGATATTTTGTAATTATTTATACTAATTGAATGCATCATTTGAAAAAATAATATTTTCGACAGATTATATAGTGTGATCATTGCACATCAAAAAGTGCATACAGAGAATAAATAGTAATGTCCGTTAAACTGTTAAGGAAACACGATTGTCGCCCCTGATAGCAGTTTGGAAATTTATATCTGATATAAAATGTATAATAATGCCAATCAATACGTGAGGTAATGGTGAATGAAAGTTTATTTTGCCAGAAAATGCCTCAGATGATGTCTATGATATAAAAAACATGTTGTACCTACTGAGTGGGCATGTACCTTTAATAATTTATTTACACTGCTTCAAATGACGGTTCAAATGAGTGGTTTATATTACACCGTAAATAAGCGTCCGTTGTGGATTGTGGATGGACTACGTTGTTTACGAATACCCGTACATTATACTAGTATCCAAATGTTACCGAAATGTCACCATGCGGTTAGAGGTTCATGAAATTTACCACTCATTTATCAATGACGTTGTTGAAATATTTACAATAATGTCCAAATGACTTAAGCTCTGGCAAGATCAATTTATACTGAAATGATTAATTGTTCTTGCTATGAGAACAGTACAATGCTTATTAGTATCGTACAATTAATTATAAAGACCTCATTTTCGCACGAGTTTTAAGGTGGATGTGTTATCTGTAAGATCCATTGTGCCAGAGAGCCGAATGGCAGATTTCAAAATGGCGGACAGTCAGATCAAAATGTTAGGCACTGACAGAAAAGCTACATTTTCGACCGCGATCAGGGATTGTTGGATAAAGTTATTTAGCGAAACGAGAGCTTACAACCTACATCAGGTTATAGTATAAGCGACATTGTGTACACACGTTAACATAGCGGGCTAAACTTGCGACAATGTTGGATTCTGGATTTGACAGACAGGTGCGTGAATTGAAGACGACACGCGGAGTTGGATAAGAACCGACAGACCTGATTCTGACCATGAGTGCTTGGTCTGTGGGCACAATTCCAAATTATATCATGTATGTTTTCATTTCACGTCTTGTCAAAGCAGCACTAATAAATAACTTTAATATCCTACAAGCTGTGTGGTGAGAATGAAAGTTCAATCAGCGTCCGATTTGTTACTGAAGAATCCAGGAAAGTCACCTACATATGCCGGAGCACATCAATATTATGGGAACGTTAGGAATATTATCCAACATTGTCTTGACAGATATATTATTAATAATATAATTATTGTTTTTGTTCTACTGTAACGTAATGTCACACATGCTGATTTTATCATGCGTCGTGGCAAATGTCCGACAGACAGGGCGAAAGTACCGCCGAATCTCAGCGTAGCCCGAATCTAAATATAGATTGCTTTACTAAACATTTGACTTTAAAGCATTTGACAGTAGAGCTATTCCCAAATATATTGTCCGCTCTCCAAGACGTGGCCTGCCAATGAAATCATACACGTTTACATGTATACATGTATAGTCCTGGCCCTGCACATAACCCCGTATACATTTCATCCGCAAGAGATTTTGAAAATTGATTTGAGCTATTGGACCATTTATCTTTAAAAATCAACAGGTGCTTTTTCGAAACCGGCTGCGAATGGCAACCAGGGCTATAAATCCAAGATGGCCGCCGGTAACCTATTGAAAATCTAACTTTTGAACCATACAATGTAGAAGTAACTGGAATGCCTCGTTTATAGGTATTTGGGCGGGGGAAATCCATTTGTGGTATCTTCTTCGTGGTTGGAGGTTTGGGTCACATGCTAAGGTCAAGATCGAAAATCACAAAAACGGATGATTTCAATTTATGTTATTGCAGAACGTCTCATTCGGCTCACTATTATTAAAGACTACAGTCAAAAATGTGGTAAAGGCCACAGGTTTTTATAAATTTGGGCCGATATGAGCATATGACTTAAGCTGCCACTGTTCTAGGTCCGCGGCAGTATATTTACTATATGTATAAAAGTGTCTCCTGTAAAGCAGCCATCTAATTTAAAATGCCAATTGTGTTGCATCATGTTGTGGATGTTTTAGATATGTTTAATTTTAGCTACATAGTAGTGCCAAGTAATACCTGCAAAAATGCCATATTCCCTATAATTATGACGAAACATGAACGTTATACTAGTCAGTTATCCGTCCTGACGAAAGTGCAAATGGGGTATCTGGGCATATGTTTATTTATTTGCACAGATCGGCTCAACGACCTTGTTGCGGCAGTAGGTCACACACATAGCATCTGCTGCTTTGCAGGAACAGCGCTTTGAGTTGCATTTTCCACTACAGCCACACATGGTAAGGATTTTGGCGGGGATCGGCTTTAGCGATTTTATTGGCTAGTAAGGTAAGAGCATGCATTGCGGATCACAAAACATGACCTCCTCAAATGTCCTCGGATGACGCTGGATGTGGGCTGTAGTCCCTCTAACCCGACCACTAAATGCCCGTGGACGTCAAGTCGCAAATGATCAAATTCAGTTGCAGTGGTTTCGCTTGTCGCACCGGCCCATAAACGGACGAGATATTGTTCTGCCTGATGTAGCTCCGCTTCAGAGAGCACAGGATACCAGAAGCTGGATAGAAGCATTGCCGGTCTGCATACGAACGAGTGCAGAATATGTTTGCCCACTTTGCTGAGTGTTTCGTCCCCAGTCGTGACATGTGCATTGATGAATACACGGCATAACTCATCTCCTAGTTTCGAGGTGCATGACATGAAGCGGAATCATCCGTCGCTTCTCTCCAGTCCCATACTGAACCCACAGGTCATGCAAACCACCCTCTTTGAGCAATGTAATGTAGCGCA
>CM055268.1:74376771-74412482 GCA_029237695.1 Conchocele bisecta
AATGTAGCGCAGGAGAAGAATTGCAGTATATGTGTCATTAGACACTGCAATAGCTCTCTCGCCGCTTCTTCCGACAGCCCAGCGCACGTGATATATTATGCGACTGTCTGCCTCCTCCTGCCAGCTGTTGAGATCTGACAGATCACTCGCAGGTGATCCAGCCAGCTTCAGTCTCGCAGATATTAACTCTTCATTGACCACCGTTCCACTCAGAATCACGTCCTGTAGATCCCGTTCCGCCACATACCGCGCCAGTAGCGGAAGGTTCTGTGTTGAGACTAGACTCCCAGAACTTGTCCAGCTGCTGTGGAATAGGCACATAGTCATCCACGACGTTCAAATCAACAGCGCTATCCTCACCAGCTATACTGTTCCGCTCAACCTCCTTGATGCTCAATTCATTGTAGCTATCGAATACTATGTGAGTCATTTCCAGTGTTGGACAAACTCGACGGGCACTCTTCAAAATGTATTGGGTGACTCCACCAATGTTTTAAGATATAGACCGGACATTGGGAAATTGTCGTATTTTCGACATAAAGTCAAGCAAAACATGTGTTGCTTATTTGACTGTCTCGGGTGAACTGGTAATCATCTGAGGTAAGATTAGTTACCAGCTCAGTGACCAATTTTGCTTTGTCAGGCTTTGTTGTGATGTCGCCGACAAATAGTTGGCTAGATTGCAGAAGGTCATGCGAATACAGCTCTCTCTTCTGGCGACATTGCACGCAGTGTAGCAATTTCTGTCTCCCTCTCCGCAGATATGATGTCCTGTGTGAAAACGGTAGTCTTCGTTGGAACAGTATTGGTCTTCGTTGTACACTGTGAGTAAAAGGCAGGAGGATTCACCTTAGATATGGTGACGCTAAGTTTCTTAGACCTGACCACGTACCGCTCACTACAGAATTGCCGGTATGCTATGTCACCGTTCTGCAGCGCCTTTCAGAAGTATCGCCTTTACGATGTCATTGAGAATGTGCTTTGTCACGATGTTGTAGAGTGGCACATTTGGCGCCAGAACAATGAATGGGGTTTCCCGCCCCTTCACAAAGTCTAGCAATCGTGCCACATTTCGGTCAAATATCAAATCCTTTCGGCCACCGAGCTCATGCTGTATTGTCGTTTCCAGGTGGTCCAAGAGTCGAGCATTGGTGAGTAACTGGAGAAGATTGCTGATCTCAAGGATATCATGAAATAGAAGTCCAAACTCGGCCATAACAGCAGCATATTCAGCGCTCCCAACAATCACGTGTCACCATGTGATAATCTATTCTGTGACTGTTCCAGCTTCATATTGCTACGCTGGCCGTCCTTGATTAATAAATTGACCATTGTTCCTTGTAAAAGCATTATCGTGAGACAATAGGAATGTGCAGACACATTTTTATAGACGACAATTAATTGAGCGAGCACTTGTTAGGTTGCAGACCGATTGCAGCTAAAATACGAATTGTTATGAGTCAGAATCGCACTGTTTCGATACACAATTATGTACTTTATCTATTTGCCGAATGTCTTGTCTGGATTATAAATATTATTGTCGTTAGCGAAGATAGTATGAACTGCACTGATCGCTGTCTGACAATTTTCGCCAAATTGGGTTATGACGTCACGGGTAAATTCGATTTCTAATCGGAGAGTTCTGGAAACTCTGTGACTTCCGAATCTTCCGATCTTACCCAAATTGACGGGATATGACGTCAACGTTAGTGTTAGGTCACGCGATAGACTGTGTATAAATAGTCGGAACCCGACCGGATTCGGTGATTTTTATGCCAAACTGACTGAACCAATTGAACTGAATCGCCCATGCTTGGTGGAACTGTCCCGAACTCCAGATCTGGTAAACGTTGGTTACAAAACCATGGAGCAAACCGGAAGCGAGATTAGCTATTACTCTACCAAGTAGGGAAGATAACGAGACTACAAAACACTTGGAACTGTTCATGATCCAAATATGGTGCTAATGCACCGACAAGTATCAGAGGACCAGATTTGGTATCAACAGTCGGTGGCTTGGTGAACCAAAGCACCACTCTTTCACATTGCTTATACCAGTCAATTGTTACACAACCCTCATAATATAGAGTACACGTGATCATGCACCTTGATACTCGTACTATGAGTTTATGCTTATTCAATTGTTAATAAATATATTGAAACTTTAATTAATGTCCTCTCTATTCACGGCCATCTATGTTTACCCCTCCCAGGTTCTGTTGTTTGAGCTATTTTATTCACTTGGAATTTATGGCCTGACCGCTCGGTTGAAATCGAACCTGACTACTGCAGATGACCTTCATCCTGACCTACTTTGTGTAGGGGTCGCCGTTGCAGTTCGGTGCAGAGAAGTGGGATTTTTATTTATCTTTAATGATCTCAAATTGATGGTGTCATATGAAAATTAATCAACATCGAACCTGGTGAAATGGCTGATAACCACAATTATGCTTCAATTGTGAATGCTATGGAAGATGACCGACAGAGTATTGATGAAAGCATACATCGATCTGAATCACCAGATCCAGACGTAACTTTCAACAGGTTTGAAGATCGGGTGAATTCACAAATGACTGAAATGGTTTCCGAAGTGAAAAACACGTTGTCCACCATGACTGATATCATTGAACACCGATTGACTGATTTTGAATCCAGAATTAGATTTTATGAGAATAGTATTTCGCCTGTGATTGATCAAGGAAGGCGAATACAGATGATATCGTTTGCATATTTGGGAAAGGCCAGTTAACATGTATATGGGTGACCAAAATCAGAATACAAACCTAGTTAGGAACTCAGATAGTGGGGTACGAGCAGGTCTAAGGGAGATAACTCGAATATAAAAATGAAACAACAGCAATTTCATGGATCAGAGGATTTAGCTGATTTGCTCGCACAATTTGAGATAACGGCTGAGATTAATGGCTGGAATTATGAAGCTAAATCGTTTTATTTAGCATATTCACTGATTGAAGGAGCAAGATCATTGCTCAATGAATTAGCTCACTGGAACGCAGGGATTTTGAAGCCCTGGTGTCTAATCTGAAATCCAGGTATGGATATGAGGGACTTGCAAAATGGAAGGAAATGGTGCTTAACGGCTCATCAACACAAAAGAGTATCATGTAGGGCCAAGCAATTTAGATGAAGAAGAAAATAATAGTAAAATAGTGTGTTAGATGTAGAAAGGATAACAGGAAGGAAAGCAACTCTCATCAGTGGCACGTTTGCTGTCGTGACCAGTGCATGGATGCCATCCCAAGGAGGTAGCTCGCTAGGAGCAGCAGCTGAGTATGGGAGTCCACAGCGCATAGTGATATGAGGAATTCGGTATTGGCTGACTGCTCTACAGCTTCCTCAGCATCAGATAAAATGTTCATGTCGATGTTTTCTACAAGCCTAACGTTGGGTGGTAAGGTAGGTTTCACCACGGGTTTGTGGTGAGAGGGTACAATTTGGCAAGGAAGTTTTTCTTTTGACGGACGCGCGGATTTTGGAGATTTGTGCTTGATACGGAAGGTTTTGACTTAGCTGGCGAAGTGGTCTCCTGATAGAGCGCCTGCGCTGTATAATGTTTGCATTGGGTACCGGAAATGGAGGAATTATCTTCGAAATCTTCATTGTCGATGACACCAAATGCCCAGCCAGCATCAGAAAAATGGCTTTGAATGGGCACCCCAGTGACCTCTGATGAATGTATTGTGTAAGCACACATGAAACACCGTTTAGTGTTGTGAAAATCTCCCTGCTGCGTGTCTTACCATACCTATATTGTCCTAGCATTGTGTGGAGTGGGGTTTCGGCCGTCGAGAATTTGGTTATATGTCATCTGGAAATGACAATTAAGTTTTGAATGCCAATTTTTCATAGCCAATCTATCCTCTTCGTCAAACAAAGTATCTTCACCATCATCACAGTATGCATGTTCTTCCTCATCTGGCATTTGCATAATTTCTATTTTGGCCATGAGGGATTTGGGCTTATGACATAACGTCGGATACAAATTGATTGAAAATACACATCTGATGCAAATACATCCTCAACACTGCTCAGCTCCGCAACTCTACAAAATATCTCATCTTTCAAATGTTTAGTAGCAGTCAAGAAATTGTGTGCTGCAACTAGCTTACTAATTCTGAATTTGTCTCTCAACGATACACGGTTTACCTGTACCCTATCACTCCCACAAACAACACATTTAAGCAGCTTTGGGTCTCTCTCACAACTTGCTGCTTCCCTCGGTGTGACAGAGCTGCGGCGCAACATGGGTTTTGTAGATTCATTTTAACACTGAGCTACATCCTGAGCTACAGCTTCAGCCTGTTCGATTGTCTTCAGTTTTTGTATATGCGTATGCCAATTGAAGCACGTGTTAGTGTTTTCGTATACATACGGTGTATCTTCCTCCTCTGTTATTTTCAGTCTTTTGCTGACTACATCTTTCCTGATTGACGCAGCACGTTTCATGCTGTCTCGACCAGCTTCTTTCGGCTGTGTTATTTTAGTAGTCGTATCACCAAATTCTTGGCAGATGAAGCATTTCATGGGATCAAACTATGAGATACCCGGTGTCAGTAGCACCCCAAGATGTTCACACATAGGAGTAGATGCTGGCTGCTGCTCTCCGCCATTCTCACACTGTCATTATATATGTATACGAACAGACAAATTGACAACAACGTACACAACTACAGATATGCAAGTTATACAGATATATCTATAAAAAGACTCGTGATGAAAAGGTGTAGCAATGCTGCTAATTTGACAGTCAGAAACCAACTGCAACGTGCAACATCCAGCTTCAATCGGTATAGGCGCATTGGCGTATTACATATTAACAACGCTGTCCTCAATATGAATCGGGATACGATACACACTGTATATGGAAAGTGGCGCGAAAGATCAATACAGCGCTATGCTTGATATTACAATGTAAATGACATGTGTATATATGATGTATAGAAATTAAAGAGCTGTCCTCGATGATATATCAGGGGATGGACAGGGGGCGCGAGGTGACAGAGTGTGTGTGGGGGAGGGAGGAAGGGGGGGGGGGGAGTATGTGCGTGAAACTGCATTTTTTTATGGGGATTTTCGACCTTTACCTTAGTATGTGAAGTTGAGCTTCTATCATGAATTTGATGTTACAAACGAACTCCCCACACACTAAAATCTATAAAACGATGTACATGTATTTCACATACGTCTATTTACATTTGCAATACGTCTATCGGCGGCCATCTTGGATTTACACCCCTGGCGGCCATTCACAGCCGGTTTCGAAAAAGCACATGTGTGATTTCTAAAGGTAACTGGTCCAATAACTCAAATCAAGTTTCAAAATCTCTTGCGGATGAGATGTATACGTTGTTTTAAACAGGGCCTGGACTATTAATGAGTGTCCGTTAAACACTCATCATTTGGCAATATTGAAGTTACTGATAGTGACGCGTGTCTATCATAACCATTTTACAATGTGTGTGGTTGATGCAGCTTATGGTGCACATGTGCAGTGATAACCGCGCGTCACATTCTCTCCACACGCTTGATTACAATACAAGCTCTCTGAGCCTACGCGGTTCATTCAGGGACATTCAATGACCGCTAGGATCCAACAAGGGTATCGTTATTACGAAGCCAATGTCCTCGCTAGCAGCCTTGATAATAACATAAACAAAACATTTTTTTTTCAACAAACAAGGTGAACATAAGTCCTCAATGACATTGACCTTGGACGGGCGGACCTGGGCCGTATGCAAATCAAATCACTGCTATATAGGCACATATTGGGGCCAAATATCATCAAGTTCGTCCAAGCGGTTATTGATAAAGAAAGGTGTTTACTAACAATCACACACACGCACGTACGTACGCACGTACATGACTAACGCTATATATCCCCTATTGACTATCGGTAAGGGATAATCAGTATTGTTAACATCAACTTGGCTGCCTATTATTCCAAGATGTGGCCGTGGGTGGGTATGTCAACTTACAGGCCGGTTTACACTTATAATCACCATGTATTAGTTTTTAGTGCAGGCTGCGAAACTTAAGTCAGCTCTATCATTTATCGGAAATGCCGTCTTACCAGTGATATTGTGAAGCAATTGTAGTTGTTTGCCAGTTTGGTATGAATCGACTGTGACGTGTGACGCTTACTGATCACAAGATGGGCGCGTCCCGTATGTCGAGTCCGCCGAGGGATATGATGGTCTCGGGGTGTATTTCATTTAAGTTTGTTCGATATCGGAGTAAGGGTTGTGGAGATATAGTATGCAAAACTTTTAACATAAATGTGAGGACATTTTCTCTTGACCCTTGGCAATAATGTGCCGCATGAGTGGGATATAGAATGAAAATATAGATGATGATAAATCCGCATTTGGAGTCTGAACTAAATAGATTAAGGGCTGTGGATGGCTGTGTAAGGTAATACAGTCGATGTACTATGTATAAAAATGCTTAAAATAACGACTTGCATATTGTATGCATGCATGCATGTATGTCTGTTAACATGAGTCACTAAATAAAATATTCTGCTATGCCTCTATACGTAGTTGGACTTACCTTGCATATATATCGGATAGTATGTATGGCAATCGCCTATATCAACGAAGTCATCTCGTACGCTGAGGCGATAGCCCGGGAACGAATACCAGGCTTCATCAATGTCGTGATCTGAGAGGCGTTTCCCCACAGAGACGCACTGCCAATATTCGTCAAAATTATCGCTGGAGCATGATGACACCCTACTGGACCGATCTAACATATTGCCGAGTTCTTGTGCACAGTCAGATGATGTACAGTGATCTGAAATTGAATATGTCGAACTCCATTATGGAAATTAATGGACACATTTAGAGAGGTTATGTATGCATGAGCAGGTTAAAACGTTAAAAGTTCAATAATACTAGTTAATAGTTGAAGCTCGACTGAACATATTCCTAGAATTGTAATCGGGGGAGACGACGGCACATGTGTGAAGCTCGAACACATTGTTTAAGTCACATATTGGATTGTTATGGAAATACATGTGAACAATTACATACTTACCCAGGATTAAAATGCAGTCTCACTTTGCATATTGTGCATGTAGTCATTAAAGCTGGTAGTATGTAACTTATTTGGGATTAATCTTGTCATATGTGAAATAAGTGGAACGCGATACTGGCCATATATAGCGTCGAATGTAGGGCGAATTATACAAGTAATGTAGTTTGTTGAATTAATATGCAGTAAACGTGTGCCTTTCAACTGATTTACAATAGGAAGTGCAGTGTTCCATGATTGTATTTACACATTGTGTGACGAATATGCATCATGGTGGCCATAGTGTTTGCAAATTCAGAGAGCCAACAACTACAGGATACGGCACATTGACGCATCCATTAAGTGGATGTAAAATCAAAGAAAAGTTCTGAATGCGAGAATTATATGCGTATACATGTAGTTTCGCATAACTATATTTGTCTAACAAACCCATTGTCTGAATGCTGGACGCCGTATCGCAAGGTGTGTAACCAAAACTAGGCAATTTAAATTTAAACCATCTTAGTACGTTAAGCTATGTGATCATGGTTATGGCAGACAGTTAGGTTTGAAGTTCAAAATGGTCGCTTTAGGTCAGACAATATCATCGTGTGCATATACACAATACGCTGAAAGATATAAACTATCGACATCCCATGGCATCTGTCCCACAGTATATGCATATGTATTGCTCTATAGAGAGAACATATTTCAAAATGGCCTCTTAGAAGAAAAGAATAGATGCAACAAGCTTGAAATGCTTTCCCACATGATTTTGATTTTGTTAATAAAATATCAAAGCAAATGTGATAATTTCCACTTTTACCCTGATGGTGTTGATAACTTTCTACATCATTTCTGTATTAGTATACCCACTTGTAATGGTGCTATTATGATGACGCATACGTCTCGTATATATAACTGTGCCAAGATGTATATGCAGACACTAGAAAGGTATGTATATGTATATCCTACTGATGCAAACTCAGTAGACAGCTGGCACCGGTATGTCAGTGTAAATAGCTTCTGACAGTTTCCAATTATGAAAATACATTTGATCGTAGTGTTTAGTTTGTAGCCATATTATTTTGTGTAGCAAATAGCTAGTTAGACTGGTTGAGACATTGGTTCGGAACGTTCTATATTACCGTACATTGGCCAATGTTGACGAATCTGATGTTTTAGACTATAATCTGTGAACAATTTGAACGTACATCTATATTCAATATGACAGTTGCACACGATACATACGATAAACAAAACATATTATTTTGAAATGTCTAGTTCGATTGAACACGTACATATTAAAGTCATATTAACCAAATGTGTTGAAGGAATGAATTGTATGTATTAGGATAGTTGTCCGGTGAGCGCGTGTAAATTTAATTCAACTACTAAACCATTTATAAGTGATACGTAATTATGTATGCACATACTCCCACAAAGAAAATACAACTACACTACTGTTATCTGCAAATAATACACAAATGTGTTTGCCGTCTTGTGATAAAAAAGATGTTGTATTATTTTGTATGTTCAAGGGCCAGTAGGCATATTGCTAAATACAACATTTCGTATCTGTATTTGGAAAATGTTTATTCTCGTTCTTACACATCTTTGTAGACGCACATGGAGTATTCGAGGAACAAATGTGACGGGGGAAGGCACGTTCACGGTAATACCTGACAATATAGTCACTCTCATAAAATCACACATGGACTCATTCCCTCTGATGGAAAGTCATTACATGATTCACTAAGAGAACATTATTGGGAAAAGATCCAATAATTGCTAAAATGCATGACTTGTTCGACAATTCCGTTGACCGCCATTTTGGTTTTCAAAATGGCCGCCCTGAAATGCTATATTGATTATATATATAATACAGGTAGAATATTGATTCCTTTTGTGGCGATAATCAACGTTCGACCACACGCGACATAGCCAGTGTTATTCTCATTTTATAACATCCATCAGCTCGATGTAGCAGAAATCTTTATTTTTCGGAAGTCCCGACAGCACACCACCAATGTGTGCATGTCAGTACGCGTGTACGTGTCCATAGCAGCCGTCGATGTCTACGATTTCGTGTCAAATGTGAAACTCTGATTTCACGCATTGTGTGTCTACCAGCGTAACGTATACACGTGTGGTCTGGCTTGTTGAGCTAATACACGACATTGACTGCGATTGGAAACGTTTCTTGGCGCCACCATGCACGAACAGCCTTTACGTAGCATATGTAAACATCTCCAGCATTCACGTAACGCCTCTTCAGCCTTGCTATTTTCATCCAAAGAGCACAGTAAACTCGTGTGACAGAATGTTGTCAATATCCGATTGATGCATGCCAATCGCAGACAAGTGTTGATTATTTTCCATCAGTGACAGTGCCCATACCATGACCGTTGCACAGTATTGATGTGTTTCCAATCACACGGAAAGTATTTATTTGAATCCACAATGTTTATTACTTTCAAAAATAATCACGTGACCTCATTGAATGTAAAAAACCTGATGTACATGTTTTTCTACATCAAGTCCAATATAAACGCCGAGCGTGTATTTCTTATTCGCCGAAGTATTCGTGCGAGTCGGTCAGTCTCAGAATATACAGGATTATGCATATTAATGCACATGATTCAAATGTTAGGAATTTGAAAAGTATATATGTATATCTATTTACGTCGGTTTGATATGACACGTGTGTTTATCATCATCCATTTTATAAGTATATGGGGTCACGCTGTCCAAAACAAGTCTTAAATAATCTAAAAAGTGTTAGTCTAAAATTGCCTCTTGTACGGTAACGTTATTAGTAAAAATAAAAATATTTCTACGTCACAGTTATTTCAAACTTCACATGGTTCTCTATCGTTACGTGCAGTTGTTTTCTCGAGTATCATCACGTTTAATGTGAAATAATGCTTGCGATAAAGATTGTGAAAGTGTGCAATAACTGTAACAGCCAGTCGACTTTATTTCAAGCTTCAAACAAGACGTGTTATGGCATAATGGACCGTATTTTGTTATATACATCCATTGCAGAAAGTACACGTATACCCTCAAACAAGAATCGCCATTACTCGTCATAAATCACATGTATTGATACATAATAATATAGCTCTTACCTAACATCAAACATATGCAGAGCAGATATGTATATGTCGTCATCTCTCTGTTTCATGTGATTTCAGAAACCTGAAACGAAACATAGAACTACACTAAATGTCATTACAAGTTTTCCATATTTAAAATGAACATCATTATATGGTTGAACACGAGTCGGCCAGTTGAAATGCATATTCTATAACGCCAGTGTCCAATGCATATTACATTCGGGTTGTGACTGTGAAATGGGACTTATGGGGTTTACAACCATACATGTAGTTGACCCGATAAGGGGAGTGTATACTTGTGTCATAAATCACCGAATTTTGCTCAGAGGACTTTTGATCACGGTCTGATCGAGTACAAACAAAAAGTTACCGTCATGCAATCCGACTTTGCTAACACCTCGTAATTAGCTTTAATCCAATATGTTTCCAAATATATTTCGCATCGGGTCTGTCAAGTTACAATTGTTAGCGATTTAAATTGCTATAGTCTGGTATTTGAACATATGCAATCTATTGAGACAGTTTTGGAAGCAATTTGACATTTGCATAAATCCAAGATGACCACAAAATGTCACAATAGTCCTTTATTTTTCACATTGTGTCACATATTTGCTGTTAGTTAATAGTTTTAAGTCGTGAGCATTATCATTTGTTTTTCTATATAATTATATAGGAACTCGTTTAAGTAATAATACGAGCTAAGTGGAATATAGTATTCAGTTGCATACATACATGATACCAAATGTCAATATTGTCCTACAACTTTCCACATTTCATCATGTTTTAGCCATCATTTGACATGTTATTTAAAATGCTATATTCATGTATAGGGATGCACATAATAGTTTGTGCTAGGATATTAGGTAATTGAACATTTACCTTGTACATATAAATACAAGATGGCCGCCAAATATCAGTCGATATATATTCACATCGTTTATCTCAATTCCTATACTTATGACGATAGACCCAGAAATACATATTAGACTTTTGCTATAACGTATAACTCATAATAGTAATACCTGACTATAACAGAGACAATTAGAAATAACATTCGTTTCTGAAGCATTCTGCGAACAATCATAATATTCTGAAGTAGTATAGTAATCGAATGCCAAAACAGTACAAGTAAAACATGGCGGAGTAGCAGTGACGCCAACTTTAGACACTATTGGGACATCGGCATAAACATAAAGATATCGACATACACAGTTTACATGTATCTCTAGTATTTAATGTCAACATCCGAGAAAACATTATATACACACTCTGTGTTTTCTGATATTATAACTTATTACTAGCTAAGCATGGTCAATGTTAATTCTAGTATTGTATTAGCATTACAACGTTGTGCCAGCCAAGGTCACGTCTGTGTTACCAGGGTGATTGAGATATCTAAAATTGTATACATTAATCGACTGACAACAGTGCATATTACGTAGATGGCATCCATTTTACAATGTGTATAATACTGTGCATTAATCGGCAAATTCACTTGACATCATATCTTTATGTCTAATGTCATGTGTAGTATTACAAATGTATATATATATTCCATTGTCAGTAGACAAATTGACACAACTGTTGAACTGCAAGGTACAAAAGGTAAAGCATCAAAACAAGTTATAAAAGCATGAAAATTAGGCAAAAACGATATTGATTACTTACTTAATTATGACAATATGGCTGATGCATACCCTGTGCTATTTTTATTATACAATTAGAAAATTTCAAAATAGGTTATGTTTGTTTTGACAAACTGACTCGTTTCATAAAGTGTATGACAATCAAGTTAATTATTGCCCCACACTTATCAAATATATAAGGTGCAGGAAACCGGAATAATAACAATAGGCTGCATCTAGTATCAGAAAATTGCATAACTTACAAACATTAAACATTCAGTACAGGCAATGACTATATCGTATACGGATTCATTTTTGTTCGGTGAAATTGTATTAATTTAGCATCTCCAGAAACTTTTTAAACTGACATTTTATAACCCGGTCATGTTGCTGTTGTGTGCCATAATGTAACGTCCCTATGTAGTATCCGTCTTCAGCAATACGGTATAAACCATAATATTTCCTGTTCCCGCAGGGGGTTGGTAGCGGGCCCTCGTGAATCTGGGTAGGGAAATTTAATGACTATATCTACTTGGCAATGAAAATACGACAGTGACGAGATTTTAGTAACATCTGATATTTTGATAATAGTTCTAACATGCAGTATTACTCAACGTGTACAATTAAAGAGTGGTGACAAACTCTGATAACAACGATCAGGGTGATCTGATTATATATGGACAGATAATGACTAATATGAGATGTACACATGGCAAGATACAAAAGCACAACAGGCGACTGTGGGAGTAAGCAGACTCAAGAAAGGATATTAGCGCATGTAAACACGGACTAGATTTATGCTAAAATCTGGCGGAAAATCACACTAACGCAAACCCAAGTCATGGTGGGAAATCACGAAGCTGGGGTGGGAAATAATTCTGGGTGGGGGAGTCACACAGCGGGGATCACGAAGCTGAAGGTGGGAAATAATGCTGGGTGGGGGAGTCACACAGCGGGGATCACGAAGCTGGGGTGGGAATAATGCTGGGTGGGGGAGTCACACAGCGGGGTTGAAAGGGAGGGGGCACGAAGCTATGGTGGCGAGTCACACATCTGGGGGGTCAGGAAGCTAGGTGGGAAATTACACAGCAGGTGGGCACACAGCAGGGGTGGGGAGTCACACAGCCGGATGTCACGAAGCTGGGGTGGGAATCATGACACATAGCTGTATGGGGGGTACACAACAGCTAGGACGCGTGACAATGGAATGGGGGATCACCTAACAGGGGTGGGAGGGGGCACGAAGTTAGGGTGGGGCGTCACACAGCAGTGGGGTCATGAAGCTCAAATTGGGAATCGTATCGCAATGGGGAAAAAGAAAAAGTGGGTGGGGTAATGGGATATTGGCATTATGGTTCCAGCCAATATTAATAATCAATAATGCCAGAATGACGTTCAAATCATCACATCTCACGACTAACGGACCATTGGTAACATCGTCGGTGAGTAATGTTAAAGGGGGGGGGGGTGATATTTGGGCCTTGGGAGTTCTGAGACGCGAGTTGCGTTTCGAGTAGCGTCGCTCGGGACAAAGTCGACAACTGACATATTTCACTCCTATTTATAACCTTCGGTCCGGACGTTGTCCAGAGATGCAGCCCTTTGATTGGCTCGTAGAGACTCCGAGGACAACATTTGGACAATGTGGACCATATTTGGAATCCGCGGACAACATGTGAAAGTTGTCCAAGATTCCGCACAGTGGATTGGTTGGAATGTGTAATAGGATACCGGGACTTTCCCACTTTGACGAAATTTGAAAGTTGTCCCGATCGTTGATTGGTCGGAGAGGTTTGGCGGAAATTACCGAGCTTAAACAGGTTTACGCAGTATAAAATGGCGGCCGTGTTCAACACACACAGGAAATGTCAACAAACTATTGTGACTTGTAACTAACTAAACAAGTTTCCTGGTGTATGAAGACGCCGATAATAAACTATTGACAATTGTGAACATCCAGGCATGCATCGGAGATCGTGGTAAGATCTGTGCACAAAATGACAGACATGTTTTGTTTTCCAAAATGAGTGATCAGTTCGAAGCGATGAATACGCAATACACATCTGTGTATAGCGATGCTTCGCTGGCTGGGTCGCTTCAATAATATATTGTTTGGGTTGTGTGTCCGTGTGTGTGTCCGTGGATCTGGTTGAGTCATTTGCACACGTTTCTCCAATCTGCCATCTTACTGTGTTTGACATACCACTAATAATATGACAAACACGTGAATACAATTTGTTGCACCATGATGGGGTACACCAGACAACAGCGTGCAATGCCTTTTTTATCTTATGTTTAAGGGTGGGAATTGGCTCGATAACCTTCCATACCCGGATATGCTTTGCCTTGTTTTCATCAATTGTATGTACAAAGCCTGATATATGAAGAGTTTGTTTACCCTTTGTTAAACTGTTTGAGAATTCAGTAAAGTCTGTGTAGCAGTAAAAACAATACACAGTGCTGTAGATATATACCTGTATTACCATACATACTGTATCGATCCCAGTGACTTGTAAGCAGTTATCTGAGTGTATTGTTACTACTGTCTACTTGCCTGCTATGCGAGTAGATAAGGATTTTACATGTGTCAGGTGTACTTCTAATAATATAAAGTGCACCAGTTTGACAGTTTACACATGGAAAAAGTGTCCATTGAATATTTTGTGAGTGATGGTAGAAACGCTCAGATATCTAGCGTGTTGTGTAGTTTGTTGAAATAATATTTATAGGACGTTGTCGTTCTATATATCTGGGACGTATTTCACCAAAGTGTAGTATATTTGCTGCCATATTATTGATCGTACGTGTCAACGCTCCAAGTGCTGATGCTATCCGATAGCATGTACACACTAAAATGGCGGAGATGGCAACTCAATGATCTGCATAATATAGTCTAAGAATAACAGGGTCAGATATACTTTATATAGATATTCAGTCACATGTATGATCCTTCTACATTGAAATAAAAGGTCATATTCTATATATTCAGTATATGGTTTACATATCGCAATACAACGTCTCCTATTTTTATCTCTTATATTTACATTACATTTCTGATAGTGGTATAAAGGTAACTAACCAAATGTGGCGTTAAAAAAAGGTTCAGCTTTTATTTTGTCGATATTCACGGAACAGCGAATTTTCCGGCCAATAGCGTGTCGTTATTGACTAAATTTGTAGGGACACTGTATCTCCGGATCTCTTCTGCATGGTATGTAGTCTATAATGCTTTCTCATACTATTTAGCAGTATGTAAGTATATGAATTAAAGTCAAGATGGCGCCCAATAATGACCGATATAAATTAAAGTCAGTACCATTGGTTGACTGTTTGGAAGTTCCAATCTGATTTGAACTTCCAAACAAGTAACCAATGGTACAGCGTTGTACTTGTATCTTTAAAACTATAATTGCATGTCCATGTGTTGCCAAGAGTGAAAAATGGCAATCATGTATAGTAGTATAGTGGGGATGGAAATGATACCACCTAGGTTGGAGGGGCTTATCGATGCTGAATACAGTCCCACCTACCACAAAAAAAGGAAAGTCCTTTCTGCTGAACAAATAAAACTTATGACAAATCATGAGAAAACCCATGACAGAAATGTTCATGTTAAACAAGCAAAACCTATAGGTATTATGACAAATCGTCAGAAATGTGCTTGTTGAACAAGTAAAAACTACATGTATGCGAAAAGGTATTATGACAAATATGACACCACAACCCCCAACACCAACTTCCGAGTTATTGTAATTGCGAGATGAAGCTAAATCACTAGGGATCACATATAATAATCATCTGAGAGTGGCGGGGTTGACGAAACTGATAAACGCAACAAAGAACAGCGCGTTTACGAAGAGGTCTGAGCGCAAGCGTGTAATCAAAACCGCGCTGGTCCTCGCGATTATAGCGAAAGGACCAGAAATAATGGCGGAGGTCGATGAGCTTAGTGAAACGGTCAAGGCTGGAAGGAGAAATGTCGAGCTCACCTTTCATATAGAGTTTGATGGTATTATTTCCGATAGGACATTAGATAAACTGATGCCCTATATCACTACAAATTTTCATCTTAGGTACGCGTATTCCTACAACCTGAAGCATATCGATGAGGTTGATTCCAAAGGCCAGCCTACAACTATTACATTCTACAAGAATATCGGAGGGAGTCATTGGATGTAATCCCCCTCCGACTTAAAGCTCTGGGTGGCTGTTCAGGAGACAAGACGGGTGGACATCGATAAAATCTCTCGCCCAAACACGAAGTGGACGTTCGTAAGATGGGTGGAAGTGTGTGTTAAGCTCGTGCAGGGAAAGCGACGGAAGGATTTGGGTCTTAAGTCAAAGTTCGCGGGGGGAGTGCTGCTAACAGAGTGGCTGCGAAATAAGAAAGGTATGTATTATCTAGACCAGTACGATCATGGATTGTGTTTATTTCGATGTTCAGCGATTCACGGGGAGTCTCGAGCAGATAGTTGCTGTGCTAAAGCGCGGGAGCTCAGTCAGGAGTATTTTGGTCCTGAGAGGAAACCACACCCAGTTCCATTTGATAACTTGAAGAACGTCGAAGAGAAGTTTAAGGTTGGTATTGAAGTGTATGAACCCACAGAGGACGGAGTCTGGTATTTGAGGAAAAAAACAGCACATTACGCCGTAGTCGGCAACAAACATATGACCATCGGATTATTCCAAGACCACGCATTCCTTATAACCAAGCTTAAAGGAATCACCCACACGTACTGTTGCAAAGAGTGCTCCCAACGATTCACACAAGCCTGACACCTGACAAGGCACGCACGCACCTGTATGCGAGGGGAGACCCAAGTAATCTGCGAAGGTAATATTTTGGAGCGTCCTAGATCCGCGTACGAAAGGGTGTTCTTCCCGAAAAGCGGGAAGAGCTACTGCTCATTGGAATGGATGGGGCGTGTTGAGAAGGAAGAAGGCATCCACATCCATAGCGAACAGTGTGGGCACGGTGGTGAGCGCTGGATTGCCGGAGCTCCAGTAGACGGTTACTGTCAGGAAAATAACACAGTGTACCAGTATCACGGTTGCTATTGGCACGGATACCCGGCACACTCCATAAACAGGCGTGACGAGTTTGACAACACCACCAGGCGGGAGAAAATGATTACAAAGGCTGGGTATGAGTTAGAGGTGAGCACAACTTTAAGAAATATGATAAAGCTATAAAAACGGGATGTCCTACCACACTCTACCCGCACCAGATTGTGTACGACTTTGAAGCGTATTTGAGCGAAGACGGCCACGAGAGGAAAACGGATTCCCTCGAGTTTGAAACCGAGCATGTCCCGATTAGCGTGAGTATTGGTGATAGTATGTCTTCAGACATAACTCACATATGCGACACAGACCCCGCGCGGTTGGTGGCTATGTTTATGGAGGATTTGCAAAACCGCGGGAATGCGGGAGCGGCAGGCTGGGGAGTTCGAGCAATGTATGCGTCAGGTACCGGTAATCGGATTCAATTGCAGCAGGTACGACATAAATCTTATCAAGAAGTACTTAGTTGGCGAGCTGTCTGATACAACCAATAAAGTAATGGTTGGCAAAAGGGAAAACGCTTCGATATTTCTATTCACACCCGAGTTCAGGTTTCTCGATGTTGCACTGTACCTAGGGCCGGGAGTCAGTTATGACCGGTGTATTAAAGGGTACGGCTGTGAAGCGCAAATGTCCTTCTTCCCCTACGAATGGTTTAATTCCCCAGTCAAACTTGATTATCCGGGACTGCCGGATCTGGAACACTGGTATTCGAGACTTGCTGGTAAACACTTGATCGATGCCACCCAGCTCGCGGAGTGCCGCGCGATTTTCAAAGCGAAAAAGTTGACCACATTCCGTGAGTGGCTGAAGTATTATAACGATTTGGATGTCTCACCTTTCCTGGAAGCATTGGGAAAAATGTGTCGATTATGAAGACAAAGGTGTTGATATTTTCAAGGATGCCGAAACTTTGCCAGGTGTGGCGATACAGTATTTGCTGCGGGGAACGCTGTCTGATAACCCTTTCAATGACAAGCTTCAACTTTACGCGCCACAGGAGGAAACCTACGAGATGCTGCAGAGGGCTCTTGTTGGAGGTCCTTTCATTGTATTCTCTAGGTATGCGGAAGCCGGAGTGTCTAAGATCCGATCCACCCCGGAAGGGCACGCAAACAGTACAACGCGGTACTGGGATACGATGCAAACGCTCTGTATTTGTCCACACTGAGTAAAGAGATGCCGTACGGAAAAGAGACGATCACGACGCCCAAAACTCCCAACAATCCAATTATTATCAAACAATTATGTAAAAGAGTGATGGACGGTAAGTGGTTCCGGTTCGCCGAGGTGGACATCGAAGTGCCAGAGAACCTGAAGAATAAATTCGAGAGATGTCGCCCCTATTTATAAACAGGGTTGTTCGCGAAGAGGAAGTTCCCCAGCACATGATGAAATATCTGAGCGCCACTGGCCGGACTCGCGGTGATGGGAAAGAGTTAGTTGGGGCTCTATCGGTTCAGAAAGTGTTGCTGTACGAACCACTATTACGATGGTATCTTAAACAAGGGTTGGAAGTAACTGGAGTGTACCGCTTATTAAACTACTATTCGGGAAAACCCTTCAAGTGGTTCGCGGAGGATGTCACAGCAGCTAGACGAACTGGCGACGTAGATAGCAGCAAAGCTGTAGTCGCAGACATAATGAAACTACTCGGTAATTCGTGTTGTGGGAAAATGAAAGAAGCGGCGGAAAGACATTTGAATACGACTTACACGAAATACGAGGAATGTGTTGATAAAGCGTTGCGATCCGCCTTCTACGATGATTTGACAGAAATAGGAGATGCGTACGAAATATCGAGCAGAAAATGGAAATCATCCGTAAAGCGACAATTTCACTGTGGGATTGCCGTGTACCAATTGGCGAAGTTGAGAATGTTTGAGAGTTTTACTATGATTTTCTAGATAAGTATGTGGATCGGAGCGATTTGGAATTGATACAAATGGACACAGATAGTATGTACATAGCCACTAGTGGGAGGGATCTGAAATCCTGCATTCGCCCAGAGTTGATGGATGAGTTTACAAAGTCGGACAAAAATTGGTTGACCTGGGATAAGTGGAGCGGACGCGAACCAGGACTTTTCAAGATGGAATTTCATGGGGATCGAGCAATCGCGCTATCGAGCAAGTGCTACTTTGTAGAGAAGGTGGGTTTGCCAACCGGAGTTGGAGGCACAACCAACATTCCTCCAAAGGAATGAGTAAACGAACGAATAGTGTAGATTGGGACCGGTACAAAACCGCACTCGAGGGATCTTATGATACAGCGGAAAACAGAGGATTCCGCATGAATAAGAGAGTTATGAAGACATATTCCCAGCACAAGCTTGGGCTATCCGCCTATTATGACAAGCGGCGCGTGCTGTCTGATAATATTCATACAGAGCCGTTGATGTAGGACGAGAGCCTGACCGACTATGACGATGGACGGACCGGTGGTAGCTGGGTGTCAGAAGGCACCGCAAGAAGTTATTCGCGAACAAACCCGCGCGATGGACCATCATCCAAATAGTAGAGCACGGGTTCATCGGGTTTGGTAATAGATCGATCCAGATGATATACATTGAGAGACCAGACGGGATCAGTCGCGCGGCGTCGGCCACCTTCGAGCTCTCCCGGTTGATAGAGGTACCGGACGGCAATATCCGATGGAAGCCGTTTCTCCGCTAAACCAACAGGTCGCCCGCGCGAGACGGCGGATGGTTTGTGCAACACCGATTTAGCCTTGATGGCATCTACAGGCTTCTTACCGATCAATCTGGTCACCTCACCGTTCAGTGCGGAGACCACGGCGGGCAGCCTGGTCACCTACTCGGTCGATCGCGAATGAGGGTCTACAAGCTCTTTGGCATATTGGTGCCCGAATAACCTCTCAGCCAGGGTTCGATTGAACCGCTCCACGATCCCCTGGTCCCGGTGGATGTTGACGCGGCCGCGTCTAACAGAAACGTTGTGTTTAGCCAATAGATGAGAGACCGCGCCAATAGATGAGAGACCGCGCCCATGAACTCTCGGCCGCGATTGACCTGGAGAAGATTCGGCCATTTGAGAGGACTCCTCTTATATATTCGTGAAAGAGCCTCAGCCACCTCCTTAGACTCTTTAGTGGCCAACGGCTCAGCCCCCTTATACCGACTCGCTACGTCAACGATTGTCAGTGCGTACTTGTACGTCTTGCGACCGACGCGATCGTGAGGGAGAAACAGGAGGTATGCTTGGTGGACTTCGTTCGGCACCGGCACGTCGAATTTCGGCCGCGGAATATTGTGAGGCGCGGGTAAATAGATCTGCCAGATGGCCTGCTTCTTGAGCCATTCCTTGGCTGCGTTTCCGGAAACCTTGGTCGCCGCTGCGAGGTTTTTGATGGCCGCGAGTCCTTCCCGTAGCCGCGGGCTGTAGTATGTGTTCGCTAGCTTGCGCGTTAGGCGAACCGATAGCTTGGTATCAAGCTTGCGCGTGTCCATCGTATGCGATGTATTCTAGTAGGTCGAACAGTCTCCCAACATGTCATCGCCATATCGTCCGGTAACTGCGTCGTCGATACTAAATCTTTGTTGGAGGTTTCGCTGCAGCTGCCGGTTAAGTTCCCCCAATTCTTCCAATCGCGATTGGATTGGAACAGGAGCGGGAACTCGGGGAAATCTAGCATCCACTTTGCGAAAAGGGTGGCCGCTTTTTCGTCCTCGCGCCACGTCTCTAGAGAGTCTTGGGCCAGACGGATCAGACCCTTTGCGCCAGCTAAACGGTGTTTAAGGGCCGTGTAGCCTATATCGATCAAAGCGTAATAAAGCTCGTCAACTAACATCGTTCTATATATTTTGGCCTCTGGCGGTATATAGAAATCTGAAAGTTGGGGCTCGGGATCCAGCGGTGCGAGAATTTTCTGCGGATATGCCAGCTTGTACTGGCGCATGGATTCGTCAATATTCCGGAAAGTTTGCACGGCGTGACTCTCGCGGCGAAGCTCTTCGTTGATCCAGTCGACACGTTGGTTCGTTTTTCCGCCCATGCTTCCTTTGCGCTATTGAGTTGTTCTGTAGCTAAATCGTGACGCTTTTTCTCCTCACCCGATTCATTTCATATTAACGAGAATACATAGTTGTTACCGCCGAACGCATCTGCGCTCACGACTGCACCAACCAGCATTATTACGACCGCAGTAGCCATTTATTTCCATATATTAGCAGGTAGAATTCCAGCTTTAATTATATAATCTCGGGTCGAAATTGCGGACGCTACATTCAAGGTCACGAACCCTGTGTCTTTCACATGTCCAATTTGGGAGCGAACCCTCCGAAGATCATCTTTGATATTCGATCAAACCCGATAGTGAGACCCGATATCACCACGGCGTGTTAAACCGCATTCACTATTATTTTACCTTCGTGTTCAGCCATTATATTTATTGCATATAAAAGGGATCGCGATCAATGTTTAAATGGGGCGCAATCGGTTTCGTAACTTTCTTCAGAACAGCGGCTTGTTGTTTCGAAAGGTAGTTCCACACACACAGGGTGCCCAAAACTGCGAGACCACTAGCTACAGATGTCCGACCACCGGCTACAGCAATCGAGGATTGCACCGACAGTTCTTGCGGAGAAACAGCTGCCTTCGGGTGTTTTGCTGTTGCGTCGCGTCGCGTTTTCATTTTCCTTCAGGACTGTATCGGCAGTCGTGTCGGCTACTACAGATCCAGTCGCGTCGGCAGTCGAAACGACTGTCTCTTCCATTAGCTGATCGAGAAGTTCGTCGCAGTTCATTGTGTTTTTAATACTTAGTTCTATTCTGACTAGCCTCATAAGTCTAACATATTGATTTATTACAAAGTAATCAAAGCGCACTACCCGATACTTATGATCACCGTTATGCTCGCAACAAAGCTCGCAGCGGATCACCAAATTCTTGTTAACCATTGTTAACCATTGTTCAGCATTTGTTCAACATTTGTTCTTCATTGTTAAGCATTGTTAAGCATTGTTTAGCATTTTGTTCAGCATTTGTTAAGCATTTTGTTAAGCATTGTTAAGTATGTGTTAAGCATTGTTCAATAATTGCTCAGAATTGTTAAGCATTTGCTCAGCAGTTACTAACGAACGTTAAGCAATTGATTATTACTTTGTAAACAGGTGGTTGATCAGTTTTTAAAAGAAGATTGGCGTGCTTAGATTCCGAAAGCCTCTGTCGAACGTCCAGGAGCTCCTCGCGCGTTGGGATAACGTCGTTCTCTCGAAGACAGTCATCGAATGAGTGTCGGTCCTTGCAGTGAAAGAGGGCGACCCATTTCGTTTGCTCGCGCAGATCCTTGAGGACGGCGTTGTACTTCTGAGTGGAGATCCATACGCTTTGCTTTGCTTAAAATGCGAGCTCGGAGAGCATGTCCTTCTTTTTGGTCATCGCCGCCTTGGCCGAACAGTCGTCAATCACGTATAGGGTGGGCTTTCCCTGAAAGACGTGGTATAAACCACGCAGCCAATCGTGAAGCCTATCACCAGGGTCAATAACGTATAGCTCAGGGTCGGTCCATATCCACGGGCGCTGCTGATATGTATCGTTGTGTGGCACAGTGGGACACAGGATCACAATGTGTCGAAAGATATCTCGGTAGGACCCATCGAGCAAGTCGACGATGAAAACCGTTTTTCCGCACCCTGTCTGCCCACATATTATGGCAGAGTGGGCATCTCAAACTTTATTTTTAGATTTAGTAGAGTGATGAGACGTATAGACCATCTTCGATGTTGAGTTGTGCGTCTGTGATTATATATAGATACACGTTCAATGCGCCAGCTTCATCCGCCTCTTTGGTTATCTGGATCGTCACACCCCCGCTAGCGTTCTCAACTTGGCGTTCACAACCGTGGTCGTCGTCGCTGGCTCGCATGTCTAGCTATAGCACGTATTTGGTAGTCAGGAACTGCGCGAGGGAGACATCCGAGAGCTGCAGGTCATTGGCAACCGCGGCAATCTCTGGGGAGCGTCTAGAGCCGGCAGCAAACTGCTTTCTGACTTCGTCCCACTGCTGGTTCGCGCGAAGGCCCTGGCTGTAGAGTTTATTGGGGACTCCCTCGATCGTCACCTCGACCTTTGTGATTTTGGGGTTATAGAATTTATCGGTTTTTCTAGCCCCGAGCGCGAACCGACCCTCATCGAACAGCATCAGGATACCTTTCATCGAGCGGGTGGGTACGTTGACATTAATATTCCACAATGTGTCGCTTTTGTCTTTCGTCATCTTGCGATGGCGAAGAACTCGGTCGTAAAGTATGGCAACGCGCCCGGCGTACTGGGATTTGATCAATCGCGCGAGTTCGGGCATCGTCACCATGTCGTACTCCAACGAAACATTGTCGATCGTATACGTCGATGCCATGTCGGTGGCTATGAGAACTCGGCCGTAGTCGTTGAACGTTAGTTCGTCTTCGAGGCGGTCAGCTAAAGCGCTCTGATAGTAGGGCATGTGACTCTCCAGCAACTCAAAGTCGAGCGGGATGTAGAAGCGGTTGCCGTAACTGCCGCGATCGCGTTATCACACGCGTTGTTATTGGCCTTGTTACCAGCCCCGATTCTAAGTTTGGTTACGTTCTTATTTTTGCTGGTGTCAATACCCTGATAGACCGCTTTTTTGCGCTCTTGCGCCGCCTTCCACAGGTCCTGTTAACAATGGTAGACGTCGCTGTCGTCGATCGACATCACCTCATTACCAGAAATATTTAGCATGGTCTTCTTGACGATGGCGCGACCCAGGTTCTGAACGACGGTTCGGTCCGCGTCTGTCGACGTCAGCGAAATAGTGAAAGCGAGGTGAACAGTCCCCGGCACAATGACGTCGCTAGCTCCGAGGTTGGGGAATCGGGCCAACAGCTGCTGGTTCTGGTCGATCGTCGATGGGTTGTTCGTAATAACGACGCTCTGTCTCACGCCTTTCGCTCCAAGGGGCTCCCGCAGTCTGCGGTATTGATTGAGTTTGCGGCCGTATTGACTCGAAGACATTATTAGTAATTCTATTAAACCCGTATATTTTTTCTTTAATACATCGTTAAAGATGGAGGGTGACGATATGAAAGAAATCAGCCGCGGCCGAGACGATCGCGGCCGAGACGATGACATCGATAATGATAACGAAACGCCCGTCACAGAGACTCCCTTCATAGAGGCACCTTTTACCCCAATCCAATCGCGATTGGAAGAATCGGGGGAAATAAGTGGCGCTACCAGCGCCATTAATCTAGATCAGGAATTACTCGAGGGAGCTGTAGACGACTACTACAACAGTTTGGAAGAAAAAGGTGAGGTCCCATCTGTCGGCCGCGACTACTCCAAGTTCGAATTGAATGCGAATGGTACGTTGCGACTAAAATCAGCACCAATTATCCCAATCATCAGTCCTAATACCGGAAAACCCCTAGCGCTGAGCACCATTGCCGGAAGAAACCGGAGCGGTGGCCAAATCATAAGGAGCGAACTAGGATTCGTAGATTGGAAGAGCGGTAAAACAGTAAGACGGCCACCGCGATAGAAACTGTCGATCTCAGCGAGGTCCCTCAAGTAGCCACCGGCGCTATTAGCACAATGGAACCCACGGTCAGCGAAATACTCAACCCCAACCAAGGGTCAAACGATGACCTACCGTTACCTGTTCACGAAGTCCTGGGACTCAATAAGGCTCTACAAACGTCCCGGGGCCAATTTGTCCTTAACCTCTCTAGACTCACGGCGCTGGATGAACATATCGCGCTAGAAGAAAGAAAACTTGGGGAAGCCCATGTCGATACAGAATCTACCGAGCTGATCACCGAACACCTACGGTCGTTGCGTGATGAAAGAGAAGCTCATTTGGAGGCTGCATCGGATTGCCGTGAGGCGCTCCGCACGCAAATAAGTCAGATCCGCGAAGCAATCTCGAGGGTTCTGCACAAGGATACAACACTCGGTGAGCGACTTCGCACTCTGTTCAGAGAGCAGGGCGTCACAATGGTAAGCATCCTCGCAGCTCTCGGCATGACTATATCAATAGTTCTAACTATAGTTCTAACTATCGAGCTGCTCGTATGTGATGCGGCGGCTGCACCCGCGCCAGCACCCGCGCCATCCGGCGGAGCAAAGGAGTGAGCAAAAAAGCAGCTAAAAGCCCTCGCCAATCTCATGGCAAAATTAGCCGGAAAGGCGGCTGTCGCGCTGCCTGTGCTGATCGGGAGTGTCGTCTCCTACTTGTTATCTATATTATCAAAAACAGCCGGATGGCTCGCCAAAAATACTTGGGCTTTAATCGTGGCGATCGCCGGTCTTCTACTATTCTCCGCCCGAGAGTTCCTAAAATCAAAGCGCGCGTAGTACGATCACCACGAGGGCGGTGGCGATTACGATCTGATTATTGTAACCGTTAACCGGGTCGTCTCGTAGTATCATATTGCTCGGCGCCATATAAAGACCTATTACAAATACATAGTCTACTGGGGTGCTAGCATTCTGCAAAACGTCTTGATACCACTTGATCGCCGCCGGGAGGTCCACCGGAGATGAGATGGTGTCCTCGACATTGGCCAAGAACTGTTTTTGGGCGTCAAACGCCTTCCCGTCTCCTATTATAGAACTGCGCGCTTGCGCCTGTGCGCCGAGGGTGGCCCAGACGTAAGTGCGAATGGAGTCGTTGAGGCGGGTAACCCCAGCCCTGGTGATCCCCTTCCCCCTATCCAAAATGAAAGTCCCCCAGCCGATCTCGACGTGTTCGCTTTGTTCTATGTTGTCGATATGGATTATGTCAGCTTCAGATGGAAATTATTTACACCCGGCAAAAGTACAGTGTACTGATGGATCTGAAGACGCACCGTATGTCATAGTGTTTGAATCGAAACTTTCCCCATTGCGGGTTACGATATTGTTGTTTAGAAATACATCGCCTAACCCACCACTTTTAGTAACTGTTTTCTGTTTCCAGTCGGTATTTTCAGAAATCTGAAATTCGGCACATATTCTTTCGTAGGCTTTGGGGTCGTACGGGCTGTATAGAGGGTCCCATTTATACTCTTGGGGTGTTTTCACTTGCATCTCTTTGAGAATCTTCCTAATAGTGTAGTAGACGTGAAAAGTATAAACACTTTCCCAGAAAGCGCTCTCATTATGCTCCATGTGGTTTATGTAAAAGACACCACACCCGGTTGTGGCACACCAGACAGCAAAATTTAACTGGTTCTGCCAAAACTGCATCGGTGTTGCTTTCCACGCGTCTAGGGTTTCTTGGGTAGTAATTTTGGGCAGCCCATAATTATCAAATATGTTTGAAAAAGTTGTATCAATTCGGTGTCTTCGTTTACTCTTATTGTTTGGTTTATTAGCTTTCTAATTAAGTAGTGGATTCCTACCGTTAAGTAGCACACACCTCCCCCAGCGTACTTTGCCTTTGAATTGAAGCTAAATGCCTTGGTATCCAACGACATTTTAATCGGAGTTTATTATGTTTTCTACTATCACTAACATTCAAAAACGCCGGGTAGGCCTCAATCACCTTCAGATCAATCACCTTCACGGTTGGGTGGCGAAACTTGGGGGAGCGCGAAGGGGTTTACTATGTGAAGGATGGACAACAAGCAGGTGCAAAGCTGCCTCCCGGACTGTGGAGTTTTAGACAACTCAAAGATTGTGTCACCTCAGAGGTTGACGGACGAGCCAGCCGCACAATATCGAAGGCTACCGGGCTCACAACAATGACCATCAGCCCAGATAGCAAGGTAAGGATCTCCCCGGCGTTAGGTACTCGACTCGGTTTTAGAGAAACATACTTCCCAAAGAAAGGATAGTTTGCCCCGGGTGAGCACATCTGGGACGTTCCGGTGGACTTCGCCTTCACGAAAACTCTCAGGGTGCACCTGGATCGGGTGAACACATCGTACAACACGGTAGACGGATCTCCCAGCACATTACTGAAAACGTGCAAGCCAGTGATTGTTTCTTTGGGGAGACTGTGACGTTAGACTTCCCATGCGCCGAGATGAAAGTTTTGGAATCGGAACATATCCACGAATTTACGGTCTCTATTCTTGATGATCAAGCGAGAAAGTTGAAGAACTATTACCCGATTTCGGTCGTCCTAGAAATTTCAAATTAATTCAAAGAATTAGACTCAAGTTCGAAATAGAATTTATAACAATGAGTATATACGGACCAGGTAGTTCTTCCAATTCCAATCGCGATTGGGTGACAGATATAAATTCAAAGAATCCGAGTAACAACCCAATCGAGATTGGAGTTCCCTCAGGTGATTTTTTAACTACCGAAAAAAACAGATGACTGATCAATAGAACTATATCGGACGCCACAAACGAAATTCACAGGAGTATAGCATAGCTTAGAGTAGACGTCCTGACGGTGACTGCACAAGTTCGCGAAGAGGCACATACGGGACTTAAGGATCTCGGCGGAAACATAATCCAAGTTGGGGAAGAGGATCATGCAGCACTTACTGAACTAGGCGGACAAATAACCAAATTTCGGGAAGAGGCCCATACAGCGATTGCGCAAGTTGGTGAAGGACTGGGTGCAGTGGTTGAGCAGGTACTTCTATTGCAACCATAAAAACGTGTCATAACAGTTTGGGCTGAGAAGCGGGGCCCATTGAATGAGGCGATCTATGAATATTCGTTTGATGAAAACGCGATCAATAGATATGGGGGATACGTCATGACAACTCCCGGGCGGTCTGCTCGGTTAATGCTAAGGGTAAATCTGTGGGCACGGTCACCGTAAATCCCGTACTTGATGGTGAATAACGGGCGCTTGGAGTCACTAACCTCGCTGGACAGATTTCAGGGGTGGTTTTGTTCGCCGGTGATATATCCAATTAGACTTTTCGAAGGTAGTGTTATTAACTTTGTTACGAAAATCGCTGACCCAGCGAGTTCTTCCACTGTTGTAACATTGTTAATTGAAGTTGATTTATGACGAGTGAACATTTAATACCGTTGAACCTACAACCAAAACCTACCGATCCTGTTTCAATACCCAATATGACCCCGTCAAACTTCAGGTTGGAAAATATCGTCTAGATGCAGCAGATTCTAAAACAACAGGGGAAACTCGGAGGGTAAATGCTAAAAAATATAGACGAGCTGCAAACATAGTGGAGGGGGTGAGCACCTTGTTATCGTTTCTATACTGGGTGGGGCAGGAACCGCTGCATTGTTATCTACAGTCGTGGCAATTCCTATTGCCGCGGGTTTGAGTGGTGTAGCCACTGGGGCAGGACTGCTGTACATGGCGTTTAGAGTAGTGGGGAGAAAATTAGAAAATAAAAGTAGGAAGCACGACAGAATATCGGTTCTCGCGAGGTCTAAGAAAAATAGCATCGACATTATCGTGTCCAAAGCGTTGGCCGATAACAATATATCGGACGCTGAATTTGAGTTGGAGATGTCTCGATATGAGGATTTAAAAAATAATATTAGAACGAAGGCTCGCGCCACCCTTCCCAAGATTGAGAATACTGATTGGGATAAATTTAGGTTAAAACTGGGAGATAAAGTAGGGGGGGGAGAGTTGCAACACCACCGTGAGTATGTCACCCACCAGACCCCATACATTTCTATAACCGCAAACTGTCCATACCAGGAAGTAATCGTGCTACAGTCACCTCTCTTATATATAGCGTTTCTCGATAGCTTGTCGCCTGTGATTAAACCAACACGCCAATCGCTATTGGAGAAATACACCGGCGACTGTCTTGGTGGTTGTGTGTGCTTAAACTTAAATCAATACACACCGTGGCCTCGATAAGGTGAAATATACTCGGCTAAATAAAATATCGGGCGTGTTTATTCACTGAGCGCTGTATCTGTTAAACTTTATAGGCAAAACAGCGGTCTGACCATTGCTAAGGTAAACAACCGGTATGACAACGGTGGTCGGATGGGAACGGTGTGTTTAACATTGAGAAAATATCGGTTATATCTTTATAACTGATTTCTGCCCCACCATACGGGACATAAATCAGGCCCCAAAGTGTGTTGGTTTCGGCTACTATTTCATGTTAACGAACAAAACCTATAGGTAAACAAATGTTTCATATGAGGCCATATATTTGTCTCGATTCTGGCAGAGAATACGCGACATCGCGCGGATTGGGGGTACACAGGCGAAGGGCTTCGTGTAGACCCTCCAACGTCTTATGCGAATGGTGTGGAAAATCAATGGCTAGCGCGCCAACCGTAAAGATACATAAACTCATGGCATGCCAAGGGGTTCCTGCATAAATTAAATCCGATATCATTAAACATAGAACGCTGGTAAAAGGCTACAAAATCGATTTTTAATCTCTAACCACCAATTTATAGGAGTTTTTTACACTCCTATAAATAAATAAATTATAGACCCTATATTTATTTTTTCAGCATGAAAGGACTTTCCTTTTTGTTGTGGTAGATGGGACTGTATTCAGCCCTGATAAGACCCTCCAACCTAGGTGGTATCATTTCCATCCCCACTATACTACTTGCATACATGGTATTTAATAGCCATAACAGGCAAAACAACAATGACATTATAATATATATTCGCAGTTGTATAAAGTACATGTCATTTGCAATTGTTTGGTACATGACAGACAAAACAATAAGTCATGATTTTTTATGATTTTAACTACAATGGGTAGCACATCAAACTGTATCCAAAATATGTTTAATGCATGAGTTATCTCGGTAACATATTTCATTGACGACTAAGGGCTTGTTCATAAAATAATAGTGTGTAGGCAGGGCTTCGCTTGGCATCCCCGCCCTCAGAATTGAAATTATTGTGTTCCACATACCAACATAATATTAAGGTAAATGCATAGGGCATGTATAAGCACATACCCAATACTGTAATATAATAGTACGGTACACATATAGAATAAGCAAAGCAAATGGCGTAAAACGATAATAGTTATACAACACTTACCACCAATTAATATCATTTGCGTAAGTACAACGTGTACTTATTGGTCGTACGTGTCAAACGCTCCAAGTGCGTCCACGCCCTGGTGATTTTTTTTTTGACAAAGCCTGAGTATAACGATGTGATCTTAGTTATTCATAATATTATATGTAATTTCTCTTAGTCTATGTTATAATGTATAAGCTTACACTTGCAATTAAGTTTTACAAATATATAATGTCTTTGTTGCTGGTTTTGATAAACGTCGTGACTGTGTACAAATAATAAATTGTCATCCAATAACAGAAAATGTGTTGTACAATAACATTACTGCGACAGGAACATACATCATGTCACAGAACGCTACAATCTGGTTACATGTGTGAACTATGTAAATGCAGTTAAATTTATATAATCATAAACAGATATGTAGTTTTAACCCATTGAACTGTAAGTATCTGGAATGGACATTTATATGTAAATGTTCAACCCATCCATAATCACAAGATGATTTTGAGACTAATACATATATAAAAAAAGAACAATTATAACATGGATTAGGATGGGCCCAGACTGGTTTTGAGCTGTTTTATTGTGTGCAATTGTCACAAGTATCATGGTGATGACGTCGCAAATCTGGCAAGATGGCTGAACTTTTTGACATATTTGCCCGACGCCATGCCGCATTATTGGTAAAATGGCGTCATGTGGTACAATTTCAGAACCTATAAGTACAAGCCAATTGGCTAGGATCCGATGGTTCACTCATATGAGTAAAATATAACATCTACGTGGCATATTCTCGCCAGTGACCAGTAGTCGACATAAATTACCAGTGCTCGTCATCCTTAATAAATTCATTGATATCATTTCAAGAGTAGTTCACTGCCCAATAAGTAAATATACCTAGGTAATACATTGCTGAACTTCACCATGCATTGGTGGTTCAATTTGTAATCCCATAAGCCATCCTTTCCTATGACTTAGAACTGTTACAGTATGGGTGACGATAAAGAAGTATATGAAGATTCAAGTCAATGCGACTTACGGTTGCAGAGATAATGGGTACCGAAAAACCTTTTACGCAAGTCTTACGATGGACGAAAATACAAAAAAATATATATACCCCTCGACATGCTTTGTATGCCGGGGTATGAATGTTTATTAAAGGGACTGTGTTCCAGTAGCCGATTTCATCAAAGTTGCAAAGTATACTTTCCTAGCAAAGTATACTTTGAGGGAGCAATCATTGCTTTTTCCCAAAATGCATTATTTCATGCAGGACTAACGATTGCATATATTTGATGATTAAAACTATGCATAATTATTATACTGAATTTATTACATTCTCACAGCCAAAATTGGCTGTGATAATGTAATAAATTCAGTATAATAAAAATTAATAAATTTATTCTAAAATTGAAAATTTCTCCCTCAAAGTATATTTTGCTAGAAAAGTATACTTTGCAATGTTGGTGAAATAGGCTACAGATGATGTCTCAATATGTTGTTTCTCACATCATGCACTGCAAATGACCAATATCAACCAATTGCACCATTTCAATCGAAGTTAAAATTTATTTTAAACATGTAATTTATTATAAGTTTGACCATTGGGCATTGATTTCAATTATAATCACTATAATAGCACAAACATTCATCATCAATTCGTAAATTTCGTTCAACTTCTAAAGTCTACAAAGTTTGTATTCGGTCTATTCTGAATGTTTCTAGTAAAATCATTTTTACATTACCGAAAGCAAATATGAAACCAACCAAATACCGACTTCATAGACTGTGAAAGTTAAACGGAAATTTATGAATCAAAGATTGAATGCAATAACTTAAAGCGAATTGAAGGTATTTTCCACTGAACCCACACTGGCACGAAGCAGTTGAACTAGAGATTATTACAAATACTGCAACATTCGTTGTCAGATAATGTTATCGCCATGCATCATGACAATTATGTTACACTTACAATGCGTTTAATAGTGGGTGGAGTAACAGTAACCTTAACAAATGTTCATATTTGCCCAAGCTCAAACACGAGTACAATTATACAATGAACATGATGAACTAGTATAATTCCACTATTTTGACCACCTTTACAGAACATTTGCACCAAATTAAGACAAAAATCTAATATCGTTATTTGGCAGCCATCTTGAATTTAAGGCCGTTGCCCACAGAACCGAGAATGGCATCAAGCTGTTTCATAAACAAGAGACTATAATGAGCATTCTGATATATGGCAACCTATGTTCGAAGTGACAGTCCAGATAGGACACCCCCTATCAGATAGGCCTGGGTTGTTGCTCTTCTAATATGTCTCCTAATATTACAACCTGAGATGTGGGAGTCCATATTTACTTTGAGCACTTTCTACGGACTTCGGTACTTTATTCACATGCCTCACGAGCATGCTACCGCCAGGAACGACGGTATATCGTTTATACACCGTTTTCACATAGCTTTATTTTGTTTTAATATAAAACGTCACGTTTAAACCGACGAAAACATCGTTTTCTAATTACAAAACCAAATTCGATGTAGAAACGATGTGCAAACAACACGACATGTGTTGAATAAAAACGACACGACATGCGTTGAAAGAAGCGACATGCGTTTAAATTGTTGAGAGCCGTGTATTTAAACGAGCATATCGTTTTCGCGTACAAATACATCAAACTATATTCGTTTCTAAATGAGACACTCACTGTAATGACACTATATGTGTTAGGTGTTAATTCTAATGCAATACACATATTAAACTAAATGAGCATATGTACCTGACATGCTCTTGTTATCCAGCAAATCACGTCTATCATGGAAGAGGCGCCGAATGCTTATGTAAGTCAGTGATCAGTCGTCCTCTACCGATTAAATCAAGTGCATTCATTACGATTGCCTAATACAAAATATATAATCGATACAATCATAAACAGGGTATATCCAGATCATCGTGTGAATTCGCACAGTCTGATCACGATTTGCACTATTCACCATTTCATCAATGAAATAGCCGGCGTGCTTTTAACAAGCAATATGTATCGTTACATGTATATAGGCTACAGGAGTGTGCTTTTTGATCAGGAGCAACACTGGTAACAAAACCCATAAGCTCCTTTTATCCAGTCACAGCCACATAGCCGACAAGTCACAGCAATAAAACGTTGCCACTTGCGTAGTTCCAGGTCGGCGAACAGATGTAATCTGTATTCTATACGTTTGTTTCAATAACGGATAGTTTTCTCATTACCACATTGTGCTGATACGATACTCCAGTATGGGTTGTAACTGATACACAGACAATACACATTGGTCTGGAAACAGGTGTCAAACATGTTTTGTAGTACTCCCGCTGAGATATTTTTGATTTTGCACATGGAGATTACTAATCTGCATGATGTCACACTGGCATCTTTGGGGCATTATGAAATATTCAAGATGGCCACCAAATAGTGTGTCTGATAAATATATCGCTTATATCTTGTATTTTTTCGTGATTTACGTTAATATGGATTCCTTGTTTAATATGAGGTGGTACATAATATTCGAATTAAAATCAAATATGGTCGCCATTTACATATATACTGTCATTGTACACAGATTTACCTAGTACAGCAATGTATTTAAGATGTGTGTGTGTTTCCAATTGATCATGACATTAAATTTAAAATTAAATAAAAACTAGTATTCAAACTGGCCGCCGAAATGGTCGTTATTGAATATACATGTATTATGTTCGTACCGTGCGACCAAAAACTCGTATCCTTTGCTGATGAGCGAGAATATTTGACACGGCTCGATATATACGATATATTCTTTAACTGGATACAGATACAACGGCAAGAACATATCCTCGGACACCATATATTATAAACTGACATCAGAATGAACATACCAATCTTAGAGTTTACATAGGACATTAATTCAACTTCGTTTAGTGTAGCACATCCTGATCTATATTGAACCTTGCCTATGCCCAGCTAGTAAACATACATAGCATCCATTATAACACATATGTTTCGTCGAACTGGCATTACTGGAAATGTATGCAGAACGACCTCACTGCGATATGTCTAGTACTTGTGTATACGTTTCAATTATTCACATATACAGTCTGTATATTCAAAACAATTTGTTACATATATAGTCTACGGCACCTCTTTTCAGAGTACCACTGACTAGAAACTGATAAAAACATTTAATGTAATGACGGTTATGATTGTTTTGGTATATAGTTGAGATATTTACGCGTTGTACAATCACTCTTTATATCCGACCTAGCCACTTAAACACATTCAGGGTTGGCATCATATACCTAATGTCCATAGTTCAAACGTTGCAAATTACCCTCATTCACGTGGCGGTCACGCTGGATTTGTCAAATGCGTTTTCCATTGGGACTGTCTGTGGCACATGAAATATAGATATTTTGAACATGGTAAATTATTTTACGGTACTGCATATACCAATTTCAATGTTTTCAATACAGTGCCATTAACGTCAGTGATATACATGTACTTCATGATATGCAGATTTTCTTGTTGATGACCAGAAGTTTACTTTGGCAGTCATCTTGAATATTTCACAATTCATACAACAATGTTTGATAGAATAGATATAAAATAGTTAGGTTATTAATAATGTTGCATAAATTGCATGGAGCAAACACTGTTATAAAGCAACCATAAGTGTTGTTACTGATCTACGAGCTGAATATGGCAATTTAGAAAGTATGCCGGCCATCTTGGTAACCACGTTATATAACTGTCGTGTGTGTGATTGGAGAAACATAGGGAATAGTCTTAAATATAATGAAGTCAAAAGCAATCATTTACCTTCTTTTTATTTTAAGATATGGTCATTTTGATATAAAGGTCATGTTCATTTTAATGGCGGAATGAGTGTGTTCTATATGCTCACATGTATCGAGTGTCCAGATATTGAAGCAATCAGTAAATAAATATTAAAGTTATATGATGATGAAGAAACTTATATAAACTTTTTGACATAGTTGTCGCGGACGACGACGACGGAAAAAAGCGGCTAAAGCAGGCGCGACAAAATGGCCAAACATGTTTGAACGGCGGCCATTTTGAAATTCAACAGTGCGTGCATAATAAGTTAGTAAGTTTTATTATTACTAATCTTAATATTGTTATGGCACGTAACATATGAGTACCACATATTAAGTTATAGGCACAACAAGCTTACTCTGGCGGCCATTTGAAATCCGCCATTTTGAATGAGAAGAACCAATTTTATCGCGAGTCTCCTCGGCTCATTTGTTCAGCGTACACGAAAACCCTGTATACCAAATTCCATGCTTTCCGCAGGAACTGCACTACGCTGGTACTTAATGGCTCTTATCTATTACACTATAATTGATTGATTGTGCTTAACAGCATGTGAAAGAACGAACCGACGCCACCTATCTGTACCTGGTCAGACTGTACGGATGCACAGACTGTTCCGGAACTACACTGGTCGCAAAACCCATAAGCCCCATTTCTCTAGTCACAGCCATACTTACGTATATGGTATATGTATTGAATGCATCGCTGGCTCATCCGGGTAGTGTATACACCGAAGTTCAATTATGAACGGTATATGTAAATAATCTTTATTATCTGACAAAGGCACTACAACTGCCAACTACAAGCATAATACAATATTTGAAGAAATGTGCATGTTCTATGTTAAGAGACAGCTTTGTGTTTTATAATATGATATGCAATATTTGCATAATATGAGACAAGCCTTGTAAGTTGATGTGCGATATCTCATGAAAACTGTTAACATGGTAAATAAAGTCGAAAGCTGACGAAATACTCAGAGCAAATGCGGAATTGAATACATTGACGTTATTTACAGAAAATAGGACATCTTCTACAAGGTACAACGTCGCATGCCTTGTCTCATATTTGGTTGTGACTGGAGAAATCGAGCTTGTG